>VXAV01007098.1:184375-215015 GCA_013399715.1 Alectura lathami | reverse complement strand
GGGCCGCGGGCAAAGCGGCCCCGTCGGCGCGCACGCACCGCCCCGCTCGGCTCCGCGGACAAAGCGCTCGGAGCAGCCCTGCCTTCCCGCTCGAGCTGCGGGGCGTCCGGGTTGAAAAACGCTGCGAAATGGCTCTTTTCGTCAGGGGAAATGTAGCGGTGGGCGATGTGGCTCTGTTCCTTTTCTGGAAGTTTCATAGCCGCACTAAAACTCCGTCTGGGGACAAACACCGGGGGCTTCTTCGGTGCCCTGTAGGTTCTGTAATCCCAAGACCGTGTCCCGGTCTGCCTGGCAGTGACTAGTGCCTGGTGCCACAAGTTGCTGCAGACTGCAGGTTGCTGGGTGGGATAAAACTAAAGGTAAGTGAACCCAGTGGTGTCTCACCCCGGAAAACAGGCTGGATAGATTGGTGGTGAAAAGAATTTGAGCCTGTAAATGTTGCCTAGTTGCGTCCCTAGTTATTTATAGGTTTTCTTAAGAGTGTAAGGAACTAAGCCTGGGCATAATTTCAAAATGATGCCTGGAAGGTGCTTTTTACCTTCTCGGTTCATGGTGTTTTTCTGCTTTGTAAGCACTTTGTTATGTTTGTGTTATAAATACTAGGAAGTTACGTTTTGGTCTGTTCAAAGGACAGACATTGTTCTCTCCGTATGGTAGCGTGAAACAATAACTTTGTATGTGAGTACTCCCCAGGAAATGCTGCATTTCTGTAGACAGCAAAAATAGAGGCCACAGTGGTTTTTCAGGTCACTTGATTCTGAAATAATAAGCATCTCAACACCTATGGTTGTGAAACTTGGACAAAGAACAGTGATAAGTGCACGTCTTTTTGAATTAAGAATTTGAATTAAGAATTAAGGAGCATAATCTTCTTTTTTTGTTTTATTTTGTAGAACATTATAAACACCACTGGTTCCCAGAAAAGCCATGCAAGGGATCAGGTTACCGATGTATCCGGATCAACCATAAAATGGATCCTCTCATTGGACAGGCAGCACAGCGGATTGGATTGAGCAGTCAGGAACTGTTCCAGCTTCTTCCGAGCGAACTCACTCTATGGGTTGACCCGTACGAAGTGTCCTACCGTATTGGAGAGGATGGCTCCATCTGTGTGCTGTATGAAGCTGCACCAGCAGGAGGTAGCCAAAATAACACCAACATGCAAATGGTAGACAGCAGAATAAGCTGTAAGGAGGAACTTCTCTTGGGCAGAACTAGCCCTTCCAAAAGCTACAATATGATGACTGTATCAGGTTAAGATATAGTCTGTGGATGGATCACCTTAAAATGGATGGATAAAATTGGTTTTTACTTTGGGTGGGCACCTCTGGGGATGGATTATGGAATTTAAACCATGTCACAGCTGTGAAGATCTGGCACATGTTAGAGTGGTAGTCTTTAAAGTGACAGTGCCATAGTTTGGACAGTACCTTTCAGTGATTTAATAGCCTGTGAGTCAAAATGATTACAACTTGCTAGGGAGTGAAGAAAATCTAGGAAGGGTCAGTTTCTCCAAGACATCTTACTTAATTTCTACACCAATTCTTTCAACTCCAATCTGTATTTATAAAGTGATTCTCTGCATTAGGTCTTGCAGAGTAAATTTGCACTATTACATTTATTAATTGTTAGCATTTTTGGCAGCTCAGTAACAAGACTTACTGTTATGAACACAATAGTACTGGAAATTTTATCTTTCAGACTTTTACCTAGCACTTACAACTATGTATAAATGTACATAAGATAAAGTAGTAAGTATGACCTGGGGAAATGGTCAGATCTTTACATTGGCCTCAGAACAGCAAGTGATCAGAATTTGCCATGGCAACAGGCTTTAAAAAGACCATATAAAGACACTGTCTGAACTGTGGTGTTAGCACCAGCCAGCTATCTGTACATTTGCTAGCTTGTAGTTTTCTAAGACTGAGTAAACTTCTTATTTTTAGAAAGTGGAGGTCTGGTTTGTAATTTCCTTGTTCTTAATTGGGTAAAAGTCTTTTCCACAAACCACCATCTATTTTGTGAACTTTGTTAGTCATCTTTTATTTGGTAAATTATGAACTGGTGTAAATTTGTACAGTTCATGTATATTGATTGTGGCAAAGTTGTACAGATTTCTATATTTTGGATGAGAAATTTTTCTTCTCTCTATAATAAATTGTTTCCTATCTTGGCATTTTAATTAATCTCTTGTCGTGATTACATAGGACCAGTTAAACTTTTTGTCTCACATTAGATATAAAATAGGTACTTCAAAGGATTAAGAATATCATTGCCACCCTGCCACTAGGGAACGCTTGATACAGGCATGGATTGACGAAGACCTTGCTGTGTATAAATGTTTGGGAAGTTTAGGGGAACACAATGATTTACATGTCACTTTAAACCTTTTAAAATGAGTCCATGTGGAAGTAACTCCAGGGCCAATAATTCCAGGATATGAGGAAAAGGTGCAGAAATAACATCCACCTTGGCTTGACTTGACTAAATCCAGAGGATTAAAGTTTACTTGGCTTCCTGATGAAGGATATAGCAAACCTAAGTGTCCATTTTGACCTACTTGCTCACGAGTTCCCAGTTCTCCTTGATGGATTCCCTGCTCATTAAGAGTTTTTGGGGCAAATGTCCCTTAGCTTTAAGAGCAGGTTAACCACTCTACAGAAAAGGTTGCTCGCCTTTTGCTTTCTTCAGCTGCAAGACTTTCACTTTAGAAATCATTAAGATGGGATTCAACAAAAGGTATGTAGATCTTTTTTCCCAAACTTAAAAGGCTGGCTGAGGCGAAGTGAGAAGCCCATACTTACATGGGTATTCACAGTTAATGAATGATGTGGAGATGTGATTCACTTAAGCACTACACTAATGGCATTTGTATACTGCACAGTGGTTGGTTACACTTGAGAGAAATTCCTTACCACTTTATTTACACTTGTTAAAGTGCTGGAGTAAAGCTTGAGAAGAACTTTCTGTTCCTTATCTCCTGTGTACTTTGTTCTGTGAGCATTTAATAAAGGGCCTACCCAACCTGGTCACTTACATTATGAGAACAAAAAAGAGAACAATCATTACTTGCCACCTAAACTTGCTGGCGTATGGGTAGGGCTGAACTTCAGACTCACCGTGTATTGCTGCAACTCCTGCTGAAGTGTGAGCCTTTACAATACACTGATAGTGTTTTACATCTCCAGTTCAAATGATTATGTAAGCAAAACATGAGGCTGAACTGTCTAGTTGTTCTAATTTCTCTTGCGCAGTTATGTGAAAGTTCAGCTTTAACAAATACAAATGTAGGTCATAGTAAAATGTCAACTGTCAGCACCTGAAAGTATTGCTAGTACATCTCCAAGAGTACTGTGTAGCAAGATTGTTGTTTTTTTTTTTTTTTTTGGTATAGACTAGTGCAAGCTTAATGGCTACTGAAGCCATGAACTGTGAAGACTGTGCTCATTATCTGGATCTGGTGGTAACATCTATTATCAATGTTAGCAATAAGCGTGCTTTGAAGTACAGGTGTTACTCTCAAAGTGTAGTTTCAAATCTTTATACCTTAAAAATTACACTTATGATGCTTTCAACCTGTGAAGTATTTAAGTGAGAGATTTATTCAAGCAGTGGAGCTACTTCTGTTGTGTTGCATGGCCATAGGCAGCATATGCGATGTCCGCATTGAAAGAAAAACATTGAGCTTGGCTTCCTGTAAAGCAACATTCAGCTTCTGTGAAACCTGCTGCTGGCTGTGCTGTGCGTGGTACATCATGATGCTCTTGATAGTCTTTGCTGCTGCACAGTCAGAGCAGCAGGATTAGCTATCTAGATGGTCTTTGGCATGAGCTATGCAAATTCTGAAAGCATCAGCTATTGGTACTTCCTTATGGATAAGCTGAGCAGAGTTTTACAAGCCAGCAAGTTTTCCATCTGTGAGGCTGGCATGTGACACTGAACTAAGAATTAGCATGCTCCCTTAGATGGTTTAACATTTTAGTCCTTTTACGGTATGGTGCTTTCATTCATGGCATGATTTTTTAACTGCAGCTGTAACTAGTAATTGCTACAACCTGTGTCCTTGGAGTTATTGGGATTTCTTCCAGTTGGAATTTAAACACACCCCAGTGTGCACACAATGTGCCCTTGTCTGATTTCAAAAATACTTGACATACTGTGACAGCAGGGCATAGGAAGGACTCTTAGAGATGGAGTAACTCTGCCAATGCTGCTGCCAATCCTGTGTTTTGGTTCAGGTGGAACAAACAGTGGACTAAGCTGAATGCTTGTCTCTTTTGAATTTCTTTTAAGGTGTCATTATGAAACTAGCAAGGCTCTTATTTTAATACAAGTATTAGAGATGAGAGAGCACATTCAAGACCTGCTTGCCAAGTGCACTTTAGTAAAATTAGTTGGACTTTCTTTGTGAAGTACTGAATAATCCTGTTGTTCTGACAATGTTCTGAGGGAAGGCTTTGCTGTGTGCAGGTTAATATTAGAGCTCATCTCTTAGACTTAGCATCTGCTGAAACTTGTTGACCACTGGGTGAATGTCTTTTTTGAGGTTTACAGTTGCCTCTTAGTTTATGCCAGGTGAGCAAATGTTTCTTTTTCTCACAGGATGTTCCCTTGCTGTGCCATGTGTGGTGTCAGGTCCTATGCACGAGTGTATTTTTGTATTTCTTATTCATTAATGATGCTCTTACAGCAAGTTGTCTTATATGTATTCTTTAAGAATCTGTTTTTTCTCTTCTTGTAGTTGTTTTTTCCACACCCCCCACTTATTCCACAGCTGTACATCTGGCTTAAGCAGTCATTCAGACCATTGTTTTTCCTCCTGTAGAACTTAGGGTCATTCTTAGGTCTGAACAGAGATGTAAGGGCTTTCATTCAATTCTTAATTCTCTGGTTGCCCAGAGAAGCTGTTGATGATGCCCCATTCCTGGCTGTGTTCAAGGCCAGGCTGGATGGGTTTCTGGGCAGTTTGATCTAGTGAGCCTAGTGGTTGGCAGCCCTGTCCACAGCAGGGGGGTTGGAACTAGATGAGCTTTGAGGTCCCTTCCAACCCAAGCCATTTTATGATTCTTAGTAGTACTGAGTTTAGTTCTCTACTTTTCTACAAGTCTGCAAGGATTTTCTGGCAGATCTGTATGATGGGCCTCATCGTGCCACAGGATTTTCTGATGGCTGGTCTGTTCTACCAGTCTCCATGGGAATTTGGACATAACCTACATGGGCACTGTTCTATGTGAAAATAACATCTTCAGCATCTACTTTTGTTCTGTCTGTATGAACTTGAATGGATCGTAAGAAAAAAATCTAGTCATCACTAAAGAGATCAGGAGATAGTGTGGTGCTGTCTCATGTCATAGTTAATGATGACAGTTCTGAAGGCTAAATGTTGTTAAAGCTGTATGTTCTTGGCTGCCTTCAGTTTAAACAGGTTAGAAGAGTGGCTTGAGAGATAATTTTGAAGCAGGGGGAACTGTACTGCATTAGGATGTTACAAAACATTTCACTGATGTGCAAACCATAAAGAATCCAGTTAATGTTCCTAGAGTGGTTGGTTTGTCCTGATGCTTGTAAACATTTCTGTCACCAAATTAGGCAGATGTCACTGAACATGAGCACCAAATCCACATAGGGTATCCTTCTAATTAACCTTGCTTACTTATGCTCTGAGAATATAGTCTCCTGTTATTGCATGGGTTAGCAATTAATAAAACGAAGAACATAGCTTCTTTTCTTTACTGTGTATCTTTGTAAAGCTTATTTCTGAATTTCCATAAATCAAGTAGCACTCTTCATTTTCTAAAGTTTCCTCTACTTCATGCCATAATTTTTAGCAAAAATAAGTTTACATTGGCAGAAGTTGCCACTTGCCTGAAGAACATTAAAGCTGTTTTTAGTTTAAAGAGTGAAACATGTATAGACTGGAAATAAATAGCTCTCCTAAAAAGGAATGTATATTTACACATTCTTGGTGTAATAGCAGAGGTTATTTTTACACATTTCAGATTTACATTCCAATGTGGCATAAAGTGAACATTGTGAAGCAGGATGTTAATTCAGTGGCTTTCAGAGGTTGCTAGAGCAAGCTGGGCTTTGACAGTAAATGCTGTATGAATGGTTAGCAGTGACAATTTCAGCAACAAAGGAATTGCAGGGTATAATTAACATCAGTTGCTTTGACACTGTGCTCTTAATGTATGGTTTCAACCTTTCTTTCAGTAGCAGTTGGAGAATGCAATGTGACAAATTATTGCTGATACAAAGTAGGTCAACAGTAAAATGGCTGACTTACCATAAATGAACACATCCAAATTATTGCAACTTTGTGTCCAGGGGAGCTTTCTGAGTGGTTAAGTCTTCTTCCTCCCTGTAGTTCTGAAGCAGGAACCTTGTATGAAGCTCTTTCTAACTCCTTATCTCCTAGCCCTTGAATATATTTTGTCTAAACAAGAAGAACATTTTGTCCCAGCTGCTGGGAAGTAGCACTGCATGTGTGACAACAGATATTTGTAGTATTGTAATTCTGTAACTGCAAAGCTGGCACAGAGGAATGACTGGATTAATGACAGCAAGTAAAATACTGCATCTTCGGGGGTTGAGGTCTTCTTCACTGAAAGTCCCCCAGGACAGCACACAAGGAAGGGAAATAGGGCTATGATGATATGGGATGAGAAAAATCATTTATGCATGGGGAAGTGTTTTCACCTTATGATTCCTGTGCTGCTCAATATCATGGCTTGCAGTGACCTTTTAAAAGTTTTCATGAGAGGTGTAGCCTTATTTGATGCTTTTATCTCATGGATGTCAGGAAATGGCCTCTAGCTTTGCAGTTTCTCTGGGGCATTGTAAAATCCAGTACAATTGTATTATGTGATGATTATATAACTGAGTAAAACTATAAACAACTATTTAATCTATTAGGATTTTAAGGACACAAGGGAGGAGGACATGAGCATTCTTGGAGCAGCCTTGAAAATATGCAAGGCACTGCAGTATCTGAAATGCCAAACAATAGGGGCTGGGCTGGGGTTGCTGCCCAGCTTTCGCTGCTGCGTTCCCAGACTTCAGTGCTCACCCAAACAGCTGTAACACGGAGCTGGGGCTTGGGTGCAGCATCTAACTCCAGGATCAGCTTAAAGGCAGATTTCTAGTTCTGATAGTGTCATCTGCTGACGTTGGTTGCAGCTGAGAAATTACAACAATGTGCCCTTTGCTGTTCTATGCTCTAAAAAATCCCATTATCACTGCTTTTTATAACTAAGTAATGATTGGTGTCTATCTTGGTGCTCTACTGGCTAATTAACAGGTTAATTGACAAATATCTTATACTTTGAGAAGAACACTAAAGACAACATTCCCTCCCTGTGTTCCTTCCTGCCAACATGAAGTTTAAATCAATTTTTATATGTGTACATATATGCAGAGGCACACACAAATTTCTTACATAAATATAAACATATACATAGGTAATTATTAAAATATTTTTCAGTGGGTCTCCATAAATCAATGCTTCTTGTGATTTAATTCACCAGGTCACTGCAGATGTTATGAAGACTGTAAATGCCCACATATGGGGGGAAATGATTCCCCTTATTCATTTCTGGTGCCTGAATGCATTCATATTAACAGGAATGGTGTATTCCTGTTTTTCTGTTTCAGCTTTATGGATGTGAATTTGCAGCTTGACTCAGTTTGCTTGTTAGCTGAGCAGGTTTTCAAGATTTTCTGTACAGTTTAAAAATAACTTGTAGCTGTCTAAAGGGATATTTGCAACATTTTAATTTAATACAAGGCTGAAATTAAATCAAAACTAAGATACTTTTAGACTCTTAGTTATATTCATGCTAAAGCTTTGTAACACAAGAGAGAGATTTGTTGGCTTCCCGGTAAACGGTTACCTGATCAGTAAAAGCTCCGCTGTGGTGGAGCGTAGCCCCCTTCCCTAGGTGGGTGCACCAGAGCAGTTGCTTCTTTCCAGTAACATTTGTGTTCAGTGGTGTGTAAATTAGAATCGGTTTCCAAGTGTGAAAGGCTTTATATGATAAGTGCAAAATAAAATCAAGCTATCCAAGTTTCATACACTTAATTTTTTAAATTTATACTATTGGCATTAATCAACCTTTGCAATTGCTCCTCTAAATTTAACTTGTTCTATAGTAATCTCTTTTTAAACCCTTAACTGCTTGCTTCCTTTGTCATTTACAGCTTATACTCTAACTTTCTGGTTTGCAGTCATCGTAAAATCGTTCTGCTGTAGACTTCAGAAGGGAAAAAATAAGGCAGTGGAAATGGCAATATTAGTCTGAATCATGATGACATTAAGGCAAATGATAAATTTAATTCCATGTTTGTAAAGGAGCTGATTCTGTGTAACTAAGGTACCAGACTATAAATTTTGATGGTATTTATCACGCTTTATATATTTAACCTAGATGAGGAAAACCATGTTGCAAATATGAAGTGCTTTTGAAAGGGACACCTGAGCAAATACATCTGCCTGATTGTTCATGCAAATGTTCCTGTGAATATCTTCAATGCTTGATGCTTGCAGAAATGACAAGTCCTGCATAACAAATGGCAGAACACTGAGTACTGCAAGTGATAGTTTCCAGAGTTATTCTATAGCAAAATATGCGCACGTCACTAAAATTTGAAATCACTAGCAGAGTTTACTGAAGCTGAAGGAGTTAATTCCAAGCCAAGCTGATGTGTAGAAAATGTCCCCTGAATTATCAAACTGATGTAACCCCATGACTAATTCGCAATTCATATACTTTGATTTCCTTTCCTTGCACTTTCTTAGTACAGAATCCTATCTACAGGAACATCCCTTTTTAATCAGTTTATAATCAATAAAAGGAAGATTGGATTTTGAATTGGATGTGCACTTTTATAATCTAAGACCCCAGCCTTTGTACTTTCCTAATTTAACTATTATGAGTACCATGAAACCTCTTGACTTATTCATGTGAATACGTCATCTGCCCTTCAGTATTCTATGAGATCAAGTATTGTGCCAAAAGCCTTCTCAGTGAGGCAGAAATGTTTTTTATTATTTCCATAGGCACTGGAAGGCACATTAAAATCTTTATTATTGTCTGAAAAGATTTTTTCCTCTTATTACTGTAGAATAGAGATAGTGAATAGGCTGAAAAGTGAATGCTGCACACCTACTGCATCATGATCTCATTCTCAACATGATTGCCTCGGTGCCTGCCAGTTCCAGCGTTCATGAGTCACACTCCAGTATGTGATTTGCTTAAAAGCAATAAATGTCAGCACTTTTATTTACAATCTGCCTTTGAAGATTTGGAAGTCACAGCTTTTTCTACAACTATGAAGACTAGAGGGTATCTTTACCTTTTTCTTTTAAATGAAAGATGAAAGCCTTGACTAATGTATTAATAGGTCTGACCTAGCTGCAGCAGGTTGAAATCTAACTATCCAAACCCGGACTTTCCACTGCTTTGCCAGAAATGACTGTTCTGGTGTGGGGGGGTGTGTGTTCCTTGGCCACTCTTATCCTTGCTCAAAATGAGCTGAAGTTGTCAGGGTTGCTAGGTTTGTGCCACAGCAGACCCCAGACCTGGTGAGAGCCCAGTGCTGCTCTCACATCTGCTGGGGTGATGGCAGCCTCTGGCGTACGGCTGGGCCGAGAGACATACTGTGAGGTTAGCGCCCGTACGTGTGAGCCCTGCAAGCTGCTGTTGTCACCTGACCTCAAGAACCAGGCTGTATGGAGCAAGGACACTTGTGCTGAGGTGTTGGGACGGGGTCCTGTATGAGCTGTCGGGGGGGAGGGGAGTGGGGAAAGCAAAAGACCAGACAAATAATACATATGGTGAGTCAGTGGGAGAGAATTGAATGTAACTTCAACCTCATAATGACTCACAGTTGGATTGGTTATAGTCCTTGAGAGAGTGTCTGATCACATGGGCTGTAATGTACACATTTATATGCTGTCCTTTGGGACAAACAAGGAAATTTATAGGAAAGGAAAAAATCAAACGAAAAAAAACCAACCAACCAAAAACCCCAAGCTTTTAATTTTAGCTTACCTTTTTTTTTTTTTTTTTTTTTTTTTTTTTTTGTGTGTGTGTGTGTATGAAAGTTTCTATTTATTCTAAATTGCATTGCCCCAGGCTCCTATGCTAGCAAGCCTGGCAAATTTTGCTTTTGAACTAAGCGTGGTTGCTAGGAATCATGCATGCATTGTAGACCTGCTTTTAAGACACCTACAGGAAAGTGGGGCACCATCCTGCAGTGTTCACATTACGTTTTTGTTGGGCAGCACAGCAGCAGTGCTTTGGGAGCCTGACTCTGCACATGCACAATTCAGTGGATTCCTATCCATCATCTTCACTGTCCTTGAGTTTGGTATGTGTTTGCATCTACTGTTACTATATATTGCTGAAGTCCAAGATAAAGGGCAGTGCTGATTTGCTGGAATTAGGCTCCCAAGTGATTATTTTCTTCACAGCCTGCTTTCCAGATGTAGCTGTGGGCAGTGTGGATCCAGCCTGGTCTTCAGATAACGTGGTCAACGGATAGGGGAGCTGCAGTGAATCAGAAAGCAGTTATGCTACTGGGGGCAAGGGAAAGTAACATAAAATGCAAAAAGGGCTTTTTGGCTAATGGTTTCTGATGAAGGAAACCCTTCCAGTGGAAATTAGTCTGGGAGAGGTATTGTCGTTGGTTGGCTGTCCCACTGGTGGGTCTGCATGCTGCTTTACCTTCTTGAGAACATTCAGGCTGCTTAAAACATTTTGCAGTTTTGTTACTTACATTGTGTGTGTACATAAAAGTTCATTCAAAAGTGCAAATGTATAAGAAGCTAAATAATTTCTACAAAAGAGGAGATTGGAGTGGCTTAAAATTTTAAAAAGACATCTACAAATACTTTGGTACAGTTAAACAATGATTTTTGAATAATATTTACACAAAAAGTTGTGGACACATCCAAAGGCAGGAAAGCACCCTCTGACCTCCTGGAAAGCATGCAGAGAATTCTTGTATTCTGTTTTTTTTTTTTTTAACTGAAGTTTTGCCTTTTGGATAAATGGCAATAAGAGGTGGGAACTGGAAAAACTTGACTGTGGAAAGTCAAAGGAAAGTCTGAAGTTACAGCATGTTGAATCTCACCTACACGTTTAAACTTCCTTAATCCATAAGCATATGTTCTTTTATGAACTAACTGTGGCATAGCTGTCATCAGTTTGAGTTGAAATTAATTTGGTTGATTTTTATCAGGAGCTGGAGACTGATCTGCAGGTGAGGAAAATAATTTCAGAGAGGCTTGTCACTTCTTTCCCAGCCAAGAATGCTTCTCCATGGCTTGCTGGCTTCTCTCTGCCAATAGCTCCCAATATCCAGTTGTCTCCGTGCCTGGGTTTAAGGCCTCTTCCTTGGACTCTGCTTCTGTGTCTGCTTCAATGAACAGAAATTACGGGAAAATCCTCAGACTGCAGCAGCCTATGCTAGAAGGGATGCACACTAGAATTAGCACTGGTTTCTCTCATTCGTATGAAGAGTGTGAGAGAACTTGCTCAGATATCACTGACTTGACCTGGTCAGGTGAGTCGCACCCCCACCTTTGAAGGGAGGTCCTGCAGTTGATTGTTTAATGCACTTCAACTTGAATTGTATTGATTAGCTACCTGCAACCATTTTATTAACTGCTAATGCCCCAAATGAAGAATAGCTTGCCCTGCTCTCATGTTCATTTTGCAGTCCAGTGGAATTGCAGTACCTTAGAGGAAATCATCGGCAATATGTTTCCTGAATTTCAGGAACATGTGCTCGAGTAGTGGGAACAGTGGAAATTCATTTCTGAGAAGTTGCAGGGTTTGGCTAGTCCCATGGCAGCTTCCTGTGCTCTGTGCATGTGGGCTGCCCCTTAGGAGAGGGGGATATAGATGGACACTTTTCCCCAGGAAATGTTGTTCTACGTGCTGATTGTTCTGTATTATTTTCTTGATTAAAGAAATAAGTATTTCTTTCAGTTCTCTTCTTATGCTTCATTCAATTTTCAGAAGCCAGTTCCAAAGCACTGGGGGACAAATTCTGCTGTTTGGTGTCAAAGTGGCTCATTTGAAATCACTGGATTCCCTTTGGATTGATGTCAGTGTAACTGCTGACCAAGTAAAGCTCACTAAAAATAGAATGAGACCTTTTAAGCACAGCTTCCTTGAGAAAAGTATTCTCTCAGAGGACCTAAACACATCCGTATATTTTTTTCTTGTATTAGCTGTGCTGAGTTTACAGAAAGCACAAGGATCTGTTCCAGCTGCCAGGCGCTTGGCTGCAGCCTGTGCTGGGAGACCAGCTGGTCTCTTGCTCTGGAGTAGGAGCTGCTGTGGGCAGACACATTGCCCTCCCAGCCAAGTTATACCCCCAAGTCAGCTGTGCGGGGTTTGCAGAGGAATAGCTGGGTGCCAAAAAAATGTTCTCTTACTTGCACTAAAGCCCCTCCAAAGCAATTATTGGGTTTTGCTCCATGAAACCAGGAGGACTGGTCATGTTGAATTGTCATCTTGTGAAACAGGGCTGTCTCATGGCACAGAAGATGCTTACTCATGGCAGAGTAGGGCAGCCAGGGTCACTGAAGGAGCAGAAAGCAGTAGATAGCCTCTGAGAGATGTCCCTTTTTTAGGTGGTGCACAGAACTCCACCTTATCTTTCTTTTAATGTGCTGTAAATAAGACTGCCTCCTGCTGCTGGTTATCTTTCCAGCTAAAACTTCTAAGATCAGTGATGGTGGGGTTAGGCACTAGGCTCATCTTTGCAGTGGCATACAAGCCCATTGGCTTTCTCAATTGCTATCAGTTTTTCACTTGTGTTTCCTTTAAATGTTTGGAGGGTTCCTGCTAATTTTTGTCATGTGCTCTGTATTTTCTTGCACAGCGACATGCAAACATCACCTTTCCTCTGAGTGTCTGGATATCAGTGACTGCGCAAAACCCTTGCAAGACCATACTTTTTACATTGTGATCCATTAATACGGTCATGGTGTGATTTTATTCCACTTGTAAACTAATACATTTAGAAATAAATAATTGTGGGTTGTTTTGTTTTGCTGTGTTTTTTTTTGTTTGTTTGTTTGTTTTGTTTTGTTTTTTTTCCCCCCCGAAGTAAGCTGCCATTCAGCCTTGTCTTGCTGTCTATACTTGTGAATGCTAGTGGAACATTTGAGTCAAAGCCAATATAAACCTTCTCAGTTGACTACTGCCATTTAGATTCCATGGAGTAGATTATCGTTACCTTGGACTAGAGGGAAAGATGATGTTGATTGTTGCAAATGAATTTGCTCTGTACTAGTGGCACTACAGGAGTGAGTTATGGTTTAAATTTTTAAATTAGACCTGCTTCTGCTCTCAACAAAGAACATTCCCAAGCTCCACTTGATTTCAGAGAGAATAGGATTTATCCCTAGGTACTATAACATACAGAGTTGTCATTTGTTTTGATATTTTTCCAGTCATAATAGCTTTGTTAAGAACTGTCTAACGTACCACAGAACACAATAAATGGAATAGAACTGGCTGTTCTCAAAAAGACTGTCAATGGAGACTCATCACTGAATGGAAATGCTTCTAGTGAAGTTCTTCAAGCATCAGTACTGTAAAAATGCTATTAAGAATTCCCTCTATGTTTTGGAAATACATGAAAAATCTCTGCTCCTAAAATGCCTATATGCCACAATTTGGAGGAACATAAGGACAGTAAAGTCCTGAATGATCTGTATTGTTCAATAAACAGTACATGTATGATATATTTGACCTTGCTGAAACATTCAAGTCACTCATTCAAGACTCAAGTCACATTTAGGAGTAAGAAATATATGTCCTCTACTCACGCAATGTGAAACTAAGTGCTGGAAATTAGTGGCTGGAGCTCAGCAAGATGAGCAAAAGCAGCAGCCAACAGCATGATGTTATATCAGAAAGGGCCAGTGAGACCCTTGGGTGTATAAAATCAGGGGGAGGAGAGGTGTGATTTTACTTTGAAAAATGGCATGACTGATTCCAGGAAACTGCTTATCATATTTGTGGAAATGTCAGAGTCAGCATTTCAGAGACTGGGTAGAGGGCAGAGCAGTGCCACCAGAAGGTCTTCAGAGTTCAAAGAGTTCCCAGTATTTAGACCTTAGCTCTTGATCCCAGTTAGCGTATCGAAAACACAGGACTGAGGATCCCCCCCTACAGCCTGCAAGAAGCTTCTTGGTATGAAACACTGGGTGATCAGGAATGCTGCAGCCCTACGGAGAGGGAGCTAATGAAAAGCAGTCTTGCCAATGCCTGGAACTAGGCATTTTTTGGATTAGAAATAGATCATATGTTTTTCACAAAGAGGGTTTCATTCTTCCATTAGCCCACCAAAGGAACCAAGGGCACAATTTCCTGATGTTTGCAAATCAAGACCATTTGACTTTCTGGAAGATATAAAATTTAAATACAATTTGGTGGTTCAATATTAGAAAAACTGGATGAAATGTGGAGGCTCGTGATACATGAAAGAATAGAACAATAAAATACTAGATTATTAGACCTTTTATTTATCCTTACATTCTGAGTTTACAAATATGTAAACCTATATTTTGAGCATTTTCTCATTTCTGCCTGCATTCCCTGAGCAGTAACTGGTTGTACCATGCTGTCTTGGCCATCATTCTTCATATATGTGTCTGTGGTCCATTAAAGATGTGTGGACATTTCTTTTGCACCTAATTCCCAAGCTGTGCCTGTTGCAGTTGTCCTGATAAACAACATCTTAAATATGTTATAAGAGTATTTTGGGACCATCCTTAGAGAGGAAGAACTCTCCTTCCATTAATATCAATGATGCATACACACATAGAGACACTTCCTATCTTTTCAAGGACTGATGAGTTGTTTTCAATTTTGATTTTCTAACAAATTGCAGGATTGTTTTCTATCTATAAACTGTGCCTTCTTAAAATGTTTAGTGTTACTCCACTTCTCTGAGTGGCGTTAAACGTATCAGTATGGAAGCGTCTGGGTAGACATAAAGTAGCATACAGATACTGGTGGCATCAAGTGCTGTGAAAATGAAGTCTTTTGTATGTTCACCTGAACTGAAGCCTGGAGGAAGAGGAGTGGTGTCCATGGAATCTGAAAGGCAGTGGTGATTTTCTGCTTATTGGGTGCTTTGAAATTTGTTACATTTTGCACAGAACATTTTCACTACTTTGATGCCTAATTCTTGATTTTGTTGTGTTATCATTTTGGGCTCATAGTTTAGTGAACAGAGAAAAGGTAAATACAAGTAGGAAACCAAATAGGCCCAGAGTTTATAAAAGAGACAGGACCAACTGTCTGCAAGGGACAGTTGTTTTGATGCAAGTTTTACTAATTATTAGGGTCCAAAATACATCTTACAAGTGTAAAGCATCAGCTGCCATTTCATCGTTGCACATTAGTTACCTTCATGAGATTCCTCGTATATTTGGCCCTCTCTATGCTTAGTATAATACCTCAGAATGGACCATGGTATTGAAAAAAGGGATACTTGACTGATTTTGCCTTTTATTTCCACAAATACATTACTGACTAGAAATGAAAACTGAGATTAGTGCCTGGCTTCTATGAGGAGAGGGTTTCCTGCTTAAGGACTGTAGAAGTTAAATGGACGTGGTTGAAAAGATGCACATTGACTGAAATGTGTGTGATACACTGTAGGGGATGGGAGAGGAACACAGGTTATTCAGCTGCCTTAACTGTGATTTGTTTTTCTCAGCAGCTACAAAACTCATAGCTAATGGATTTGCCTTGATCTCCTTTTCCTTAAATGCAAGTTCAAACAAGGAAGGTTAAATGAAAGAGCAGCTTTTGTCTTCCACTTGCACTGGCCATGTTTTCACACTTTGTCAGTCTCTAACCAGCAAATTCAAGCTTCTGTAACCCAGTCAGTTTTGTGAACGGTAGAGGTGGGGAAGCACGGGAACCGGGTGCCCAGAGAGGTGGTGGATGCCCTGTCCCTGGAGACCTTCAAGGTCAGGCTGGACAGGGCTCTGAGCAACCTGATCCAGCTGTAGGTGTCCCTGTTCAGTGCAGGGGCTTGGACTAGATGGACTTTAAAGGTCCCTTCCAACTCGGACGATTCTATGATTCTGTGATAACCAGTCAGACCCACGGAAACATTCCCTGGGTTTAGCCCAGCAGATGTTGCGTTAATAAGTGTGTGATGGTTCTCCCTACATTTTATTGTTGTGAGTGGGAAGCAGATGATTTTGGAAGATTACAATTTAATGCCAACATTTCCTTTAGGTCTTTTGGTGGCCTAGAAATCACCTTTTTTTTCTTTGTCAGAAATATTATTTTCTATTTATTTTTTCTTAAATGAAATATTCATAGAAATTAGAATAAGTTTTTTTTGAAAGAGGCTATCTAGTATAGCTCCTACAGCACAGGGACTTGAAGTAAATGCACTGGACATCCTTTCCTGTCTATGCCCTTGATATGACATGGTCATCTTTACCCATATTGGTGCATGTTACTGTCTTGCAGCTGCAATGGTGGAAGATCAGTAATATAGCCATTTAAAAATGGGCTTAAATTGCAATACTGAAAGAGTCTGACACCCTGGTTTAGAGGCACTTCAAGGACCTGAAAATTTGTGCACTGCCACTTCGATGGTGGCTTTGTCCTCTTAGAAGACAAGGTCCCATGCCTTTTTGTGATTCCTCCTCTTGGGAGAAACCCTGGGGAGAAGTGCTGCAAATGTTATATCAGATTTGCATCATTGGAGAGCCCAGGCTTATATGAAACATCCCTCTAATGATTTTAAACTAGAAGAGGATAGATTTAGATTAGGTAGTAGGAAGAAATTCTTCACAATGGTGAGGCACTAGTTGCCCAGATAAGCTGTGGATGCCCGGCCTGTGAGGGTGTTCCAGGCCAGGTTGGATGGGCCCTGGGCAGCCTGATCCAGTGCATGGCAACCAGCCCACGGCAGGGGGTTGGAACTGCATGGTCTTTAAGGTGTCTTCCAATTCAAACCATTCTCTGATTCTATGGAGAGCTTCACAGTTTAGCACTGCTTTCAGGTAGCATTATGGAATTACTGAGAGAAGCTGAATACCAGAGAGCAACTTGCTTTGTATGTCTTTCTCCTGCATTAGATACACAGATGAGAATTTGCAAGTTTTTCAGGGTTACATAAATGTTATGTTGTTACAAATAACCTAAATAATTATTTTTACAGAAATGCTATATACAGAGGTCAAACCATACAATAGAAACAAGCATTCAAATTGCCTTAAAGCAAAATCCACTAAAATTCTTGCTGCTTTTCAAAAGCTTCATTTCCAAATGGAAACATTCTAAAATCAGAAACATACATGGTTTGCTTAGCAAATGTTGAAAGCAGAGTTTTCTATGTTTCTGATGCTTTTCATTTCAACCTGTCATATTTTTCACTCAGTTTAATCCAAATCTGCAAAGTATTTGGTATCTCTGAAAGAGCTACTTAAGTTTTTTTTTTTCTTCTGCAAAGAAAAAACCCTCAACAATAAAACTTCAGTTGTAAAGTCACCCTTGTTTTCATGATTTTCCCTAAATCCCTAATGAAAATGAAAAACTACTTCATACACTCTGTAGTTCTTCTAACCTGATGATCAATTCTATAAAGCTTATGATATTGTAATAATAATAATATTGTGATACTATTATTGCTGGTTTTCAGAGAGATTGTATTTTCATTCCACAGAGCATAGACTGAAGAGTGAATGGGAAATTTCACTCATTAGTGAATTTGTTTGTCCATACTAAAAGAGCAATCATAAGGTGAATACACAACCATGCCCTGTACAATGGTAAATAAAGATACTGCGTGTTATCATGTCTCTGGGTATATTGTCACAAACGTTACGCCAAGGTTGAAACCTTAGTTTCAAGCTTTAACACCCCTCCATTTGCCTTGTTCAAACCCTACACATAAGCTTAGATATCCTGTAAATGGTGTCTTGATGCTAATTTTATCAAGGGCCTGCTCTGAGAAGCAAGCTAGGACTTGGATCCACACGCAGTATAACCATTGATTAAACTGGCACAGGAGGAAATACCAGAAATCCGGGGTCCTGGCAAAGTTTTCCTGCATTGCTTCATGTCTGTTCCTGGCACCAGGTGGTCAGAGCACTGCTGATCAACTGTTCCCAACTGGAAATAGGAAGAAGGAAGGTAACACAATGGGTAGAGCAAGCTCTGGGGACTACGCTCTTGGCCACAGCCCTGGCTCTGCTGTCAGCTCAAACCCAACACAGACACTGCCTCTCTGCCCCAGGTCTGACTCAGCTCAGGCTGCCACAGGTACCTTGTGGGTGACATCGCTGAATCCTTCTACTATTTTAAATTCCTGAGGCTGTAGCTAATCTATAGATATTGCTACTTCCCATATACTATTTGGTTTTCTGTTGAATTTTGTAAGTGCTAGTGCATGCAAATGGCTGTTCTGAAAAATGTGTTGTCAATAAGGCACAGTACTTGTAGTGGTAAATAGAGATAATCTATTAACAAGGCTCTGGTTTTGTAGCGGTATGTGAAAGATATGAATAGCAAAACTGCACTGTGTAGGGATAATTATGTTCCCTTAGAACAGGGTGTATATGTGTGTGCAGCAGCCAGATAGCTATCCTGCAAAACACTCTGCAAAGGGCAGTGCTGGTATCTAACTGACAGATCAGCAGCAGTGCTTCCTGCTAAGGGTGCACCATCCTGTATTCTGCCACCGGACAAGGGCTTATGGCTTTTTTTTGTTTGTTTTGTTCATTATTTGGGGTTTTCTTTTTTGGGAAATTGACCTCTTATTCCCACAGAGTGAATAAATCAAGATCATCTGACATTAGCACTTGGAAGACTATTTGAAAAGCACAGTTTCAGAAATGCAGTCCTCCTGACACTGAAGCTGTAGGCCACATGCACACCAGGCACAAGTACACCAGAGCAGCTAATAACCTTATGATCAGGCACTCCTCAGTGGGCGGCAGAACACTTAAGCTGGAGCACTTCTTCCATTAACCTGACACCAGCAGTCTGTCTTCTCTGGCTGCAAGAAGACTGTCAGAGTACGAAATATTCATTGGGAAATACACCGTACATGAGGATTCAAACTATGATGCTGTTTTGGGGATCTCTGTCTGTTTCATTTATTTTATTCCAAATTTTATTCTGGACCTGAGAAAACATTTATCAAAAATAAGCCATACCCATGAAAGTTTCCATTTCTATGAATTATCATTTAATCCAGTGTCAAGTGAACTTTCACTTAGCACTGCTTCACACAATTATAATACTCTTTGCTGTGGAGAGGTCTTTTTCAGCTGCAGTCCCAGTCTGATGTTGAGGGAAATGAAGCATTCTTGTAGGCATGATACCTGTACTCAGAAGGTTTAGGTCTAGCTTCTGGCTTCATTTTTGATTACTGAGGGATTGAGGTTAGTTTACTTCCCTTATTGTGTTGTTGTCCCCTTTGAAAATGAGAATACCGGTACTGATCTCATGCATTGTGTGCTTCAGGGTCCACAGATGGCATATTTTGTGTGTATGTTTTATGCATGTTCCAAGGCAACATTTTGTTTCAACAAGATACAAAGAATGGGCTTTTCTAAACATTTAAGTTTATTGGCACTTTTGAATAATCGAACCATGTGGTAGAGGCACATTATATTTTCTTCTCGCTGGAAACAAGTACTGTGTCCCCCGTGGTTCATTTGCTTTTTGCTTGGAAAATGGCAGTTTATCCCCAAAGCAGCCCTTTGTTGCTGAGTAGGCATCTGGTTTGTGACAAGCCTGTTGACTGGGATCTATCCTCTAGATTCATAAAAGAGTTGTATGTCCAGCCCATGAATATGATCAGATTACTTTGGCTTCACTCGCAGTTTTGTAGTCGTCTTTGTTCACTACTGTGAAGTGCAGCTACAGCTGTTGTGAACGAGGCAGGTCTGTCAGCTTGCATCAACTGATGAGTTTGCCTAACGATTCTCCTCTCCCTACTCTTGCCTGTTGGGTGACACCGTATGGGTGGTGTTGACTCCAGAACTGTAGCCCCATGTTAATGCGCATGGCTTTATGCAGGCTTTGGGCACTGAAAAATGTTCTCTCTCCGTGCTGTTCTTTCAGTATATATTGATGTTTTTCCTGTTTATGTCTCTTTGTGAAATTGTGAGCATGTCCATTTGTCTAATGAAACAGCAAAAATGTGTCTCTTTCATACTTTACAAAAAGCTTTTTGATTAAGCCCAGTTGAAGCAATATAATTTGATTTATTGTAAACATGTACTTTTTTCATGTTAACATCTAAAATGATGTTATGTCTCTCATTCTTGTTTTTATTTATGTGTTTATTCTCTCCAGACATATGTACTATAGGTTTTAGATATCAATTAATCATTCTTTCTCTATCACAAAAAATCATGTTCATATGATATCCTGCAGCTCTCTGTTGTTTACATAGTATTAGCATGGGGAAATAGTACTTTCAGCTTGATACATAAAGCCCTCCTTGTCTCTTGTGCCTTTGTCTGTAGGCTATTATGCATGTGACTAAAACCATGCATGACTTGAGCAAATGTTTGAATAGAGTTCTTGTGCAGTAGGACTGTATAAGCCAGTAGGCATACTCTCTTTAACTTGGTGGTGAAAACATTGTGGTACACTTGGTAGCACAAAATGAAGTAAAATTGCTTTTGTGGAAGAAGAATAAACAGCTTTCTGATTTGGTTTTGTTATTGCGCACATGACTGTGCTGCAGACTTCTCGCAAAATTATCAAGGCGGACCAAGAATGAAAAGTATTAAGGTTACTGCAGTTCTGGGGTGCATTCTGGACTGGAAAGAGATAAAAAATATACTGAATTTTTCATTCTGAAATTTGAAATCAATATTGATCTGTCTTTTTTTTTTTTTTTTTTTTTTCCCTCAGAGCCCTGAAATCTATTAATTGACAGAGAGGGCTATTATAAGAATCTTTTCTATGTATAAAGTCTTTCGTAAGAGCATTGTTTTTCTTTCCACTCTGCATGTAATAAATCCCATGTTAGGGACTTGAATTTTGCTGTGGGAATTTGAAACACGTGGGAAGCTGCTCTCTGCCAAGTTATTTCCTTAAGGATCCACTTTACATACTGCCAAATCAATGGCCTGTCAGGTGTAGTTACATGCCATAGCGATGATATGAGGTCAATCAGATGAAACCAAGGTATGTATTCCCAGCAGATCCCAGCTATCTGTTTAACATTGTCAAACTAAATTTACTTTGGTACAGAGCACCCTCTTTCAGTTTAATTTGTTTCTAGATTTGATTGACTCTTAATTTGCATCTATTTTGTGAAATTCAAAAAATGGAAAAAAAAATAATTAATTTTGCTTTGTCTTGAAATACTATGCTACATGTTTATTATTTGGTCTTTCAAGACAAAACTGCTTGTTATACCTATTTGCAGTTCTTCCTGTTCTATGGAAAGGGTCTATTTCATTTTAAAAAGCAATTTCTTTCTCTGCTGTAATAGTGATGTGGTGTTTAATTAATGCATTGTACAGCAACATAAATTAAGTACTTCCTAAACACACAAAAGTTTTCTTAGAAAATGGTACCTTAGAGAAATATCTATATATTTCTTAAAAGATCATATTTATGAAGAAAAAGATACACAAATCGGGTCTGTAAATCAATATTTTTATACAGAATAACCTGATCTGCCCTGGAAAACCTGCATCTTACCACTGTTTCAAATATTTTGATACCAAAGGAGAAATTATTATCTTAAAATGGATACAGGATTTTCCTTATTTCCTACATAAATTGAAAAAAGTCAGCCTAATGACTGGAAACTGTAAGCATTAAAACCAAACACACACATATATATATAGTACACTGCTGTGTACAGTATACAGTGTATCAGTGCAACAGCATTTTTAGCTATCGTATGTGTCTCATTGAGAGCAGAAGACATAAATGACATGAATGTAGAAATAAAAAGGGGATGAAGAAAATACATTTCTTCCATTAACCTATAAGAAATGAAAGAGAAAATGTTGTGGTTATTTTCTTGTTTTGTTTTTAAAGAAAAAAAAAAGGTACAATGTTGTAACAAGGAAACTAAAACTAAAAAAATTCAAAATATGTATAAACAGATCTCATTCAGGAATGAAGACACTCCTACAGAAAGCTGCTTTATAATTTTATGTGAAAAATCTGTTTTGTTTTCAAGATGTAATTCATCCTTAATTTTTTGTTTTGCTAAAAATAGACTAAGCATTACCATCTGAGCACAGATTAGTGTAAATTTGCATTGGGATTTCTTTCTTTCAGATATTCTGAAATCATTTGTTGATTTCCTGTGCTGCAAGACCAGTGCCTACTCATTTCAACAAATGTATGTTACCTTTCAAAATCATGTTAAAAAAATGCAGTTCTTCAAACAGAAGTAGCATAGACCTCATCTCACAATGCAGTGCTGGAAAAAGAACACAAAGGTGGGATGATACCCTAATCCTGCAGTGAGGGATAATTTGTAGCTAACTTATGAAGTTGATACACAATTTGAGGAAACGAGCATCCCACCCATTTTTCTTTGTGTGCTCCATAGAATTCACATCCTTCCATTCTTGTTTTTGTTTCCTAGAATTGTGCCTGATAACTTATTGTCATTGCTCATTAGCTGTTGATGTGTTAGGAAGGTTGTCCAGACAGTGACACTGCATGGAAATAGCTGAGAATTTTAGATGAGAGTTTCATACCTCATGGTGACCTTTAATGAAACGCACAGCTAAAGAAAGCTACTTCTAGTTTACCACATCTGAAACAAAGTGAGAACTATTATTATCTTTAGTCTCTGCTTTCATGCTGTTTAATGATACTCTAATGCAGATAAATATTTATTCACACAGGAGCCTACTGTTATCATTGTTTTGGTGAACGGGATACATTATTTCAGCTCTCTTTTCCCCTGACCATCAGATTTAGGACCCACTGACTTGGCTCTCAGCCACACTGATGCATGGTGTGATAGGCCACCCTGAGCACCGCGGCATTTCCACCTTTCCCTGTCTCCTGAAAGGGAAGGGCTGCACATTGCTGTGAATGCAGTGTTGCTTGTGTTCTATTTTTCTAATTCTTCCCTATTTACAAAAAGAATGATTGGATTTGGCCTCTGTTCTCCAGGGCCATGCCCCAGCAGCAGTCTGGATTGCTCAAACCCACTGGCAGAGCCAGGCCTCCATACATTGGCTTTGCGGGGTGGCAGGGGAGGTGGGGCCATAGAGCACTGTGCTCCCCAGGTAGCTGTGTTTGGGCACACTACAGTCCGGCCCTCAGTGTGGGGCTGGCAGCATCAGCTGCCAGGGTAGAGCCTGTGGGTGGGCAGAGAGCACTTGGGCCACATCCTCAGCTGCTGCCCTGCTCCGGAGGGACCATGACAGCCTGAACAGCCTGCACTAGGTGAGCAGACCAGCCGGATCGCTAACTCACTGACTATGCCCTAATCCTGTTTATCAGAGGATGAAATTGGCCTCTCTCCCCCCAAAAAAAACCACCGTGCCAAGGCTGAGCACTCTCCTCTGCTCTGCGGGATGCTCGGTGCCCTATGTGGCTGTGCCTCAGTGTTCATTAAGAACACTTCACAGATCTGTCTGGTGGAGTCTTACTGGGTACACCTAGCTTGCTCATATTCCTAAAAATGAGCAAATACCTTGTCTGTTTGGGACTCCCTCCATTTGTGTGGCAGTGGGTTGGTTACCCAAGATGGACTGCCTGCTGTGCTCTAAAATGGGGAAAATTATACGTGTGCAGCTTGAAAACAGATCTGTGTGCCATTACCTGTTCAATCCCATTACAAAGAAGGCCAAGATAGCAGGAGTAGAAGCAGAGCACAGTGTATAAGATGTGGTTTTATTTAAGTGAAATGTAAAACTGGCTGCAAGAAATAAGTCCTTTCTTCACAATACAGTAGCAAGGAAGGGAGAACATCTTCCAAGCAAATTGCAAAAGTTCAGGAAATTCTTGGCTCACTACTTTTTCAAGGAAGAGACTTTATCCAGCATAAATAATATTTTTAATATTTTTCCAATATTGCTTCCTGCCTTTGTACATGGGCAGCATGTATATAGAAATAAAACAAATTTGCTTTATCTTTTCAGAAGAAAGTCTGCTGTACCATTTGCTGGCTCTCGTTCCTTCGTTCATTCAAAAACAGCAGGAAAAGGGCTTTTGTATTGACAACAGTCAAGGTCAGGGATTTTTGTTTTTGATGTTGGCTGCCAGTAGCTTGACTTCTCTGACTACTATTTCCAAGCCAGCCTCGGACAGCAATCTCATTGTTAGTTTAAAGGAAGAGATTTCACAGCTACAGGTAGCTGCAGTGGACAGAGCGCAGATTTCAGGATGGAATTAAAGATCTTATGCTATCTCAGCGTTACATGCGCCAATCTCAAATGAAATTAATCAAACTTGCTAAAGGGCTGCAAAATTTGACCCTAATATTGTAAACTGTTTATCACTCACACACAACCTTGGAGTTTGTATAAGCAGAAATTTTACTTAAGTAGCCTGGTTTACAGAATCAGGGCCCTACATGTCACGGTAACAAATATTTATTTTCATACCAAGCAATCAAAAATGCAAGATGCTTATGATTTTGTATAAGACAGAACCCATAGAGTCTGCACATAAAGTTCTGCATGTCTGGGGCATTTTTCAGTACCTTGACACTGCACAGTCAATTGCCCTGTCTTATTTTCAGTGAAACTACAATGTTTTTTAAAGACTCAAGTTAATGGCTGCATGACAGTAAAATAAATCATTAGTAAAAACACCTATGTCGTAAACTGTTGGTATGGAAGTATGAACATTTCTTGTTGGGTTTGTTTTTCTGGTAAGAGGGTGTTTTGGTAGCAGGCAAGTGCAGCAGGGGTCAAAAGGTAGAAATGTTCTCTAGTGTGCATTTGTGTAGTGTAGTGCTGTAGTATAGTGAGTGGTCTGTAAAACTGATCCATACAACTTTAATCATATATGCACTTACAACTCCTATTCGAGTGGTCTGTGACACAGAGAGATTTCACTTTTATTTCGCCTTTTAATGTAGTTGTCAACATTTTATGAATGTATCAGTTAGAGATATCTAGTAATGGAAAACAGGTTTCAAACCCTTTGGAGAAAGCACAATGAACTACTAACCACATGTGCTTTTGTTATTAAAAGAAAGCTGTAGTAAGACAAAAGATGAACTAAGTTAGACCAGATGAACACTGATCTGAGACGGTCTGAAGCAAACTCCAATACCTTGGTTTGTTCACAGGCTGCTCCTTTAGAAGACTGAAAGAAAAGCTTTTTCAGCTCTTCTTTTCTTGGCTATGTTGGAAAGAAAGCAAAGAAAAAGCCATCTCAGTGCTGCTTTTCATGGTGTGATTACTTTGTTTTCACATGAGGTCCTGTATGCTACCTTTGTTTTTTCCCCCTTGCTTTTTAGAGGGCTCCCTGTGCAAAACAATGGCAAAGACTGATAACAACGGACAGTTGCTCTGCGGCACAGTTGTGCTGCAGGATTCACTCCAAGAAACTGAGAGGGATGTGTTGGGTCTTTCTTCCATCACAGGCCTTTACAGTCAGCAGGCCAGATGGCATGATATGGGTGCAAAAAATAACAACAATAAATAATACCACGACTCGCAATGTGGACCGAGCTCAGTTACTTCCACTTCATCACACTGTTTGGAAGTCCCTTTGATGTACAAAAGCCTCCCCTAAGATAATGAAATGCGGTGGCAGCTGGCTAATGGCTGGGAAAGTGCAAACCCTGCATTGAACTCTTCCCACCAGGCTATTCAGCGCCCAGGCAGTGTCAGTCCCAAGGAGACAAGGAGCCGGGAAGAAACGGAGTCTTGTTGCTGTGCAGTCCTGCTGCTGGGCAGGCTGCTGTAGGTGGGGTGTTATTTGCCTGCCTGAGTAGCAGGGATGTGCCCAAGGCAAAGGGAAAGTTTTACTGTTTTAACACATTAACCTTGCAGGCTCTGTCCTAGAAACGTTAAACGAAGCCACAAGGTCATGCTGCTTGAAGAGACACTGCTCTCGGGTGTGCTTTAAACCGAGCTGTATTTTTTTACTGCAGAACGTCAGTTATGCCTTCATGGGTCGGCCCCTTTGAGGGAGAACTAACTTGTGGCTCAGCTCCACGGGCAATAAAAAAATAAACACAGCCAGACTTTTCTCTCTGACCTGCTCCAGGCCTAAATGTGGGGCAGGGTAAATGACAAAGGTCCAAAATAGGCAACAGGCACTGACAAATATGAAAACCCTACTTGTTCAGGAGCCTTGAAACAGTCAGGGGTTTATTCCTCGAACACAACAAAAAGATTCTCATACCTCCATTAAATTATCCTGTGTTAATAATATCACAGTGGGATGCACAGAACTACATGCAAAGTGTAGGTTCTGCTGCCCCCAGTGCCACCGTCTCCGCCAGAATTTACGGGGCCCACAGACTGGGCGGGCCTGGGCCTTCCCACAGCGTGCCCCATGGAGGCGGTGCCGTGCCAGGCTGGAAAGGAGGCCTTGTCTCAAAAAGAGTTAAGTGCGAAGGCTGACTCTGCCAAAGTAAGTATTTTGGGGAGAGATTCAGATCTGGCTTTTACTATTCTGCAGGAAACTATTATTTTTGACAGTTAAGTTCTGGAATGCTCATGCACAATTATAAAACACAACTTGCCAACTCTCTTGTCTCAAGGACTGACTTATTCCACAATGTTGCTGTCCTGGATGTTATGATCTGGCAGGCCAGGGCAGGGTTATGCTCTGACCAACTGGTCCTGTTGTGGAATTTTTATCTCAGAGCAGGAGATAAATGCCTGAGAGCTGTGGTAGCCTCCAAACCTCGTCAATCTGGGAGTAGACAGAAGCCTAAAAAAGGGGGCATTTTGCATACCTTGTCTCAAATAAGTACCCAGATGCATACCTAAAGCAAGGCTGCTGAATATCAATGTGTATTTTCAGTGACTGTATGCCAAAGGCATATTGATTATCACCACTTAGGCTAATGCATACTCTATCCTACAGCGCAGCTCTAATATATTTCCTAAATGTAAGCATGAGTAAATGTCACCAAAATCTTCAGTGCCAAGTGGGAATAGCTCTATATAATACAGAGATTATGGCAGTAAACTTCTGATCTGTTCCTTATGATCCCTTTTCCTGGCAATGTGTAGTTGCTTTTTAGGAAAAGTATTTTTGTTTCATGAGACTGACACTCACTTAAGAAATCCCAGCCAGGGTGGATATATTGGCTCTATCAGTCAGTATACCATTCCTTCCACAGAGCTTGCTTTCTAAATCTGGTTTCAAGACCTGTTTGCTTGACAGACTGCTTCACAGACTTGCAGTTGTTTGTTTCTGGCTCTTTTTGATTGCTCCACTGATCTCTAGACTTCGGCCTTGAGGCTATTATTTGTATTACACTTTTATTGGTATTTACTATTTGAAACTTTGTTTTCAGTAGATTTGCTACTCCTTTCTAAACTGCTTTTCTGATTAAATTCTCTTGAAGAGGCAAGGCGGATTGCTTTACCTTTTTTTTTTTTTCTTTTTTTTTTTTTTTTCGTTTTTCCTCCTCCTAATTGTTCAGCTGAGAACTCACCTGTCTTTTGTTTATGCCTTCCTTTGTGATTTGTTCTCAGATTAGCAGGGACAGCTGCACAGTTTTTGCTTTTATTAGTTTTTGCAATGGATCAGGCAAAATATTAACCACCCAGGGACTGCTCTCCCAAAACCTCAAGTGAATTGCAATAGACTCTTTCTTCCACAGTTCAGAAAAAAATGTTTTAATTTTCAACAGTCACCTCAGATGGTATTTTTGTGTGTCTAGATGTATCTGCTATAATGATAGAATGAGCTTAAGAATCAGGATATAAGAAACCAGCCTACTTTTTCTGCCAATATGCTGAACTTATTTTTGCAAGAACTCGGGTGTGAAATTCAAATCCAAATTTATGTCTCAGCCCTGTAATGCCATGAGCTCAGTGTGACTGTTTGCACGCATCCAGTATTTCCTGAGCATAAATCTTTCCAAGATGTTGTGGTTCTTAGCTCTATAATTCTTTGAGTTTTATCTACCAAATGTAGTTTGATCTTCCTTAGATCTACTAATAAAGTGGCTTCTGTCTTGATTTGGGTGATTTATAAGGTTCTGTAACTTCTCAGTTATTGTGCTTTCTGCCTGTTTACGTTTTACTGATGATTGCTTGGTCGATGCCATATCCTTAATAGGGAGACAGCTTTCCTACAATTTTCTTATAATAACCTCTGATGTGGGACTTTTTTCCTACTAATACTTTCCAAAAAACAATTTTTTTCATTTCTTTTGAGCTTCTTGGTAGATGAGGAGGAGAGAAAAAGGGGTGTGATATGCCGCAGATTAAGCTAACCTCCCAGAAAAAAACTATTATTCATACCAAATTTCAGTTCTTTTACTGATTATAGGTTATTATGTTTCAATTGATCAAACTTGAGGCTCTAAGACCCTGGCTAAGCAAGAAGCCGAATGGTAACAATGACAGCTAAAACTAACGGGCTCTGCAAGCACTTCAGTTTTTTGGGAATTGGAAAGGATGTTCAGAACAGGAACTTAAATAGGGAAAGATTTAAGTTCAGAACACCGCTGTTGATAAAAGCTTAAGTGCTTAATATTTGGGATCCCAAATTACCTGACACACGATCAGTGGGTTATTTTGAAAATGTAGTTCTTGGCAAAGAATGATGGTAGTGTTATATGCTATCCAATGCTGAATTTGTCCATACCCAAAGTCTATGTGTCTACATAAAGTGTACTGGGGCTGATAAAGAAGATAAACTGATTTTCTTGTTAACTGTTTGTCTGCTGCACTGAATAGTTGTGTACTGCTTAGTGGGACCCTGGTTATTGAACTATGTTTTTGTACTTCAGATATATTTTATAACAGACAATATATGTCTATGGTAATTGAGATGTGCTCATCTCCTGAGCAATCCCTCTCCTGCTGTGCTAAACCAGGCCACAATTTCTGCCACTACTTGTTTCACATACCAGCAGTGGGTTTACTTTGCTCCTTGTTTTCAGGCTGAACACTTAGGTTATTCTCTCACTTCTGCACTGTCTCTTTTAACTTAATTTCTATGCCGTTCTGTGTAAGTATTTGCCTCACATTTTCAAAGACACACTGGCATTCATCATTCTCCTCACTCTAACCTTCTGGGTGAATGGTTTTCTGTGTTTGTTTCCATTGCTAGTCTTCAGCCATTTCAGTTTTTATCAGTACTTTCAAACATTCATCTTTAGCTCTGTCAATGTGGTGACTATCATGACATCTGCTGACACAACACGCAGGATGTGTCCCACTCTCTTTCGCAGTCAACATGGTAATGGTCTCTGTACATGTCCTTAGTGAAACCTCTGCTATCCGGACTGCAGCCTGAGCTTATTCCAACCTCAGTTTCATTCCGTTGCAGGTTCCAATACTGTGGCATTTCTTTGAACAACTGAAGCTGTTTATGTTAACAAATGTATTATAAGCATAGTGAGTTGTTTGATCCTTCCTGTACTTTTGATGCTAATTCTTATTTATTTATTTATTTGTTTGTTTATACAAGTACCTTAAATAAGTTTAGTTTCCTATGACATGCAGGTATTTGGTTTGGTGGGTCAGGCTCTATTCTCTTACTTCATTATGAGTTTTCTCTCCCAGACAGAGTCTGCCAGAGGTGCATGGCATTTGATATTTCCTCTCTCTCAGGAGGAAGATTCAAAATCTGCTGTAGGACTAACTTCAGAGCATTTCTCTTAGTGCAGCCTCGGTGGAAATTTAGCCTACTCACACCAGCAAATCTATGACTGACTGTATTACAGTGTCTTATCTGCTGGAGCCCACAAAGCATTTGATAACGTTCTTGAAAAACAATGCATTTAGGTGGCTCATTTCCAAAGAAAATTGAGAAAAACGTAATTACTAGAATCCAGTTCAAAAACAACAGCAACAACAAAAACCCTATAACAAAACAGGATGTTTCATGATTTATTTTTATTTTTAAATCAGCCTAAAAACCTTCTCTCACCAGTATGGTATTGTACCTTTGGGCCATCAGGTCTGAGTCTCTCCTGGAAATACCTGGTAATTGCTTTTGAGCAGTAAGCTCTCCTGAGCAGCCTAGCCCTTTCTAGGAGAACTCCTCAAAGATATTTCCATTGTTCTGATCCACTCTAGTAAAGTGAGTTTCTGTGAATCCTTGGGCTCACTTCCAGAAGAAATGGAATTGACTGGAAGACTCTCTCTGCTGCAGTAAGATCTAAGCAGCATTCTTTAAGATGTAGGCACTCCTAAAATGAGAACAAAGTAAAGCTACCAGCTGTCAGTTAGAAGAAGGAAGAAAGGGGAAAAGAAATGAAAAAATTGGGGTTGTAGTTGATAATTAATCTGTAAGTCACTGCAGACTCCACTTAGCCTTTCTAGTACCTGGAAAGAAAAAGATGTCGTCCAAGATCACAAATATTCTCCTCTGCTTCCATGAGAAGATGGTTTAGGCCTCATCTCTTCAAAGATTTGTGGACATATTTAATCTTACTGACTTTTCAAATGGTAAAATTAAACATGTAGGCCAACCTTTGCAAGAAC
>VXAV01007098.1:167663-182451 GCA_013399715.1 Alectura lathami | reverse complement strand
CAACCTTAGCATTGTTTTAATGCACTTCTAGTATGTATGAATAGAATACAGTAGAGATGTGGCACAATAGACCATATGTCTGGGGAAAATTAATTATCTACAGATCTAGCTGGTGACTGGAGAGGGTCTGCAGTATACCTTTCCCCTTCAACTCATGTTATTTCATGTAGTCATTTAATTTGACAATAAGAAACTGAAACATTACAATGTGGGGTGAGGAAAGACAGCTTTTTAATGCTTTTTGATTGTTTGCCAAAACTTCTGCAAGTGTTCTTGTTAGAACATATTACTGTGCACTATATCCAGCATGTTTATGTTCTTACAACATGTTTAAACTTCTCAGTTATAAATTTCTTGTATGTCTGAAATTGCCTGGGAAAGCAAACCTGCACAACCTGCCATTGTCCTTTTTCCTGGGCAATGTCGATGCACCTTCTGTCAGGTTGGTAAGAACTCAGAGACAAGGCCAGAACTCCACAGCAGACCGCAAATGGGTGTGTTTATAGTGGAGCAGGATGAATTTGGAGAAAGCTGACTGATTTATGTGAGATACAATTACAGAAGAGTGATAGTGACAGATCAAAGTGTGTTGATTCTGTTGTACAATTTGGCCTCAAGACTGTTAAACATAGATTATGGTTCGCCAGGGGAATTTTATTTCTGTTAGCCTGTTCTCCTCCCAGCCAGAGAGGAAGGGAAGGGGGATGGGAAAAAGAAGCAATCCTCAGATCTACTCAGTTGTTTTCATTTCTACCACTTCGAAGCAGGGCTTGAGGGGGAGTATTTGGAGCATAGCTGTGTGACATACTCCTTTCCCTACCTAGATTTTTTTAAATTCCTTTTCCTCTCCCTTTGGAAGAGTTTGTAGCGAACGCTGTTAAATGTGAATATTTATCACATACTGAATTTTGGCTTTTTTTGTCTAACATCAGACAAATCCTTTAAGATGCTTTTCTCAGTGACAAATAACAAAAAGAGTAAATGGGAAAGGTTATAGAATCCTTTCTGTTTTAGGGCTTAGAAGCATGTGAACAGTGAAACTGCATAAGTTCAGAAATGCAAATAGGAAGGCACTTCATTGTTTCTGCCTGAACAAGTTTGTACATGTACCTATTGCCACAGAATGGAGACTTCCTTCTTGTGTCCTTGCCCAGGAAGGAAAGAAAAAGGGAAATGAAAAAAACCCCTACATTAAGCTCAAGACAAAAGGAAATAAATTGTCCATGGGGAGGCTGGTGCATACTTGAATTCCAATTCCAACTGGAGTCTCTGACCATTTTTAGATGATTTAAATCATGACCAAGATTTCTCCACCAACAATGAAAATTTGGCCTTGTAATCCTTTGGAAAGTGATTTTTGTTTTCTTTGTCTCATCTACGGGTTTCTTGGACAACTTTGTGCTGTATCATCATCCATGGGGACCTATTGGTGCTGATGGTGTATTGTCCTGTAGCTTTTTACAGCAGCAGGAGGAAAAGGGGAAAGAATATTGTCTTAAGAGAGTGAAAGTGTGCCTCAGGCATTGACCCTGAATGAACAGTTTACAATAAGCACAAGGCAACAGGGAATTAAGCAGTGTTGTTCTCCTAAGGAGCTGTTCTTCACTTGCTAACATTGCCTTTTTACCTGGAGCATCACTGCACTACAGATACTCCCTAAGTCATTGTTTAGATAGTTTTTTTTGTTCATTGGCCTAAATCTAAGAAGCTAGAGAGGAATGTGACAAGAGAAGAGTGTGAGTCAAGCAGAAGAGAAACTGTTCAAATATTAAGCTAAATTAAAAACCTTTTATTTGATTTGAGGGATCTTTTTCCTTGTCAACTGGGTAATTTTAAAGCAAAATAATGTTATTTTGAAAGGAAAAGTAAAAAATTCAATTAGAAAAAAATGAACATTTCAGCTCTTTCAATTTTAAAAATGTCAAAATGGAAATGACAGTTGTCATTATTTTTTTTTTTTTCCTATTACTTTTTAGTTTCTCCTCCATCATATAGGTAAAGCGTGAAGTATTTTTTTTCCCCCTTTAATTTCCTGAAAGTTTTGGGGAGACAGAAACATTCACCACAAATATTTGGCCCAGCTATAAAACTCAATAGGCACTGAAGCATATTCTGCTTGGTGACTACAAAGTGTGAGGTATATTTTTTGCATTTTAACCTCTGTATATAGTTTGCATATAATTCAACCTTTTCTTGCCGAGAACAGGGCACCCTGACAGAAGCTTGACTGGGTGCCCTGAATCATAGTGGAAGCACCTGAATGGGTGCTTCCTCCCATTCTCACTGCATCCTTCCCCACAGTGTGTATGCTTATTTTCATGTAATTTGGTGTTTAGGGTATTACTTTTATAAAGGCTCGAAACCATAAACTTTGGAAAAAGCTCTGCCTACAAAAAGACGGGCCCAGTAATGTATCTTTATGCCTATTATTTTCCATTCTTTCTAGTGAATATGTAAAAATAGCTGCTTTCTGCCCAACAGAAATTCCTGTTCTATGACACAAACTCTTCTCCAATCTCCTCTCAGCTTGATCAAAAAAATTCTAGCTACCATTCTTCTTGTATATGGAAAGCTCCTTAAGTGTCTTACCATGCCTATGACTGTTTGCTGTATCAGTTCCACGTGCTAATATGATTTCCTGTAAGAAGAGATGAATATATTAGTTCTGCAGTGAAATCAGAAGGGGGCAGGGGAGGAAGAGAGAACCTGATCAGTGATTTTAAAGAGAGTAATCTCAATGGAAAATGTTAAATTGGTTCCCTGATGTGAGTGTTAGATTTAAAATCTTACTCTAGTACAAGCTCCTGACTTTCTCTTTGGCTTTCTGGCTGGCAACGAATATTGTTGCTGCCACCTGTTTGAAGACAATTGGGCAACTGGGACCATGTAATGATGTCCAGTTGCTTTTTTAGAATATGAATAGGGCTTTTGAGTTTGGCTGTGCTGAGCAGTTTGGGGCTGAATCACTCTGAAGACTTGCCAGAGAAAGTGTTTAGCCTATGGACATGAGCCAAAGCCCACTGAATCTCACAGCAAGGCTCTTTTTGGCTTCAGTGGGCTCTGGCTCAAGCTCTATATGAATGAGAATTTCTTTTTGGGAATTAAGTAAAATTTCTCATTTTTAGTTTTCTCTTTTCCCATAGATTCTCACCTGTATTTTTCCATTTGAGCCACTGCCATGTTGCTCTGCACCTCCCTGCTCTGAAGCAGGGGTGTTACAGCTGGTGGTAACACAGATGCTCAGTCATAAAAAAGACAGGGACAAGGAGCTGTCTCACAGCTCAGCTGGCTGAACTGAACCATACCCACTGTCCACTTTTACTTGCTTTTCATTTCTGAATGTGTGCTATTTTGAAATACTTCAAATGCTGTCAGACTCCAAGCTATTTTGGACATGAGCATGTCATTTCCCCTCCCCCTGCTGCAATCACAGTTGGATCCTGCAGGCATTTCCCATAACAGGCCTCAGTTATCTACGGCAGGAGTTTTAGCCTATTTCCCTTTGCAAAGACTTTTGTTGCCAGATGGGAGTTGTTAGTTGTTTATATCAGGCTATGAGTAATGCCCTTTTGCTAGCACTGTACACAATGTTTTTTTGACATTTATTCCTTCTGTTGTTACACAATGTTAGCTTTGCAAGTTATAAAGAACAACCTTTTTCCCTCAGGTGTTCTTTTGTTTGGTTTTTGCTCTTTTTTATTTATTTTTTATTCTCTTTTCCAGTTTTGAAGGTAAAATGAACATATAAAAATAGAAAAATGAACAACAAGCTTTCCCAGTCTCCTACTCACTGATGTGAATAGATCATAGACATATATCTATGGGCACATTTGCAGGTTACTCAGCTTCCATTTCTTCTTGAGCCTCCTTTACATTTGTTATAGGGCTCTCATTTCATTCTGTTTTCCTTGGCTCTGTTGGATACAACCTAAATTTTACCATGTCCCAGCTTTTCCATTATGAGATTGGTGGGATAAGTCTCTTCTCTGCAGACCTCACTCCATTATAATTCGTACAATAAGACCTTATCTTGTGGGTCTATGAGCATTTTCTGTGAGAGAAGCCCTCAACCCATGCCTGTTCTGAGTATAGACTCTCAATGTTTGGGTGATCAACCTGAAGTCATATCTTGATAGTGAAGAATTTTCATAACTTTGGCATCTGTCTCATGCTCTTTCCTTTCACAGATAGATATATATTTTTTATCTTTCCATCTGCTTGCTTTCCAACTTCTTCTGCTTTTTTATTCCAACAAAGTTAGCTTTCACGTGTCTCCATGGACTGCAAGGCATTATATATTGCTATAATGGTGTCAAAACCACGTAGACACATCCAGAGTCAAATTGTGATACCCGTACTACAGTTTGCATAGAAGGCAAAGACCTGTACCAACTCCAAGCCCTCCAGAAGACCTTGGACAATGCATGGCTGCCATGCTATTTCCCTGTGTTGCTTCTTGCACACAGATGTACAAAAGCTGCTCCAAGATCCCAACATTAGGAAAATTCCCAGTTTCATATGGTTTCCTAGAGGACCTAAGGATCAGGATCCCTGTAGACCTGCCAGAAAGATGTGTCTCTTTGAGTATCCACATTCGCTAAGCTAGTTTCACCTTTTTTAACTTTACAAAGCTGAATATATTTTCCATGCCCCATTGTACTGAACTAGAACCTCCTTGTCTTGTGCTTGCCCACTTGAGTTAACTTTTACAGACTTCTTAGAAATAGTCTTTAGCAACCATAAAAACCTTTAACCCTAAATATATGGGTAACACCTGTACTCTGCACTCTACAAAGACAGTAATTTAGGAAAAGCTTGACAGAACTTCTAATCTGATCCTAATTATATGCTTGCCCTTTTGCTTTGAGCCGCCACTTTGGAGTGTCCCCCACTTATGAGCGTGGAAGGCTTTGTGAGACTGTACAAAGAAGTAAATGACTGCTGTTAAACGTCTGTGTTCTCTCTAGCAATAACTCAGCCATGGAAAAAATAAAGGAAAAATATACCCTCAGGTAAGCTTTCCATGATGCATATAAATTCAAGTTCCATGAAAATATTTATCTGTAAATAAGCAGCTTGGTTTAGTCCTGTTTCTCAAGGTTATCTGGTTGCAGGGTATAGTTTGCACTTGGTAATAAGTGAAAAACAAGTTTAATCACTGGAATTCTGTTATTTTCATCTTCAATATTATGCAAGATCAAGGTAACAAATTTTGTTGCCAGCTGGAGCTGCAGGGTAACAGGCTGCTGCTGGTTTTCCCTGTAGACAACAGTAAAGAACACATTTTATGTCAAAGTAATTGCACTAACAGGTGCCGTTGAGCAACTGTGTTTTGGTTGCGACACTGTTGTGGCTCAGCGCTTACCACAAATGTTTATATAAAAAAAATTCAGTTCTGCTTTTAAATTCCTATTCAAACTGACAAAAAGAATAGGATAAACAAGAGTGAAGCAATAACTGCAGTTTTAAAGCTAGAAAGTCCCTTTCCCATTTCTGGTGGTTGAATACCGCTGCCCTATCAAAAGTTGCCCTTGGGCATTTATCACGGCGACTATAAGCAGACATCCAGGGCTGGCAACGTTAACACCTGTAAGAACTGGATGAGATTCTTGTAGTGGGATACATGGTGATGTGATTATGTCACATATTTGGGGAATAATGTAATTTCAGGCACCAAACACCAGACACTGACTGCTGTACAACCAGTGGGCCCTTCCACTCTTGCCTTTGTAGTGTGCCCAGGTGTAGAGCTTGCCTTGGCTGCAGGGAGGGCAGTTGGTGTGAGGAGCAGCAAGGGAAGGGCTGGAGCCCAGCACGTAGGAGGCTGCAGCATTTTGGAGTAGGGCAATTGCTGTAAGCTTTAAGCTTGGAGAAGGTTGCTTCATGACCTCCTCATTTTTTGAACCCATTTAAGCTACTGCTAAAATAATCACCTGTTTTGTGCCAGACTCAAGACAATATTTAATTTGAGCTCTTCAGAGCTGTGGACAGCTGGGGAGAAGGGCACTCCCAATAAGTGTATGAGCTGAAACTGCACGCCAGAGATGAAAACCTCATGTGAGCTGCCCCAAGGGTGTGTTTATAGTGTTGTAGGTATGTACAGTGATGGAATGGCACTGATATAAATCTTCTAAAGATGGATTCTCCAAATCAAACTTTAGCCATCCAAAGAAGCCAAACACGTATGCTTGCAGCCTGGCCAATGCTTTGAATCTAAAAAACATCAACTCTTCCTAACAGAATACACAGAGAACAGTCTGGAGACAGTGCAGGAATCCATCAGGCTCTTGCTTTCTTTGTCTAGCACCTCCACCTCTCCCTCTGGGTACATCTCGAACCTACAGCCCCCATGCCTTTTTGTCTTGTCTTAGCATCTTCCTTAGATCTTTTTTTCTGGTCTTAGCATGGATAGATGACTTCTGGAAGGACTGCAATATTTGGCAAGGAATCTTTCCCATGCTTTCCTCAGTCTCCATCTTTGTATTTTCCATCGTAGAGACATTGTCTTTGTTCACTTGTGGGGTTCCTCCAAATCCTCCAATTGCTCCCTTTCCTCCATGCATACCCACCAGCCTTATTTCTCTAAACTTCTCAATCTCACCAATTTCCTTTCACTCTAGGGCCAATGATGTACAATCCGGTTATTGTACCTTAATTAACTGTTCATTGTTACTGCAGCAAATGTACACATGCATGTTCTGTGCCACAGCTGAGGCAAGAGTACGTGCAGCTGCCTAAATATCACTGAATGTGGGCTAAGATAATTCATGTTACTTCACATTCTGTAGGGTTGAAGTGTCCATAGTAATCAAGGAAGTTTTGAACCCTATATACAACTCATCCTGTATATTGGCATCCTAAGTCTTCCCTGTTCTCATTTCCTTCACCTCCAATTCATTCTGTCTGTGACAAGTCATTCTCTTTTCTTTTGTCCTGGTGTAGTCCCACAGCCAACTGTGCTAAGCAGGTGTTGTTCTGAATGGATTATTTCAGCTCGTTTATGAAAATAGCACTAATTTAATCCATGTCTTTTCCATATGAAGCTGTCACCCTTTGTGCTACTGGAAAAGAAAAAAAGATGACTATTTTGTCTGAATGAAGCATTACAATAATCTCACAGAAGTTTCCAGGGGTTCTTCCTGGCTCCTCATCACAGTGCACTGTGAAGCCTCTCTGTGTCCTAAGTTGGATGTTCCCAATCCCAGCCCCTTTGCTTCCATGTATATGAGAATGAAAACCACTTTTCTGGTAAGGAGAGATGCTTACAGTTCAGGCTTTCTTTTTTCTTTGTTTTCCCAAGGAAGTATCCACGCAGTTTTGCTAACAGCTGTTTGCATGCGTGCATATGGAGGACTCCTCTTGCCCTGGTTTGCTCAGTGCCTTTACACTGACGTTATAGATACATTACCATTGTTTAGTACTTGTAAGAACGCAGGGTAAATTTTCTTTCTTACACAATGTCCATACTATAAGTGTCAATAACATTCATATTTTCATCTCTCCATAACTCTTTTTTTGTAAAGAGCTTGATGAAACCACCGAAGTTGGGACATGCTTAACCGAATAGCCACAGTATTGTGCTTCTGTGCAATACTTTCCCCATCCTCTTTCTCCACCCCAGATGTCACATTTGTTTACACAGACATATCCAAAGTATGGTGAGCCACTCCTGGAAGAGACAGAGTTGGGCTACAGATGGGAAACAGTCAAGGACAGCTTTCTGTGACAACAAAGCTGCTATAGCCAAGGGGTGCTGCTAGCAGTACTTACCTGTCAGTGTTTGTGGCAGGGGAAATCATGGCTGAGCAGAGAACTGTGCTACCCTTAAAAGGACTTTCCTCCTTTGGGGCTCTCCAAAAGCTTTCGGGGCAACTTCAGCCTATGAGGACATATTTTATCTTGGTCATTTTTTTTTGGCACTTGATTGTGCATAGTCAGATTTTTATTTTTCTATGTCATAAGGCTAATGCGGACACAACATGGTAGAACATCTTTAATTATAGAAGCTCCTACTTGTCTTCAGTTTAGAAGGGGAAATCTGATGCTTGAGACTGGGCTATTTGGTTGAACTTCTGCAAATCACTATCTCCCATTGTCAGGCAGCAGGGTCTTGGAACGTGACTTGAGAACAATTCCTGAGGCTGCAGAGCTCTCTGGGGTGCAGCATCCCAGGGATATCTGTGCTCACTACATGTGCAGCACCCTTCATCAGACTGAAAGTCAAGCAGGTTCACTAGAAATTCAATAATTCAGATTTACTGGAAAGCTTGGAAGGCATTGGGGTCACAAAGTGATTCACTGAACTAGGTGAGGAGAAAGTGTACAAATTTGACAATTAAATGCTGGATTTCATGTAAAGGTTCTGAGGGATCATCTGAATGTGAAAATCAAACTCAAATTTTGAGATATGAGACTATGTGATAACACAGTAAAAAAAAGTGGTAAGCCTGGGACAGGATAAGTCTTTTTAATTCATTGTTGCATGTCCCTGAAATGAGAGGGCTTGCTCTCTGCAGCAGTGACATGGCAGCTGCCACCTCACTGTAGAGCACCACAGGCAATGAAAAGGAAAGATAAACTACTCTTTTGATGAGTTTCTGGGCATTTTTCTTTCTGCCATTCATATGGCATGGGACAAAAAACAGCCTGATGGAAGGGCAGCATTTTGTCTATTGTTTTGTTAAGCAAAAATACCAGCAAATCGTAACTCAGCAGTTTTACTGAAAACACAGGTGAAGAGCAGGAGGTGATAAATCAGTGGAGCTGAAGGGGAACTGTGACTTCCTGCAGCAGGAAACCACCTTTTACTGAAAGAAGGTTGCAGGGCAACATCTAACTAAGAGCTGGGACTGCTGATGGCCAGAAGGAATGCTAACAGGGGAAGGAAAAGGAGGGGGTGGGAGCAAAGCAGGGCTGAGTCTTGCACATACAGCTGCTTTTGGGGAGGTATCAGCTCTGGGTTTCTCTAAGTGAGAGCAGGGCTGGGTGGGGCATGGGCAGCATGTGTGAGAGCCCTGAGGCTGCTGCTTCTTCAATGAGACATGCTTGTGATTTTGGTTGGTTACCCACTCCATCCCCTGCTGAGGTGAGGGCTTTTGCTCAGCTTGCTTCAGAAAGCAAACCTACTTCAGACGACATTGTGGACAGTGTTGCACACCAGGGCCATCCGTCCTGCTTCACACCCTGGCTGCAGGGTTGCTGTGTGCTCCTGGATGCCCGCTCCCCATATTAAGCCTTTCTGACATAACCAAAAACTACAAGAGGGGAGCAAAGCTCTTTTCTCATTGGTAAAAAAAAAAAAAAAAAAAAAAAAAAAAAAAAAAAAAAAAAGAGAGATGTAAATAAGAAACGTCATATTAATTCCTTAAAAAAAAAAAAATAAAAATAATAAAAAAAAATCAGTGTAAAACAGCTGCTGTAGCCAGCAGTTTGCCATCTGAGTTGAAACCCAACTGAAAACTATTTTATGGAGAGGAAAGATCACCTCACCTATGTTTAACTACTGCTCTTATTTATGATCAGACTGCTCAGAAACAAACAAACAAAAGAGCTGTCTGCCGCCTGTGTTGTGGTTTGGCCGCATCTGGGCCGTGTGCTGTGTGCTGCTCTTCTCCCCACCTGCAAGGTGCACAGCTTGCTGCGGTGGGCAGTTATGCTCTGCGGTGATGGATGCTCTGCTTTCCTGGAGGCAGCTGCCTGTTGCTGGGGGACTGCTGTTTGCTTTAAGATCAGGTAGTGAGGCTGATGTGGTGGTTGAAGGGAAGAGAAGGAGGGGAGGGAGGGTTCACCCGAAAAAAGCCTGTTACTGTTTAACTCCGTACAAACTCAACTGCCACACACTGTCAGATAAGAAGTCTGCTCTTCCTGAAAATGTGTCAGCACTTTCACAGCCCCTTCCAACATTTCTTTGGATGGCGAAGGACTTGGAAGAGTGGCTGAGCATTTTTAAACCTGTTGTTCCTTAACTGAAAGGCTTTTTTCTTAACAGAAGATAAAGGCCTTACATAGCCTACTTTTCTGCATGCAGACTAGAATTATAAATGGCTTCAAGCTTTTGCTTGTTTCTGCCCACATCTACAAAGATTGTTAAAAATTAGTGCCTGGTCTGGAACTATTCAGATATGTAATGTTTATATCTCTATTTTCCTATCAGTATCCAGCCCCATGTTTTCTTTCCACAAACTCTGCTTTCATTACCATGCAGGGTAGATATGCAAGCTGACTGTCAGCAGACTGCTGGTAAAATATCAACTAGAGCAGTAACAACAAGGTATCCTGGGATGATGCAATCCATAGAAATTACTCTGAGATGTTAACCTGGGGCTGGGAGAGGAGTGGAATAGGAGATGCACTTATGTGATACTTAATATACAGATGATATAAGGCTTTCAACTGTTTTCTTAAAACCTGATCCAATTGTCTGATTTCTAAACCTTAAATTCCCGCCAAGGACATCTCTGAGCTAAGTAAAAAACAATGACTTTTTCCCATCAAAGTCCAGGAGAGGCGAAAATCGCAAATTTATTTTCATTCAACTACAATGCCAACAGAATTCCCTGCCCTCCCCTCCTTCCTCCTCCCCTCCTGCCAAGTGTGCATTTACAGAAAGCAATGCCAGCTTGATAGAGGAGGCTTGACTCTGCTCTCATGGGCAGCAATGATGTGTTAGGGGGAGTGCTGCAAGAGCCTCAGAGTCTGCACCAACTGCAACTGAAAGCGGAGGACTACAACTGGTGCTGCTGTTATGAAAGCAGCAGCGATGAGAGTGGCAGCCCTGCACAGCCATGAGGCTGGCTGCTCCTCGTCAGGGGTGACACAGAAGCCAGGAAGTATTCACGTGTTCTCTACATGCACAAGTGAGAATGGCAGTGGTGTTTTGTTCTTTGACTTTCCCTCAGCACTAATTTGCTTTAACCCTTTGACTTTATTCATCTCTTTGACAGCCAGTTCATTTTTGACAAATAAAACTTCATTTTTATCTGGATCAAGTCCATTTTCCGTACCCATTGCTGGACGTAAAATGCTACAGGTCTCTGCATGACTCACAAGGAGACAAAAGACATCTCAGATTTCACGCCTGTTTATGGTAGGGCTAATATCATGTTCTTTAGCCAGCAAAACACATTAGCTCAAAACTCAGAGGACTAGAAGAAATTACTTTGCCTGATTAGCTTTAAGCTGGCATGTCTGAAAAACAAGAATCAGCCTGGTTTTGAAATTTGTTTCCAGTTATAGAAAATGACCTTCTTGATTCCCAGCAGCATCACATCTTACAAGAGCTGCTCTTTCCTCTCGCATCCACAAAGGTGCCCCCACAGGCTGATGTGTCGTGTAGCACTGTTGGAGACCCCTGCTAAAATCCTCCCATCCATGTTAAGAGGGATGGGGAATCAGAATGATCTTCTTAACTTTGTTTGTTTGTTTGTTTGTTTGTTTGTTTGTTTGTTTGTGGCAGACCCTTCTGATAGATGCAAGTTATTCTTGGGGTGAAGGGTGAAGAATACTCCTTCAGTGGGTGATGTTCTGGCATAGGGTCAGTCCATGTTGTCCCAAAATACAGGATTTTTCAAGCAGATTTCCAGATGAGGACATTTCAAGATATTCTAACAAAGTCTGCGTTCATTTTCAGAGAATCACAGAGTCACAGAATGGTTAAGGTTAGAAGGGACCTCTGGAGGTCATTGGGTCTAACTCCCCTGCTCAAGCAGAGAGTCATCTCTATATGACACAAACTGTTAACTTAGCAGAGAGGTGATGAGTGGCCTCAGCTCAGCCCCAAGTAGAGGCAGAGCACAGATCTACTGCGCCAGGCAGATTTATCAACCAAACTGGTAGACAGCAGCTCCCAATGTGCTGCTTTTCTCCCTGCTGTCCTCCTGGAGGACAACACTTCTAGGAAGACAGCTGGAAAGCCATCTCTGCCAGACCTGGAACTGGGTCTGAGAGCTTTAGAAGCACAAAGGCAAAACATTTGTCTGTTACAGGGAATGGACAGTTTTCCAGTTGCTTCCACCAGGGACCAGCTGTTGAAGCATGTATGTGTACTGTGGTATAGCTACTCTTACTGCTTTATGTTTCAAGAAAAATACACAAACCTGAGGAAAAGTTATTGTTAATAGGTTCTGTTATTTTTGCTGGATGTTCATCACTTGAGCTTTGTGCCTTATTTTTGCTGCATTGTCTTGAATTCTTTCTTGGTTAAACTTTATTTGATTAAAAGGAGAATATGAACAGATAGCCTCTTTCCTGTCATCCTTCCTCTGTGCTGGGGACTACCCTTTTACCTCCAAAGCGAATTCCCATGTTATTGCATTGGTAGTGGATGGCTGTGCTTAGATGTACTTTGAGGTTTCAGGGATATCCCTGTCATCTGCGTAATTAGCAGGGTAAACACTGCAACTGAGTCTCATCTTGCTGACGTTAGACCAGAATTTGGTATTTTTTTTTTTATCCTTTACTATCTCATTCTGCTGTTGAGTAACTCTAGAAACTGAGTTCTCTCCTCTTCATGGGAAATAGGAATTGGGAGATTATCAAGATTATATTTGATATAACCTGGCACTGACAAGCACTGAGAATGTCAGAGCTGAGATTCTGACATTCTTAATGTTGCCTTGTAGATGTGATCCTAATTTTCTTTCTCTGTTCTTCTCGTGCGAAGAAGTATTGAATGAACAGGGGTCCCAGGTCCAAGAATAAAGAGTGCAGAGGCAGAAAGACTTCCCTGAAAGCCTTCATTTCTTGGGCTTGCATGGGCTCTCAGCAGAGACGTAGGAGGCAAGATGTTGTTACCTGCAGGGGAAGGTAGGAAATTATTCAATACTAGGCAAATATGAAAAGTAAATCAGTGTTTCCTTTCAGGGCTATGAAGCCCAACAGCTCTATTTTAAACTGGATAATCCAGCCTTTGCAGCAATTTCAAACAGGTGACTTTAGCTCACGCAGACTTCAATAGACAAAATTCATGTAAAGAGGCAAAGCAGCAAGACTATTCCAACAATATCATGAAGTTTACACAGTGTAAAACAAGCAGCCAGTGTTTTTTTACAGTGGCTATTCTGTGTATTTATTTTTCATTCCCTTTGGCAAAAGTATAAATGGACAGGATTTTAGAAACAAGACATGAATATACTTCTCTCAGACTCTTTACAGCTGATACTCTGATATTTACCCATTCAGGATAACCAGGTCAATTGTTTTTGGCACATATCCACAAGCATCAGATCCTCTGTCTGGTAAATGCTGTTTTTGTAGCAATCAGTCTAGTCCACTTCCAAAACATCCTGGTAGAAAACAAAGAGCAGATTTAGCAAAACAGCCAAGTTTACTTGGAGCAAGAGCCACCATCTGAGGCAGGTGATTTCCATATACGTATGTGAGTACAGTGCACTGGGAAAAATATCTGCAAAGGCAATAAATAACTCTGATTTACAATAAGTGGAATTCCCTCCAGTATTACATAGTTTGACAGCAACCTTCAGCACAGAAGTAAATTTCCTCTGATAATCCGCTTTGGTTTTGGCCTTATCCTTGAAATTTATCTGTCAGATCTTAGCTACAACATCCAATATTTAATCTGAAGGAGTACAGCTTCTTTACATGCTGTTTGTGTCGACGTTTCTGTACAGTTATGAGAAACGCAATGCCTAATGCAATCAACTCACAATGAAATAATAATGCTAAATTAGTAATTCATTTGCAATCATTATATAGATATCAATATAAAAATAGATTGATAGCTCACTAAGCTTAGAAAGATGCCTGCTTTAAATTTTAGCCCTAAAAAATGTGCAGACTTCTTTTGATAATAGCCTGTTGTACTTGAGATGCTCAAGTAAATGATTACAAATATTTTTCTAAGCCACTTTGTAATTACTTTTTTCATTGAAAGTAGTTATCAGATTTTAGTTTATAGAAGTCATCAGAGGATGAAATAAATCCATGTTCCAAGGACTGTAAAAAGGGCTGGTTTTGCATTTAAATTTTAGGTATAGCATCAAAATGTGTTTGTATTCTATATTTGCATTAATAATCTACTGATCTAAATCATGCTTACATGATGCTGCACTTGAAACTGGTCATTACAACTCAAGGAAGAGATCTTGGAGTTGTTGTTGTGCCAAATTCAACTCAGTATGCAGCATGACAAAATAAGCCATCAAAATGTTGGGAATCATCAGGAAAAATTCTGGGAACAGGAGTTATGATTTTCTGCTATTTAAAACCTGATGTGCTCCCATTTTGAGTACCATGTGCAATCCTGGTCTCTGCATCCCAAGAAGGATTTAGTAGAGGTGGAGAAGGTACAGAAAAGGGCAACTAAAACAATCAAGGGGATGGAGCAGCTGCATAAAGAGAGGAGACTGTAAAATCTACATTAGGCAGTAAACTTCTGCAACTTGCTGCAGGTCTATCAGCAGACTGAGAAAGAGATAAGACACATTCATGGATACTAGAGGCAGGAGGCAAGGAAGTGCCATCTGACACCCCCAAAAGGGGAAAAAGGCAGCATAGTATGCCCTCGCTCCTGTGCACTTCCCAAACAGTACCTGTGCTTTCAGTGCTGAAGGAAGAATACAATGCAACAGAGAGCAGTGGTCTTACTCAGTAGGACACTTGCTTTGATTTTATGCTTTAAGGCTGCTCCCTGTGAAGAGAATTTTGGTGCTGGTTTCATGACTTTAAAGCAGAAAACGAACAAGCTGATGGTGCAGCAGGATGGATTACTGTAATAGTAGCTGGAAGTTTTCCCTCCAAGAAAGGAGAACATTCCTGGAAATGCAGAGAG
>VXAV01007098.1:149461-162217 GCA_013399715.1 Alectura lathami | reverse complement strand
TTTTTTACTAGTGCTTTGAAAACATCCTCAGAGTAGACAAGGCAACCCTGGCAAAATATGATCTGTAAAACAGCAAGAGCAAGTCAGATAATAATCTATTGCTCTCTCTCTCTCTCTTTTTTTTTTTTTTTTTTAATGAGAGGTATGCTGAGTAACTAGGAGCAAAATGAACCACAGAATTATGCCTTTATGGCATTAGAAATGTTACCCCAAGGAAATTAAAAACTGCGCACAATTGCAATCGTTAATCCCCACCTTGGATACTGTGAAAAGACCCCTGAGTTTCCCTTTGGCAGAACTTCAATTTCTCGAGGAGTTTTTGTGTGTGCACAGCAGTGCCCTGGTCAACACATCTGGGTCTGTGCCCTGTCTGTACCTGCTCAGCAGGAGTGTAAACATGGCAGAGACACTGCTGCTTTTAGCCGCCTGATCTCCTCAAACCAGCCAAAGGGAAATGATAACAGTGTTTCTTCTGTCTCTACACTGTGCCTGCATGTTTTGTGGCAGAAGATGGAAACTGTACTTTTTGCAGGTAAGCAACAGAAAATAAAATCCTTGTGACTCAGAAAAAGGAGAAGTAACATAAAGGTTAAATCTGCAAAAGTGTCATTCATTCGCTGTTCAGCAAAGGAAGCAGTGACAATCCCTGAGAGAAAGCCTCCAAGACAGATAACGTGACTGCAACCATGTATGTTGGCTTTTATTTGTCTTGGCTGGTTAAAGCTATCATGCTACGCACGTTGCACAAGAACTGATATGGAAAGGTCACGTACATTGTTTAGGTGAGAACAGAGCAGCACCAGGGCGTTGCAGCATGTTGCAAACGTCTACAAGACAAGAAAAGTGCTGAGAGTTCAGGAAAAGCCCATTTCTGCAAAGCCCTTTGAAGTGTCCTTGATTCTGCTAAACTTAACGGTTGTTTCTTGCTTGAATTGTGTCCTAATGTTCAAATGAAGGCTGAGTAAGGACATCTTTTGCCCGTTTCTCATTTTGGTTACTAATTTTGAAAAAATTCAGTTTTCCTTGTTTCTGACCCTTGGCTTCTCAGTAATTGCAGAGTTGTTACTGTATGTGTGCATATATATGTTTGGCCATAACTAAGGTTTTGTTACTCTTCGCCAAGCACCTTTTAATTTCTACATAACTTGGGAGATAATTCTGGAGGAACTGGAAAGGCATCACATATCTTATTCCTTTGTCCTTTGAAGGCAGAAGTACTGCAGGAAATACAGCTGCCAGCTTCTGTTTCACAGCTGTGCATTTCTCCACCATGCCAATGCTATAGCAGTAATTGAAGTGACAGATAAACAACATTCATGTTTGTTCTCCAAGCCCAACAATGGGGAAACTCTGTATTGCCCATGTTAGAGCTGCGTGAACTGCATTGACCCTTGCCTACACCACTTCACCTGCCTCCTGGGAGTGTGATGTGCTGTGCTGGTGTAAGCTATCCAGCAGAACAGCTGATTCCATGCAGTGTATCTGAGAATTAGTTAAGCCGCCCAGGAGTGAGCACAGCCTGCGGTTTGATGACAGCTGAGCAAAGGCTCTCACTGTACTAATAACATCCTGTGTCTCTGTGGCGGTGATGTGGTATATGCACATGTACTCCTTTGCAGTCAATATCTTCTCATCAGATTTTCACACCAGCTGATTTGGTTGTTATTTAACAAGTGTGTTTTCCTGTTCCTGCCATGGGTTTATTTTTGTTGCTGTTGTTGCAGAAGTAAAATCATCTCTGAGATTCTCAGAAATTCTTCAGAGTGCTACTGTTTTGCTTGATGTTTTGCCGAAAGAGGTTTTGCTGGGATTTTTTAAATGTAACATCTGTTCTCAAAGTGCATTTACTTTATTGGTGTATGGTTCTGGATGGGATTCAGTACCTACACACGTACTAGCTAGGTACAAAGCTGCACAACTTGTCAGAACACACTTGGAAAAGAAAAGTGATCTCTGCTTCCTTTACCAGAAGGGTGGCAAGCTCTAGTGATGTGGAAGATGGACACAGGCCCTGCTTGGTGGTGTAAACATGAGTAGAATCCAAGGAAAGCTTCTTTTCCATGAAATAAACTCCTACTTTTGGAGACATTTCCACCTCAGTAAAAGCCAAATCAATAATGTTGACATCTCCTGTAACATGTCTGACATTTTCTGATGTCTTTTAGATTTCTTATACACCAGTAAGTACTTAATTATGCAATATATTTTATATATAGCATACAAATGATGAAACTCATCTTTTCCCTGGTCCCTTTTATTAAAGATATCAACATGCTTAATCAGTGAGATCACCTATCAATCTGATTTCAAGGGCTGGGAAACTGTGAAGCAAAAATGAAATGGTGTCACACAGGCCACAAGTACTCAGGCACAGCCCTGAGTAGAATTTAAATCTCATTAGCTATAACCCAGTGGTCTATTTGCTAGGAAATGTTGCCTCCTTTTTTTACAGTTTGAAAACATAAAAACAAAGAGCAACAGTTTAAAAATATCAGAAAAGACTTAAAAGAAGACAAAATACATTTGGAAACAAAATGTTTTCTGAATGAAAAGATGAAATGATCTATTCAGGTGTGACTGTCCTATTCCACTGCACTTGTTTTTCCTAAAACAAGACATGGTCTGGATTGCTATACATGCCACCAATATTGATAGATCTATGTTTTTTGGAAAAAATAATCTGAAGTTTTTGACCATTTTCACTTGCTCTAGAGGAGATAAAGGAAAGTATGTAAAGCCAGCAGGACTGCTGAAAGGCCAATAGTTTTTTTTTCATTTTTGCCTTTTATTTAGTGAGCTTCACAAATGTGCTGTAGGCTTAGTTTATGCTAAGAACACATCTTATCTGACAAATTGTAACTGATGCAATATGATTTAAAAGTCTCTTCCATCATGTAGAAATTAAAATTCTCTCCCCAGGGACCTTCCCCAAAACATAAAGCAGAGCCTTCCTTCTCATTAAAACATTTTGTTGTGTGAAAAATGACAATGAGCCGTAAAATCTGGAGGGAAACGATTGCTGAATACTAACATATGCTCAACGATTTCAATACCAGAGTGCGTGGAGGCTGTCAATTGTACTTCAAGATGAGGAAATGAGCTTCTTGATCTTGTCCGGATGGAGGGCAATTTAGAGAGACATTGCTAGCAGAGCAGTTGGGCCCTGAAATCCTGTTTTCAACACAGCAGCAGGAGATCCAGCAGCCAACAGAACGAAGGTACCAGTTTGTTTTGTTTGCAAAAGCATGGCTTACTGTCCCTTCACTATCCCGCTTGCTCTTTTCTTAAAACTGATGAGAATAATTGTTGCTGATGTTATTATGCACAAAAATGGCACAGAAAGAAGATAAAGATTGCCTACGCAGGCACTCAGAAGTCAGAAAATAATGGGATTACTGTTGCCTTGACAACATTTCCTTCTCCTTCCCCTGCCCCCAGTTCCATTCCTGGAAATGGCTGCGCCACTTTGCTGAAACTCTGTAAAATAATTAAATAAAAGATTCAGCCAAAGAGAGAAACCTGACTTGGAACCCACTCCCCCTCCCTGAGTCTGAAAAAATGATAAATAGGTGAAAAACAGTTTTTTATGATGATAACAGCAAATAATAACAATAGTACTAGTAGCTCTGTCTGCATTTTGTATTTTGCTTTTACTTACACTGCACACATCACTGAGGGCTACATTTGGCGTGATCCTTTTGTTCTGCAAGGCATAGGACCATATAAGCAGCAGCAGCAGCGGTGCCAGGGACTGTTTCCTGCTGCTGCTCATGGATGGAGGACTTTCCACTCCAGGAAAGAGAAGACCAGGCAGAACTTGAGAAGGCTGACTGACACTGGAGGCACAGCTTCAGGGCTTTTAGCATTATGCGTCACACTCGAGTGACCCATGTCCAACCTGAAATGATGCATGTGACACATGGAAAGAGCTCTGCTTCTCTGGAGGGCGTCAGAACAGCTGCAGGGGTCTGGAGCTGGCAGTCCTCTGGGACAGGCAACAGCACCCGGTGACACCTGGTGCGTCATCTGCAATAAGGTCAAGCAAGAGACTGATAAATGGCCCTACCTTGTCAGCACCGCTGTCATTAGTGCTGCTATCACCCCGCGAACAGGAACATGAAGGAATTCATCTCCTGGCCCTTGCCAAAGCTGGAAAGCAAGTGGGAACAGGAGCTGTAGAGGTGACTGTTCACACTGCTTACATTCTCCTGCAAGAAGCTCAGTGTTTGGTTTGTAACCAAAGAGATTTTGTAGCTGATCATTAAATATTATGACATGGCTCATTTTTTCAGATTGATGCAATTTATAGGTCCTCTGATGATGATGAGTTTTCCTTCAAAGGGACAGAACTTCAGCATGCACCGGCATGGCTTGAGCACTAATAATTTCTGGTGCAAAGCCCGGAAATACTCTTATGCCCCTTTTCTCATACAGCCTGTCTAAGCATGCATAGGGGCTTGAAATGGACCCACCTGACCACTACGATTTTTGACAAGTAATTTGACAGGTCTGCAAGGGGCAGGAGCACTGTGGTTTATCCAAAAGCCGAGTACTTTGGGAAAAAAAAAAAAAAAAAAAAAAAGATTGAATTTGCATGTATTTTAAAACCAAAACAATTACAGCTGCATTATTATTTTCTTCCTTTGCGTTTGCTGGGAACACAGTTAGCCCTGTTGCTTAGAATTCCCACTGAATGCCTTTCTGACTTAAACCTGGGAGTCCAGTAGCCCCTCCATGTACCTCCATTCACAACCAGCAGTCTTGGTGGAGTTACATCAGTGCATGGGCTATGTAAGGAACTGGTTGATCAGGCCCATCAAGTCCTGGTTGCAAACTCTACGCAGCTAAGGGATACCAACAACTGGACCCATAGGTCCTAACTGGTCTGCTTGTGTCTCATTCATCTGAAGTGACAAGCAAAGTCACCCATGACTGACTCGTCTAAGGTGACTGGCTCATTCTTGTACGGGGCGTGCTGCGTGCTGGCTGATATGGCTGTTGGTGATCTCAGACAGAGCACTGTGGCCTTTTGGTTCAAAAAACATCTTTCTTCAATGAGATGTTCTGTGGATTTGGCAACCTCAGTATTCTATGAGAAGTATTTAATTTCACAGAGAGAAGCCTAAGGACATTTGATATATCTTGTTTCTGCAACTCTGAACCAATTTCTTTTTGTCAGGTAACACCTGGCACTTTTGTCAGTGCTAAGCAGTACTTTACATTCTAGATTCTAAAATCTCTGGATCAGTTATGCATGGATGAAAGAAAATAAAACACCATTATTTCTCCTTGCTCACTATCTGTCTTCTGTCCCCACCATTCTCTCACACACATTTCAAAAGAAGATAGTGCCTGCTTTCCAGTCAAAACATTAAAGAATGCCCTTATCTGTCTAAAATACCTTATTTATAAATATGAGAATGTTGGGTAATGTGAAATATGCTACGGTCAGACTGCAGCTTGTGTAATACAAAGGAGCAATCTCAGCAGAGCAGTCCAGACGTGCACCAGCTAAAGATCTGCTCTATAAATGGGTGTTTAATAAACATGGAATAACATATCAGGTATTTGGCTAGGAACACCAGGCTGCTAACCGCTGCTGTAAAGTGGAACTCGTTCTCAACCCAATGCATACATGTACTTTCCTGTATTTTCTTGCAGAAGGCTGGATGGCTGCTTTGTAAGTCCTGGTGGCCAAAACACAAGCTTCCTCCCACAAAGAGGGAATGATCTCTGACTGAATTATCTCTGGTTTTGGTATTTCAAGTTCCCTCCAACACTGTGATGGTTTTGAAAGCAAAATGCAGATTGGTCTTAACAACTATTTTTGCAACAGAATAACACATGAAAATCTAAATCATGCTGGAAATTTGGGAGCAAAATCCATTTAATCAGGACATGTAGCCTGGGAAATGCAATGAAAGCTTCTCTTGATTTGATTTGTGTGTAGTGAAGCTTTACTGGAGAGATTACAGAAAGTCTTGGGGCAGAACAGAAGCTGAGACATAGATGGTAGAGCTGTAAGGGTGCAGAGGGATTTTCAACCAGGATATTATTGGAAAAAAAAATGCTGTTTTAACAAAAATTATTTTCCGTTACCATTACTTCTGTCAGGGAAGACAACAGTGTAGCATGTAAGGGCACCCAGCAGCACTGAATGCCACCACAAAGGAAAACAGTATTTACACTGAAAGGGAAAAATGAATTAATGACTTGGATTTAAATCAGGAAACAAGGTGTCACGTTCTGCTCTCCGGAAGTAAAAATGATAAGAACTTTGATGAATGGACACAGTAACTAGGGCCTTGGTGCTGTGTCTCATCCAGCACCTCAGGCCATACAACCATCCATCCATCTCGGCACGGTGCAGCCATTTTTCCATCCTGGCTTATGGGGAGGGATGCAGGGCTGCCCTGCAGGGAACCTCTCCCCTCTGGCACATGCTGGACAACATTTCCTTCTTCTCTTTTTTCTGTTTCTTTCCTGCTTTTAGGTTCTGCAATACCATTTTTTGTTTGTTTGTTTGCTTTTTTCTTTACAGCTAGCTACAGCCCTCTTCCCTGTGATGCTGTAGGTGGGACTCAGCACCCATTTGGCCAGAGAAGCAGCTGTGGGCCCGGTGCCTGCATGGGCCCCCACAGGGCAGAACAAGAAAGGCAGAGGGGCAATGCTCCCACCCGCTAATGACACTGCTCAGGGAGGTCCCTGTTTTCCACTCATACATCTGAATCCACGCTAGACGCTCCAAGCCCAAGCGCAGTCATTTCACATGAGGCTGAGATCACTGAGGTACAGACCAGTATTGTAGGGATTTGGGAACAATTACCCATCTGTTGTTACATCTAATAGCAATTCTGTTTCACAGCCTGTTGTAATTTGCACCCTGGTTATTATCATAACTGAATAAATGACTCTGGCTCGTCTTTGAACTCCCAGCTCTTTGTTGCCACCTCCCAGCTGAGAGGCAGTTACCTACCATATAATCACTCTTAATGTGTCTGAGAGCAAAGTCACACAAACTTAAATTGCAGCCGAAGGTTTGCTTGTTTGACTTTGTCCTCAAAGGGGAGAGAGTGTTTGAACAGTAAGTCATGCCTGTCAGCTGGGAGGAAGTAAACACCCGCTGGGAAACAGTTGGAGCAGATTTTAAGCCTCTTTTCCAGCGCCCTCGCCATGTGGTGGCTCCATATCCGTGCTGGTGCAAACTCAGCAAGGCCAGATCTGATCACCACAGTCTGCCATGCTTTGCACAGATAGTAAGGGGCACTGGGGACACCATCACCCTCTCTCTGCTGCAGTGCGATGCTGGGTGATGGGGCAAAGCCAAGTTTTGGCCCCAGCACTGCTCTTCTCGTTGGTGCTGCATTTCACAACTCAGACGTGCTCTTCCCATCTCTTGCAGATGAAGCTCCAAGACGAGAAAAACCTTCTCCAGGTGGTGTTTGGCAGTTTCCCTCCTGATCCATCAGCCAGGCAGAGATAGGCTTCCCTTGGGAGGGCAGGTAGCATCAGCAGGTTGGGGCACCCAACAGGTGTGGTCACAGGCAGAGGCTAAATCCAAGCATGAAAAACCAGTGTGTATTTAAAATATTTATCCAGGGTTCTAAAGAAAGTGGGAATAGAGTGGGCCATTGATTCAGTTGTAAGGCTGAGCCTCCTGAAAGTTATTTCAGGATTCAAGGATTTCTTCTTACACAGTTACAATAAATACCTTCTTTCAATGTTTGCAGTCTGTTTTTGCTGCAATGTGCAGTGTTTCTTATCGCCTTTTGTCTTTTACTGTCAGGAGTCTTCAAGCACTAATTTTGCTCTGACTTTTGATTTCTCAAAAAGAAGTATGCATTTCACTCACCTCATCTGTCAACAAGAAATTGCAATAACCGACAAGCAAGTACAGACTGTAGTATTTGTTTTGCTATAACTTAAGTGCAAGCTTGAAATTCTCAGGTAATTTTGAGGAGATTCTTACCTTTGTCACAGGATGAAGAGATATGAAGCCTGCCGAAGCCAATTAGGTGGTTATTGACTTAGAGCACTTTGAACTGGCTCCACAAATAGCACCATTAGCCCAAGTGGCCCAAGCACTGCCCTCGTCTGCATGTGTTCAGCAATCTGTTGGCATCCCTCTGAAGATGCGAGTTTAGCTTTGCTCTCATTTACTCCTAGGTGAAGGCGAGATTGTGCTGTGTTTATTTTTAGATATAGTATACCTGCATTATTAAAAAATACACCTCTCATTTCACACAGGTGTACAGGAAAGGAATTGGAGTACTCTGCCAAACAATGAAGTTTCTTGCCATTTATTGGTAAGAGAAGAAATAACCAATTTTATGTTTCACTGTGTTTATTTATCATCTGATTTAATGCTCCTCTGTCAAGGCTAATTACTTTAAAATAATTCTAGTTCTAGGTCTCAAAATCTATGAATAAAACATGTTCATGTATACCATCTAGGCCAGGTGTAACAGCACAGTGCAGATATCCACACAGTAGAATATTTCTGATCATAATTACTTTGGAAATGGATATGCCGATTACATGAAAAATCAATAAAATATTAATCAGATAAAGCAAAACAGCAGGTTGCCAAGATATCAACAAGGCACATGTCTGGCAATGCGTACCTCTCTCTGAAAGCAGGAATGGCACCTTCATGGTATCACTAGATGTACTCTGTCACCAAAACCGCCAAAGTCACCAAAATGTTATCATGCAAAGCTCTTTAAGCACAGGTAGGAGCATTTACTACTTAACCCACCCAGAGATTGACTGGTTCTGCTTTTCCTTCTGGAAACACGCTTGCCAGTCACATTGGTGAAGCTTTTTTTCTGCCTGAGGTGGGCAAGTGTGAAGTCCTTGAGAGCAAAACAAAACCCAACAAGACAGAATTTAGGCTCCTTCTCACTTCATTATAATGTGTTAAAGAAGTCTCACAGCTTCTTTTTATGTGTTTTGCTTTGGGAATATCAAGAATATAAAGACAGCACACACTCTTGTATCCTCTCCCAGTCCTTCTGGGTCTGCTTGTTGTTTAGCTCTGCTTCCAAAACCTGTCTGTGGTTACAGAAACAAATGCCCAAAGTGCACATGGCATAGTCAAATAAAACATGAAGTTTCCTACTTCACAAGTGGACACAGCCTTGACATCACCCAGAGTATAAGAGTTTGGGTGATGGGGAAGACAAACTCGTTCATCAGCATCCTGCGGCTCAGGACTAGGCTCTGCTGGGAGAGACCAGGCCTCTCGGGACAAGGAGCACCTCTTGGTGCCCTCTCAGAACCCTGGATGCTGACCCACATGCACACTGAGTTATTGGCCTGGAAATATGTCCCTGGTGATGTTTTGGATCTCAGGGCTTTTCCTGTGTTGTATGCAGAAGAGTGGGGTCTGGAATGAGACAGGCTTTGTTCTCCTCGTGCAAGCTGAGCTCTCCTCCCATTTCCCCTCACAGATCCCTTTGCAGGATATGTTTTTATTGCACCCTTGCTCTCTTCGGTTCACTCAGAGTTATTAATTTCCTGCCTGTATGCGACCAGATGCGAGGCTGTTGTCTGTGGTGTAAATCCTTTGCCTTCAGCTGAACCAAAAATCAGCTTGTGGTGTTTGATGTGCTGTGTTAATGGGACAGGGCTGGTTTGAGATTTCTAATTTGCACAAAACCAAACATTTAATCTGCACCTCTAGGAAATAACAATAACTCATTAAAATCACAAGCCCATGTTTCTTTTTAAATACAGATGTTATTTGATGTGGAGCACTAGGCTCATTCTGAAAATACAGTTTTTATTCAGCCTTTTCTGTACAAAATTGAATAATGTGTCTCCCTGAGTCTCCTTTTACTTAAGCAGCAAAGGTTGCTCTGATATCAGCTACAGGGATGAGATGTAAAATAAATGGCTGTGAAATCCCCTTTGACAGTTACAGCCAAAGTGAAAATATCCTTCCAATCCAAAAAAAAATAAAATCTTTCCTTGCACATAAACTACTTCTGTCTTGTAATTGTCACTGGTAAACCCAAACACTTCAAACATACAGAGGGCTTTTGACAGACAGAGATTCTTCCCTGGAATCTTTTAAAATTCATAATATAAAAGCCATATCCCTAGGAGAATACAAGCAAGAGAGCTGACAGAAACAGTTGCCCTACCAAAGGCCAATGAAATCCAAGATAGCAGAGAGGCTGTGGAGGCAGGCAGTCTGCAGAGTCCCTCCCTGCTTCCATTGATGGCTGGGGGAATGGTGGGGTGTGTTTGTGTGAATGGGGAGAGAATGAAGGGAAACCACCATTATCAGCAGAGAAGAGCTCTGAAGGAACCTGGCCGGGATTAAGTTTCCATTAGCCCTCATCCCTGTGGTGTCTGACGGAGGAGCGGGTACAGAATACACACGGAAACATGATGGTAGTAAGGGGATTTGTCTAAAAATGTTGAGAATAGTTAATGTGACTTTCTTTTTGTGGCCTAAAATTTTGTTCTCACTAAGGCTGATGGCAGCAGACAACTGAGGCTGAGATCCAAGAGTCAGCCAGTGGTGGTGGTCCCCAAAGGTGAATCCTGGCTATGTGAGGAAGAGCTGGGTGGCAGAGGCATTTCAGTCTGCTGCAGGAACCTGGACAAGTAAGTTAGATTAAATGCCTAGCTTTCAAGCAACTACAGTTCACTGAGATGAATCCCACTCTTTCTGACAGCTGATACTTCAACCTACTGAATTTGGGGTCCAAACACAGGGAATCCAAACTCCTTCTGAATAAAGTGAGACCATACGTGACAAAGTCAAGATGCCAGTGGTCTCCTTAAGATTTGGCTAAAAGTGCTGGGACACCTAGGCGCTTAACTGAATCTATTTTAGCACAAAGCTTTAGATGTTTTCATCCTGCCTGAGCAATCCCTACAGAATTATATTTTCTGGAACATGAAACCCTATTGGACTGTGTAAACAAGCCACATTCAGCTGAATGCAAAGCCCAGCTACAGTTTCAATTTCTGTAAATTATGCAAGGATATAAATGATGAGTACATCAGTAAGCTAGACCAGAGGCTGATTCATTCATGTATTGATTCATGCATGGCTTATCTTCATGCCTTGAGGAAAAAAACAATTAAAATGGTTACACTAAGCTATAAAACTTGAAAGTGGTGGTTGAGGGGAAAGCATGATCCTCTGCTTGAAGAGTGGCAGATGAAGCTATAGGTTGTATATTAACCATCTTCTAATTTGCATCCCTTTAAATGTTTCTCAGTTGTGTGCAACCAAAGTGGGAAAAAAAATAGCTTGAAATGTAGAGGAAGTTCACTTCATTTTTTTATTACTTTAATGTTGTATGTTTGTTCAATACCCTTTTTCCTCCTTGCCTCAGAAATCCAAAATAGAAAAAGATATTTATGTTTTTATATCTTTATGACAACAGAAATAATAATGGTAAGAATACATTCCTGTGTTCTGGGAGTGTGATCAAGCATATTTGGTATAAATTTGCATTAGAGATTGTAGATGGACAAGCAGAAAAACTAAGGAAAGAGGACATTCAAGTTTCCTAAAAGCAAGAAAAAAAATAGAAGACAAAAAAATGTATTCATCCATTTCAATCACCAGCCAATCAGGATGTAGGAATGACATGCAATCTTATTGAGTGTGTGGGCAAGTAAACTGTGATTCTGCAATCCCATTATCATTGATGATAAAATGATGGAGATATAGAAATGGTAATTTATTTATTTATTTTTTTTAAATCTTGAGAAGCTTTTGAGAAACAAAATATATCACATCAACAGATTGTACATACAGGCAGTTTCTTGAATCATGAACTGTTTATCTGTAAGCTTAAACACATACAAAGCCCACTTACATAAAAGTAAACCATGTAATGGATCTGCTTCTGATTTTTTCAGCTTTTATTTTCATTAACTAATGCAGACACTGTATGTTGTTTGTCATTAAGCATGCTTTAGTCATCTGCCATTTTTGCATTTTTTTTGATTGGCTACTGCTAAGGGAAAGGAAAGCTCTGTGATGGTTGTATGTAAGAAAAATAACTCCAACACTGTGCTGTGGAAAGCTATGCTTTCATCTAGCTTCATCTTCACCACTCCTATGTTAATAAGTTCTTTACTTTTGTGGAGTAGATTTAAGCACAACATTAGTAATATCTCCTTTCATGTACAGTGTTTTCACTTCATAGGTTGACTGTCAGTGTAACTCTGTACACCTGGGGTGGTTTTAACCCAGCACGTCAACGTATAGTTCTTTTTCAAATTACATGCAACAAATATTGCAAAATTTGACTGCCAAAACAGATTCAAAGGAGAAATTTACTTTCAAAGGCAAAAGATAAGAAAAGCTAGGTTTAAAATATGAATACTTTCCCCACCCATCCTTTTTTTGTTTGTTTGTTTTATCTGATTACAGACAAGAACATGGGGCTGAACTTGTTTCAGAATTGCTCAGGGAACTCTGACTCCTCGCAGCCCTCAGCAGCAAGGTACTCTCACAAATGCCATCCTTTGTTGATGTTCAAAATGGAAGCTTCTCCTACCAGTTGAAGTATAAAAAATATTTTCAAAAAGTCCAGATCTGCCTTTCAAAATGCTAGTTGTCCAGCCTCGATGCCAGTACAAAATTTTAACAGACAAGGAACGCATAAAGTCTTTTCATTTAACCTAACTAGCAGTGTATAAAAATTCTATATGTCAAGAGTTGTTTCAGTTTTATCATTCTCAGGAATGGTAAAAATGGCACAGTGGCGGTCTTTCCTCTCT
>VXAV01007098.1:108910-138487 GCA_013399715.1 Alectura lathami | reverse complement strand
AATCTCTAAAGTAAAAAAAAAAAAAAAGTTTCTGAAGGAAAGATGGGACTCATGATTTCCTGACCAACTGTGGGTACCATAAAGCTGTTCTCACTGGTATGACTCTTCATTAATGTAGCATTTTTGGGAGCTCTGGGGAGACAGTATGTTCTCCCTCTGAGAAGTACTACTTTCTTTAAAGACCCAGGCTTAGAAAGTAGACATTTGGATCATTTTTAGTTGTAGCCACTACTTAAAAACTCAACTGTGTTACACTAGCTAAGTAGCAAGACACATTTCAATAGTTTCATTTTTCTTCAAAACTCATGTTGCTCCACTATCCACATTTCCCAAACATTTTCTTGGCACATTATGGCAGGGTGGAAGGAAACTTTATGAGCAGCCCTTGGCCATTCACACTGAGGTTTATTTGATGTGTATGACAGCCCTTGCCTTTTGAAATGCAAATATGTGTTTTAGGATTAATTAAAATTTAGCATCTACATCAGTTAACATTATTATTCCCAAATTATAAGAATGCTAAAGAAAAGTAGAATTAATGTCTTCACAATTATATTTTCAAATAAATTTGTCTAAATTAAACTCATTTTTTAAATCTTATTTTAAGCCCAAGTCTAGGTCCATAAAATGAGGAATTCTTTTGCTTTGGTTTTAGTTAGACGAATAGGGCGAGAAGAAATGCTGAGAGCTGGTTCACTGCATGTACAGGTGCTCTGCTTCCACTCCTACTGAAAAATCTGATCAAGAAGAGTGAGTTCAGACGAGCTACATGTAACACTGAAAAGAGATAAGAAAATCTCCTATTGCTAACAGAGTGAATTAGCCAGCATGTGCAACTACAAGTTGGAATTTTCTTATGATTTCAGAGCATTAAATGATGATGCAAAACATACCTGACCCTGAAAATCTCCAGGTGTGAATCTACTGTGTTACTGCAGCTAACAGAACAGAAAAACACAAGTGTGGAATAGTGTGAAGAAAATGACACATTTTATACAACAGAAAATGGGAACAAAGATCTGAGAAGTAGAAAAGTGTTGTTATCTGGAAGGCTTTGACACAGAAAATCACAAGAGAATCATGTAAAGATTAACAGTTTTCCATAGGGTCTGCACCAAGCAAGGTTTGATCAATCATTTTTTTCACAACACCTGTCCTCTCAATTGTACTGCTTTTTTGGATAGCAGGCTTTCACTGCTTAGGAAATAGATGCCTTCAGCTATACATAGTATAGTCAGAGAGTCTCACTGGTTAAAATGGTTCTGATATATACAGATAAAAACCCCAAACCAAAAACATCTTGGAGATGCCTAGTGTCTTCACATGAACAGCTCTGACAGCCCCTATATATTCTTGTAGCTTGCATTGTCTTGAGTGAGGGAAAGAAATTAAATCCAAATCTGAAAAATCTTAACACCATGGTGGATCAACAAAATTAAACTGGCATGTAAACATTTGACAGATTGGTAAGCTACTTGAAAGGAAAGAGGATCTGGATGTTACTCACATGATTTGGAGATAGACAAAATAGGCCTGCTCAAGAAAAAAAGCAAATGTTTTGCTGGTAAGCACATATACATTCACCATACGAAGCTCTCTATAGACTAGATAATGTGTTTTAACAACAGCGTGCTTATAAGGCCAATACACTTGGGTATAACAGCTTTCTTCAGTGGAAACAATATCCATTTGGAGAGTTATTTAAGAGTGTGTTTATGAGCAACTGTAATGGCTTCAGCAGAATGTAGATCTTAATTCTGACTGCTTAGTGGTTTTTTTCTTTCAAATATAATAATATTGTAGTAAAGCCAGAGATAATCACATCTGATAATAGAATCGTCTTCTTGTAATAGACTTCGCATCATCTGCGAAGTCCCCCCTCCCTGTTTTCCATTTTTTTTTTTTTTTTTAAGTATTTTGTTCTTCTGGTTGGCTGAAAATTGTTTTGATATATTTACCTCATTAGAGAAAAAAGATGTTCAAAAGCAGTCTTTTATAATATAGTTCTACCTGGAGTTTATTTTGTATTTCATTTTATTTTTTTTTTGGTGCTAGTGTAATTCTAATCGTAAAGTGGATGATATAACAGCTCAGTTCTATTCAGATGAGCTCTAGGGAACTTAGAAATACGTGATTTTCCATTTCAACAGAACAACAGAATTGTTGCGTAGTGTGAAATCTCTTGCTTTTGACTGACTAAAAATATATATATTGCATCTGAAAACCCAAATCACTTCTACTTGTTTTCTGGGCTATAGAAGTAATTTCCTAGAATTTCAGTGTTCTGATTTTCTACTGACTACAAATAGATAGCTAGGTATTTCTGAAAAGATAGGGCATCAAAATGTGAGTGCTTTTAAATAAAAAATCTTAAACTGACACAGACTTAATCTTCAAGTTGAATTTACTTAAAATAATGATTTTTTTTCAAAGAAACAAAAATACAGATTATTTCTAAAGACTTTTTCATTTTTCTCATGGAATTTCATAAATGCCAGACAGACATGAAGAAAGAACCTCGATCCTCAAAAGTGTAAGTACTGTATATAGGTGATACTCTATTTCCTTCAGAAAGGTAGCCCAGGCCTGCTGACACTGATGCTGCTACCATGGTTTGTCTGGGAAGAGTGCAGTCATTGACGCTGCAAGATGAAGAGGGGCTCTAACAGAGGGAGACACTTCTCAGTATTTATGTTTCTGCCCACACATCCCCATCACTGCACTGCCTTTTTGTATGAATCACTACACTGTTATCTTTGCATTAAACAATGATAAATATCTTAGAGTGCACCTTGTACTTCATGACTACTACCGCAACACTGCTGTTTCCATGGAAATAGGATGATTAGCTCATTACATTGACTTACTGCCCTGATTTTTTTTCTGTCTTTTGCAAGACCCTAAATGTTTGATAGTTTCCCAGGTAAAAACTCTATTCTACATATACAGTTTAACAGACTTCCCTATAATTTCTGAGTTGGAGCAGCTCTTGTCAAAAAAAAGGCATCTAAGCTTAAATAAGATTTTATGTGACAGTGAATCTGCCAAAATATTAGAGAAACACTTCCAATGTTTGACTGGGGTCACTAGAGTCATATTTATTTTCATTTTCCAACTTCAGCTGGTCAATATTTGCCTTTTTCAGTCTTCTAGAAGCACACCTGCTATCCTCAGATTGTCTAAGATAACAAATGATGTCCCTAAGGACTGTCTCAGCCAGTTTTTGCCATCTAAGTCCCCTAGGGCAAATTTCATCAGAACTTGTTGATATAAAGCAATCTAGCTAATGTAAATGCTGTCTGGCCTGTTCTTTTCTCTAAGCTTTTCTTTCTCTGTTCTAGCGTGAGATCTCATTCCCTCATCACTGCCATTAAATATGATATCTTCATGATTGCCATTGACCTTCTTGTTGAAGAAGGCAACAAAACAGGAATTAAACATTTCAACTTTCTTAATTCATCTCTCACCTTTTCTTCTACTTACTACTGATTTTATTACTGAAAGACTATGAATCACCTCTCTTTACTCATTTTATGCAGTGCCCTTTCTTATCTTGTCCCCAGGTCTATGTTCTTCTTTTATGTTCATCCTTATTACTTTGCCTATTGTCCACTTTGTTGCTGTGCTACTGTTACGTCTGAGATTATTGAATAATGTATGATTTAGTCAGTAGGGCTCCTTCTACACTTTTTGTTCTCTCCCCATGTCAAGACAACTTTTACCTGAGTTCAAGAAATTGCTGGCAGTCCTTGTTGTTTTGGTTGGTTTTTTTTTTGTCACTCTTCCTCACTTCTCCTACATGTTCTTAATTAGCAATCTGCATTGTTACCAGCATAAGGTGGAATACCACATTGAGAAAATCATGGTTTTCTTTGGGATAGCAACAGTTCCTCTATGCATTAAATTTCAGACACATTTGTGCTTTTTGGAACTTTTATTCATAACTGAAAGGATTATGCAGGCAGATAATAAAACCAAATTATTTTGTTTCTTTTTCCTCTGTTTTGGCTCTTCTAATTATTTTCATGAGGACAAACAGCATGGCAAAGGTAAAACACCAGATAATTTTTCACTGTCAAATTCCAGACTAAGGTACTCAAATGTTTCTCTGCCCATTGTGCCAGAATACGATGAGCAGTGTCATAGACAGTACTTTTAGGTGAAGCATGGCTCTCTATTCTGCTTACAGTTCCTAATGCCACACATCAGATAGTTCCAACATTTGACATTGATTCCGGCTTCGTAAGAAAACATTACTTTAGCATGCTAAATCTTATCAAATGTATTAACAAAATGATTAGGAACAGGCCTGAGCTCAAAGCTAAGTTTGTCCTTGTTTATTCCCTCTCTCTCTCTCTCTCTCTGTTACAGAGCTGAATGAGACATGCTGACCATGAGGCCCAGGATGCTTTGTCACAGACGACACAGCTACAGGCAGTGGCATGGTGGCCTTCAGCAACCTGGAGTCCTCACAACTTCCCAAGGTAAGGTACAGGAAGCGCTATCCAAACACTTTGCACAGAGCAGCACTAAATAGCACACTCACGTCTAGGCTTTCTGCTGGTGTTTTTCTCTAACCCCCATTTTCCCAGGCTCTTTTTGTCATAGCCACTGTTGTGGCTCATGATTGTGATCTCTTTAGAATCAAGACTTTCTGTTCTTATTTGTTCAGTGTTCAGAAAAAAAAAAAAAAAAAAGAAAGAAAAAGACCTTACTGGAGCTGTTTTCAGCTACTGTAATGTAAATAATACGTAGCCCAGACGTACAATGAACTGAGGGACTGCCAGTACTTTATGGGCCCACACACTTGGAGGGGGTGGAGGGGTAGGAAGGGGAAGGCAGAGCTCCACCAGGCAAGGCGGAGGTGGCTGGGCAGCTCCTACTGCTGCCTGCCTGGCTCAAGGCTGCCTTTGTGCGCAAGCCTGCTCGAGGCCAGCCACCAGGCTCTTGCCATGCTTGCTGAAATTTTGTCTTGATTAGCCTGAAAGCACTCTCAGGTTAATGATAAACAGCAAGGAGGCTGTAATGAAAGTGAGTAAAAAGCTTTTATTGAACGTAGTGGCTACCAGCAGCACTGTGTCAGTAGCAGGGAAAAAAAAAATGCAGCTTGGATGTCTGAAGCACCTCATAGCAGCTCAAAAGATGAAGAAAAATATTTACTTGGGCTCTCCACTTGGTTTCATTTACTTCTACAAGCTCGCACACGCACACTAGACCCAATTGTGTTCTTTTTAAATTTAAAGCAAAAATTGTTTTATTGAGTCATCAGCCAGAAGAGACGCAAACTCTTTCAGTGAGCAGGAGCACAACAGATTTTCCACAAGATTCTTTGAAAGTCGCCTTCGTCTGGGCTGTACCTTCACATCTGGCAGTGGCTCATTTCTGCTGACTCCAAGACCCACATCCAGGACATGAATATTCATCGTGTTACTCATGCTGCGTTCCTTTCCTTCTGATGTGTTTAGCTCCGAGTACCAGGGAAACACTCCAGAGCAGCTGTGGGGTTTTTGCCAGCTCTTACTAGTTGGGTAAGCAGGAAATCATTTTCCTGTCCCTTGAAACTTTCCAGTGTGAGACTTTTTTATTTTTCTTCTTCTTCTTTTTTTTTTTCCTTTTTTTTTTTTTTTTCCCCCTGTTTTGCTTTAGGATGAAATCTTGACTTTACCTTGATTCCCAAATCAAGAGTGACAAATTTTCTGTGATTGAGTTCACAGATTTAAACTGGGATTTTTCATACACAGAAAGAATGACCTGGCACCAAGTTATCTTTTATTTCAGTAAATATTATTTCAGCCTATTTTTCTCCTCCCTTCATTCCCTACTTGAAATTCCAGCTTCAGTATGAGAACTCCTTTTCCTAATAAAAACCTCACTGAAACTGCTGTATTTTCAGATTTTTAAAAATACACGGATTCAACTAATTTATTTAGACACACACACAACATAATTTCTTGGCTAGATTTTCTTACAGCATTTTTTGAAGTCTTTAAGAATGCATGAGGAAATTACCAATCTACCAAGCACTTGGATCAGCTTTTACTGCACAAGGAGGACAAAACAAGTCTACTTGCTGTTGGGGCAAATTCCCTTGTCTGTTGGAACATTTCCTATGGTTACTTTCTAAATTTCTCAAGAGGAACACAACTGTAAATACAGTGATTGATATGATTTCTACAGGCTCTTTGTTAGATAAGCTGTTGCATTCAGAAAGGTGCTGTTCCCACAGTTGTCTATTGGAGCTTGTAAGCGGTGAAAAGTTGGCAGCAGTTGGCTCCACCTCGGTGGCTGAAGCAAACATGAGATCCCCATCAAAACTCCATGGCTGTGAGCAGGCCTGGGACTGCTGTGGGAGCCTGCTTGGTGCATGACCACCTCTTCATAGCATGACCCCGGGCAGCCTGGAGGCCAGCCCCGCACAGCCCGCAGTGGGGGCCACCAGCAGCTCAGCTCAACACTTGGCAGGCTTCAAATGCACCTAGCGCATAAACAACACCAGCTTGGAAACAATAATTGATTGCTGTTATTAATGATCACTACTAGGCATGCAGACTAGAGGAAAGTCAAGGTGTTTCCAGAAGAGGAAGGGACAATTTTCTCTAAGGCACGGAAAACCACAATGCCTTTCTCTAAAATCTTACTGCCTAAAGGAGAAGATATTAATGCTGGAAAAGACAAAAGTGAACTTATTAAATACATGTAATGCTTCACAGAAATCGGCAGAAATCTTCACTAGCTTAGTCACCATCATGATAATGTTTACTATTAAAATACATGAGTTTAGTATTAAAAGAGGTGGCTTCCATACAAGAATCACTGTATTTGGGAGAATAAATCCATTTAGCTTTATCTTCCACCAGAAAGGATGTTTCCCATTAAAACAACCCATAAACCTTCATATATATGTTTGACTTAGTCAAATATTTTGTATGGCACTAAGATACTTGACATTAAGATGTTTGTGTATAACCTGAACTACAAAGTATATTTTAATATCTCATTAAAATTCCATTTGGAGAACATATGGCATTTAAAAATTCATTTGTTATCTGATTGATGGCATTTTAGTGAGGACTGGTTGAGTTTAAAACCAAAATATAATCTTAGACCTAAGGAAGAAGGCTGTGCAGACTGTAGCTTCCCACAAACTGCCTCAGTATTTTTGGCAGCAATTTTGTGAAACCCACCACAAGGGACAGATCAAACATATCTTTAAAATATGTATCCTAATAATAACTGTGATTATATGTGAGAAATAAAATAGATATTAAATGATTGAGAGCATTAGATAATAGATTGTTAATACATTAAGTAATCTCTGTGAGAAATGCAAGTATGTTATACAGGGAGAAATGTTTCTATTCTGTCTGAGACTGAGGGAAGGTTAACCGCTCTTCTGTGAGTGATGCAGTTTGAAAAACAAGTTCTGTGAGCAATGTGTGATACATGTACTGATCAGTAGTAGCTGAAAGAAAATGAAGAGGTTTTAAAAGAGTTGGCTGACGCACACTTGAATAAGGCCAAAGAAATCATATAATAAAAAACAGATGAATTCCCTGATCTCTTTTCTGGGTCCTGCATCCTGTGAGTATCTCGGTAGAGAAACCTCCTTAGCATTTAGAAAACTAAATCTTGCTGGCTGCCAAGAGTTCCATCGTGGACAATGTCCAGCAACAACAGATCCTGTCTGTTCCAGACACCTATCTCAGAATGAACTTGATCCTCCTCTAGAAGTGCTCCAGATTATAGGAGTAAACCTAAACACCTACTTTAGGCAGAACAATTGGATTTTGAATGGCTGATTTTGACTGAAACAAATGCTGCTTCCAAATCGTAGGATGTGTAGAGCCATGGTTGGAGTTAGTGTAGGAGAGTTCAGCCAGCCACATTCTTACTGCTGCTGCTTTGTGAGCTTTTGCAAGCTTCCAGAAGGAATGTAGCTTAGAGTTTTTGTTCCACCTCTGAAGTACTTTAATGCTTCTTGAACTGCATCTGTATTTTCTTACTTTATTTTACTTATTTCTTTCATTTTTCTTTTTTTTTTTTCTTTTTTTTTTTTTTAATTGGATAGCAGTGGAATACAGCTTGGATAGCACTGAAGTAGGTCAAGGCAAAAGGAAATGTGTCAAACTATCCTTCTCTCCTCCCAGTACATAAACTTGCAAGCAGTGCTTTATTTTAGAGATAAGTTTGGATGCAAACTCCTGGGCCATAATTAGGTGTAAAATAATTTTCCAGACAGAACCAAGGCCTATTATTTGGGTACACTAGCACAGTTTGATCCCTTGTTTCACAGAATATTGGATAATTTCTTGAACTGCTCTTTGATTCAGTCTTAGTACTATGGTATTTTGCCCTGTCTCCAAGGCGGAATACGGAACTACTCCTGCTCCTCAGTAGATTAACAAAGTCTCTTCTCCTCCAGGACGTTAGGAAATGCAGAGACCAGGCTCAGTGAAGCCCTTACAGGACCAGGCTCTCTGTATCTCCAAGCCTTCTAGGCCAAGGGACACTGGGGATGAAGGGGCAGAATGTGACCACGCACATAATCTCCTCTCAAGCTTTTGAACAAGTTATCTTTATGCACGCAGCAATTCAGATGTAAAAAGTCTAATATCTGAATTATTTCTGTGATATTCTCCACAGAGCCCAGATGTTCCTTCTGAAGGATGACAACAATAATAGTTACTACAGCAGGGATAGCTGGGGAAGTTGTTGTTGTGAGGCAAGAAGTTCACAATAACGAACCACACCCCTCTCTGACAGCATGCATTGAGTACATAGTGCACCACAAGCTAAACTTGTACTTTCCTCAAGTTGGTTTTCAGTTGTTTTTTCTTCCTCTGGCTTAAAGCCATTATATGTCTCATTTGAGGTTTTGATCTGTTCTCACTTGAGCTGCCACAGGATTATAGGCATCTACATAGTGTTAAGACGGGCCATGAAAAGTTCAGGGCAGCACAGTAATGGCTGAATATGGGTTATGTGACACTCTCAGGTTCTCCAACAAGGCATTTCCACCCTCCTCCTCCTCCCTCCCATACTCAGCCTCAAGATCAGGCTTAGCTCACATTTCTTTTTAGAAAGCAGAACTTGAAGCCAGGTATTTTGCCACAAACATTTGCGGGCTTACAATCCAAGCAGTCGTAACTGAATGCTGTCTCTCACATGGAAAACAAATTCTGTACATGCTGTACATTCTTCAGTGCAAAATAAAATCCAGATGGCCTTTATTTAAAATAAAAAAAGTGGGGCAAACAGATTAAGAGACAGAAGTCCTTTCTTACTCACATCTATGTCTAAACCTTGCCAAAATAAAGTAACTAACAGAGCGCTCTCATTAGTGTCCAAAGGATTATGAGATTACATTGAATTATGAAATAACAGTGCAAGGAGAAACTTGTTCCTTTTAGCAGATGAAAATTAAGTAAATATAGGTGTTTATCATTTCTCAGTCCCACAGTGTCAGCCTTTAAAGTAGAGCTTGCTGGCCTGGGATGTGAAAAAGCCAGGTCTGATGAAGAACAGAGGTTGTTGTCCTACAATACTGAAAAAAAAAAAAAAAAAAAAAAAAAAAAAAAAAAAAAAGAAAAAAAAAAAAAAAAAAAAAAAAAAAAAAAAGCAAAGAAAGAATGAAAGAAAAGAAAAGAAAATGGAACAATGTCATTTTGAGTGGAAAATATCAACATTCTGTCCCCGAGAAAGGCCAAGATGGAACAGTCCAGGGCTAAGAGCCTTTCTCAATTTGTTTCAAAACAAAATTTAATCAAATTTCCAGCTTCTTTTTTGTTGTAGAGAAAAGTAGTGACTGACGATTGATTGACCACCATCTTCCGGTCACTACATCCTAAAAACAAGAAGAAATGAGAAATTTTACCCACTAACATATTAAACTTCATCAAAGTTTATCAGAAAAAAACACTCATTTATTTATGCAAATAATGATGACAGGTATTCCTTTTAATTTTCCATCAATATTACACTATTTTGAAATGTTTTGCTCTCTTTTTGTCTAACTTTTCAACTGTTTGCCTATGAGTTAATCTCCCTTACCCCTTTTTCTACCTCCTCCCATTTTGCCTTTAAAAGATGGAAAGAAAAGCAAAGAAAATACATACACTTGAGCCAAAAAACCCCACATTTTTCTTTTAAATTCATTAAAAAATATAGAAAAAAAAGAAATGAGAGTTTATGTTTTTGAAAAATTCAATTTTTCAACTACACCTTCCTTAATGCTAGGAAAATTTTGATATAAATCTATTAACAGCTTTGAAGATGAGTCAAGCAGTCATTTCTCAGAAATTAACTTTAATTAAATGCAAGTACCAAAAATTTCATTTAGGTGGGATGGGAGGAGAAATGTAGGGATCTGTACATTCCAGTGTGGCAGGAGAATTACACAAATTATTGTTACACAGCTTGGCATATTCTTTCGGTCATTGTGAGTTTACTTTAAATTAAACAGAGTTACAAAACCAATGACAAATAAGTAAAAATGGCAAAGACAATGTAGTGTGTGGTCGAGAGTATCTGACTCTGCTCTTCCTTTACAATATGATCAATCCATAGTGAGCACACAGTGCCAGCAAGTGAGAAGCTCATAAACATTTAAATATTTACATTCTTTGCAATTCTTTGTGCCACAGAACGTAATATCAGGGAGTCAAAGAAGGCTAAACAACATGTTCAGAATCTATAGAAATGAAATAGTATCTAAAATATGAATTAATTTTGGACATAACAAGAAGGAAGATAATGAGACAATGTTGTATTTTTATATCTAGCACAACCTTCATTCTGTATTGCTCAGGGTGACTCAGTCCTAGAACACAGATCAGATCTCTGACCATCAAAAAAGTTGAACAATTCAACTTAATTACTGGTTTAACATCTGATAAATAATTGCTAGTTGTTTCTAGCTGACTTTATGAAAGACACATAGAAAAATGAATAATGTAAAATATAGTGAACAGTATTTAAAATACTATTAAAAGAAGCGTTAGACAATAGCCTTTGCAGTTGTATTTTTAAGTAAAATGCTCCAGAATACTGTGTTCTGTTCTGCCTTTTATTATGGATATGTTCATATTTTTCCATGAGCTTTTTTATTTTTGTTGTTCCATCTCTGCAGTGCAGCCATCAGTGGCCAATAGGCCAATATGGCCCACTGTGTGGGTAAATACTAGATGCCTTATAGCCAGATGTAGAACATAAATACCAACTGTTTTCAAAAACAATATCACAAAAATGGGCAACTGAATGACTGGATTTAACACAAGGAGTTTTCAAGCCTTGTGTGCAGCGCTTGTGACCATCATATCTGTCTTCAGACCTTTGGAATCACGGCAATTCAAAAATCTGACAGCAAATAAACCTGACAACAGGTAAACTAGCAGTGCTCCAGATCTGAGATTAATAGTTGTCTGGCTCTCAGTTATTGCTGAAACAATAATGTGTGTGCTACTGAGCCAGTGGGGCTGGTATCAGCTTAAAAGCTATCCACTAGCTGGACCTCACATCCTGCAGAAGTCCATCTTATTCCCCAGGGTTCAGCTGGATCCTACAGGAGCATCCAAATCCATGCTTTGTCCAGAACTGGCTATCAGCTCGCTACCTGAGGGAGAAGCCCAGTTTCCAGGTACCTAAGTAGCTTATTGTAAACATTATTGTAAGCTGTGTATATCTGTGAGAGAATTGCTTTCCTTCAGGCTGTTCCTCTGTGTTCATGAAATGCACCACAGTGATCCAAACACTGTAATAAAGGAGAAATGCTTGGAGTTAACATGTTGTTTGCTTCAAAACACTGGAGATTATCTCTTTATATACATAAAAAATCAACCCTCCCTTCCCTTACACCTCCCCTCACTCCCATGTTATGACAATTTCAAAATTCTCCTAAACCTCTTCTTGGTGGTTTTTATGAGGAGTCACAAACAAGCTTGTTCTGTACAAATTCCATATTTTAGCTTGTGTACATACACACATGTTCATACCTATTCATATATACACATATACAAACATATGTATGTATGTGTGTATGAAAATCACCCACTTCTCAGCAAATGCATCTCTTAATCTTGCATTGCTCCATCAGTGAATCCTTGGGGCTCACAGCACTGCCTGTCCTGGCAATGTGCTGCCTCAGGCTGTGCTCTTACAGCCCAGCTCTCAGCAAGGGGCTGCACCCACTATCGGAAAGGCAGGACCTGCAACGAAAAAAAGCAACAGTCCAAGGCTGTTTCTGGCTCTGCCTGACAAACTGCACTCCCTCGCACTCTGCTGGATCGTTGCAGCCCCCACATCCACGTCACTGCTGACTTCCATCAGAGGCTGGAGGAGGAAGCCTGAGCTCCCTCTGGTAGCTCCAGGGCAAGTAGGCAAGATCCAGGGGTCTCAGGAGACAACCACCAGTGTTTACTAGAGAGCTGAGAGACTTCTTGCCTCAGGGAAACAGCACAAGGCTGTAGCTAAATGCCATCAAACAAGTAGAAATAGTTGCTTTTATTTGGGTCAGAGGTTGCCTATTTCTAAATTGGCTGCTGCGAACAAGAAAACAAAAACAAGAGCTGTGAGTCACAGGTTGCTGAGGGAAGGGACATTGTAGAGGGCTGTAATGAAGTCCTCTGTGCTGCTGACAACCTCCAAGCGACTCCTGGTTTACGAAGGGAATGAATGCTGATATTTCTACGTCAAAATACATATTTAACCAATATTAGCAAACTAGTGTAAACTCAAACACATCACTGCACTGTTTTGTGTGCTCAGACCAGTGAGACCATCAGAGCAAACAGTCCTGAAAGGATCTGGTTTCACACTGCTGAATGAGCCTGCCAGCTACGTGCTCTCAGACACCTCACACGTGCACTCAAGCATTTACTGGTAAGGAGGAGGTAACTTTTCACTCAGGGCTAGGTCTGTACTAGAGGAATTGGCTTCCTTAAAGATGTCCAGGGGCACAGGCACTCAGCCCCTCTTTGGCTTCCACTAGGATGGCTGCTGTGCTCCCTCCTCATCTTCAGGCCCTAAATCCCAGAGGTGATTTTTTCATCCTCAAGTTCTCAGTCATTAAAAGTTGTCTCCTCTTGCAATCTACAATTGCTCCTCAGTTTTGACAGAGCTTAACAAATCAGCAAGTAATTCAGAATTATTTTTCTAGATTATGAGACAGAAGCTTTCCTCCTCCAGTCTCTGATACGTGCCCTGAAAGTACACCTCAAACCTCGGTAGATGTAGGGAAGACAGCAGCCTAGAGTGCTACTGCTTTATTTTTGACAGGGACTAAAGGAAATGTTAGGAAAGGAAATGTGTGTTATCCTGGTGGCTAGGGTACTCACCAAAGATGGGAAAGAGCAAGATTTCTCTGTGTGGAAACATCTCATTCCCCATCTACAAAGACTCTTCAGGAGACCTGAAACCATGGACAATGCAGGCAGTTCTGAAACCTCCTATTGAAGCTATGTCACTGATAAAAACTAGCTGACTCAATAGCAAATGACACTTGCTTGACATTTTTTTTTTTAAATTATTTAAATATTATATTAAAATTCTATGTCTTTCAAGAAGTCTTACAGAAATTAGATGGCTAGAGGATGTACAGAAGACAAATGTTGCAGAAATATGAGTACAGCTGGAGTAAATTCCTTTTATGTGAGGCAGAAAGTGATTTATCTTTTCAAAAATTCTTTGTGTGGGGTTTCCTTTTGTTATATCTTTATATTACCCATTCTGTTCTCAGGAATTCAATCTCCATGTTTTCAGTAACATTGCTCAAGTCCATCTACTTCTGCTACAACTCCTTATGTTGAACATAGTATTCCAGACAAGGACACACCATTGATTTATAAAATATTATCAGTCATTTGATAACATTTCTCTACCTTTGTTTGTAATGGTGTTGGAAGCTGTTTATTTTTATTAACGGAGTTATGTCTTCAGCATACATATTTACTGGAGCATTCATTCTGGCTGATAAGATACTTCGGTGGATGAATAAAGTTATTTTGGATCTCTGACATCTGTATAACTACTTCGCAGCATTCCTTCTTCAATCCTGTGTTTGAAAAATTGCTTTGGTAGCATTCAGCAACAATATTTGATACCTTTAGAGTTTGACAAAGATGTTACTATCTTCTGGCAAAGATATTATTTAACATCACAGCGGGAAGATATTCCATGACTTTTTTTTTTTGTTTGAAAATTATGTTATAATTTGGTGATTAAGAGTATTTTAAGGAACCAGGCAAGAGTTTCATAAGTTTGGCTACTTAAGTTTTGTGATTAGTTTCAAGTAAGGAACACAATGGAATTTTTGAAGAATCACAGTCTCATCTGACGTTCAGTGAAATTAGTTTCAGGATTTTTATTTGTTACTTTATTTATTTATCTGTTAACTTCACTAGGTATCAGATGAGGCCTTGAGACAATGATCTTGTCATCTGTATTGAAAATCTGTACTTATATATTTAAATATTATGTAAAAAAATAGTATGCCAACAGGACTTATTCGCTGTGAACATATAAGTTCAACTGGAAGTCTTTTTTACTTTAAAAAATAGAGTGGACTAGTTATGGATGGCTGCAGTGTTGGAACAGAATTAATTAAAGACTGATTTTTCTGTCCTTACCGGTATAACTGGAACTTTTGGAAATTACTTTAAAAAATCCACATTGCAAAAGTAAAGTTTTAACAACCTTGCAACAAGCTGGGCGAATTATTATAGTTCATTGAATTCCACCACTTTTACCTGGAAAATATGAAGTTGTACTTGAAAATACAACTTTTATTATGTTTCTGGGGTCCTACTGTGTGACAAACCTGATGAAGGCACAGAGTGGGACAACAAATTATCGCCTGCTGGGAAGAATCATAGAATCATTTGAGTTGGAAGGGACCTGTAAAGACCATCTAGTCCAACTCCCCTGCAGTTCACAGGAACATCTACAGCTGGATCAGGTTGCTCAGAGCCCTGTCCAGCCTGACCTTGAAGGTCTCCAAGGACGGGGCATCCACCACCTCTCTGGGCAACCTGTGCCAGTGCTTCACCACCCTTACTGTAGAAAACTTTTTCCTTATATCCAGTCTAAATCTCCCCTCTTTTAGTTTGAAACCATTTCCCCTAGTCCTATCACAACAGACCCTGCTAAAGAGTCTGTCCCCTTCTTTCTTGTAGCCCCCCTTTAGATACTGAAAGGCTGCTATCAGGTCTCCCCAGAGCCTTCCCTTCTCCAGGCTGAACAGCCCCAACTCTCTCAGCCTGTCCTCACAGGGGAGGTGTTCCATCCCTCGGATTATTTTTGTGGCCCTCCTCTGGATGCTCTCCAACAGCTCCATGTCACTCCTGTGCTGAGGATTCCACATCTGGACGTAGGATTCCAGGTGGGGTCTCGCCAGCGCAGAGCAGAGGGGCAGGATCACCTCCCTTGCCCTGCTGGCCACGCTTCTTCGGATGCAGTCCAGGATGCGATTGGCTTTCTGGGCTGCAAGGGCACACTGCTGGCTCATATTCAGCTAAATGACCTGTGAAAACAACTGTGGTACTCCAGGCAGATTCCTTCTCATCTCTGTGTAATTATTTTCCTTTCTGTCTGTGGTATACCTCATTTAGACTGCAAGTTTTTTTGGCAATGAGGAAAGATGCAGCCCATGTTACATTAGCCTTCTAAAAGCTAGAAATCTCATTTCAATTAGTTATCCAGACTCCCAGTACATTTAATATATAGAGAGAAACACTTTCAGAGGATGATTCATTTCACTTGTCTAAGACTGGAATAACACAAACTGCTCTCTGGACATGCTTCTTACTCACTACCCCTTTCTATTGGCTACACCTTAGATCAGATATTAAACGGTAGGTAGTCAAAGTTAGCTGAGATGGCTCACACTTCATTGTCTGCCAATTTATTGCAATTATGGTTTCCAGATATGACATTAACATAAAGAAATAACAACATATTGGGCTAAATGTAAGTCTGTTGCAGTTTTGCAATTTTATAAGGAAAAACTTAAAGAGACTTTAAGAATTTGGCATTAATAAGAATAATGCAGTCTTACAGCCTGCATTAGGCAGAAGATCAAGCTGGATGACTGCAGCTATTGTTTTCTCCTTTATCTATAAATCATGTGGACTGTGGAGGTGCTGAATATTGAAAATATTCATAGAATCACAGAATCACAGAATCACAGAATCACAGAATGTCTTGGGTTGGAAGGGACCTCAAAGATCATCTAGTTCCAGCCCCCCTGCTGTGGACAGGGCTGCCAGCCACTAGCTCACTAGATCAAACTGCCCAGGAACCCATCCAGCCTGGCCTTGAACACAGCCAGGGATGGGGCAGACACAACTTCTCTGGGCAGCCTGTTCCAGTGCCTCACCACTCTCTCAGGGAAGAATTTCTTCCTGATGTCCAAACTAAACCTCCCCTCTTTCAGTTTCAGTCCATTTCCCCATGTCCTATCATAATCCACCTGTGTAAAAAGTCGGTCCCCCTCCCGCTTGTCTTTTTCTAACTCAATAAGGAAGTTTTATGATGAAGTACTTCAAGGGCCCTAGAATGAGACTCTGATGAATTTATGAAGCCTATAAATCAACATATCATTTTTGGAGTAGCTAAGGGTCTCTGCTTCCTCAGCAGATGTTTTGTCTTTGAGTGCTCCAATGCTGCTTTGACTCTGTAGTAGAGGCAGCATTTTAGCTGTCTTTGGGTCAAACAAGAACTGATGGACTGGTTTATTTCTACTCGTGCTAAATGAAACCATGTTTGTTTTAAAAATGCTTCATCTGAATCAACTTTAAATAGCTTTATAGACCCTCAGTGATATTGCGATTCTGCAAAAAACAAACAAACAAACAACAAACAGACCAAGAACTGAGCTGTAATTCCCTATGTATGGACAGTATGTGTTCAGCTCCTACATTCTTTAAATTCTCTCAATACCTCACCAAAATGTTCTAACCGAAGGAGCTGGGTTTTTGGCTCACATTTCCCACACTACCCCACAGGCTGATATGGCATTCAGTCTTCAATAGAGTTGTTACTAGAAATATGGTGCCTTAACATTCAGTTCAAAGCAGCAAACTCTGCTACAATACCTTCTGTAGGAGCAGAACCTTCTCTTTGTACTGTGAAGGTGTTTCACCCTAGAAGTGGATTCACACTAACCTCCACTACACCGGAGTGTGTAGACCGGGGAGGCAGTGAGTGGTGTCAAGGCACTGCAGACTTCTCACCCATCCTCTTCCACCGCCTGGCTGGGCCAAGAGCTTCTGCACCTCACTGTAGCAACATTCATGCTCTGGGAAGGTTTCTACAAGTCTTGGAAAGTGTCTTACTCGCCTTATGTATGTATGCATATGTGTAAGCTATACCACTATGTAAGCCTTGGTATCTACATGCTGCAAATTGCCTTTTTAGTGAATCCAGAATCACAACTGAAAAATGACACATCTAACATTTCTGCACAGCAGTCTGAGCATCCCTGAACACTTCTGTCAGCAGTCGTCTTATCAGATATCTGACTTCAGCTGTTGCAGGCTTTCATTTTCACTTAGGAAAAAATCTGTCTTGCAAAATAATTGTCAAATGTTCTTGAAAAAATATGGAAAAAGTAAAGGAATTAAATATTCATGATTCATATGCTAAAATTCACATCATTTTATAGTCACTGAATGTTGATTTCTGAAACTCACATGACGGCAAACTGAAAGAGGAGCCTAGCTTCAGAGAAGCTGTTATAAAGGTAAAGAATCCCACATAGCAGTTTTACCTCTGTTTCTCCTTCTATCATTCTATTAGATGGGTTAGTGCCTTCAGTGTATCTTCTGCCCTGTAATATTTAGCTTGATTTTACAGGGCAGCTGTATTTCATCACTCAGGGCATGCTGGGAACTCTCTTCCTTCGAAATGTTTACATCTGTTGATTATTTTCTAAAGGACCTTCCATACATTGGAATTCACAGTTAAATATGTATATTTAGGTATGTGTATATATTGCTTTATTCTTTCACTTGCAAATAACAATATCCAAATAATAATTGAAATGACTAATTGAAATGCAATTCAGTGTGGCTTTTTACCTCAAGATAAACACAGTTTACAAGACAATAGCCTCTTGAAAGTGAGGGCATTTACCCAACTTGTTGTTCTTCAGCAGAGGTAAATGGCACGTCCTAGAACTATATGTTGTCAAGGAGGGAAAATACTAAACTTTTCATTTTCAGCTTAGCTGCCATAAAAGCAAATTCTGTTTTGACAACATTGCAAACTCTCAAAATTCAGAAAACTCGTGACAAACGCATCCCTCAGGTAGGTCAGCAGAATCATAAGCTTCTATTTATGAAATATATATCTCTGCACTATTGTTTTTGAAGGTTGCAGCGATTGTCAAAGCTAGTCTCTGGGCACCCTTATGACCTATTTAATCTTCATATAGCACAGTACAGTTTTATAAAGTGAAAAACAAACTTCATGAAGCATCAAAACAGTCATCTCCATAGATATTCTCTGAATTCACATATATAAGGACAGTTTTTTTTTTTCTCATTCTATGTCTTCTGCTAAACTGACATTCATATTTGTATATGTTATATTAATAAATTAATTATCTACTGTGATTTAAGTAATAGAGTAACATTTTCATGTAAAAGAAATATATATATATTTATTCCAGCATGTGTAGTACACAAAAATTACGCAAGTATTTTCAGGTTAACTGACCCAATTTTTTCCCAGATCACACATAATTATAGATTATCAGGAGACACTGCATTTTTTTTTAAACCAATTGACCAAACTTTCAGTTTGTATAAACTGATAAAGCTCCAGTAAGTTACTAGAGCAATGCTAAATACTATACTATTAGGATCTAGCTCAGAGTGTAATGACTGCTTCCAATGCCAAAAGAGCTCAAAAATAGCCAGGTTTGGGGGAAGAGGGAAAATACCAAGACTACTCTCACTTCAGCTTCAGCAAAGCATCTGCATTCTGAACATATAGATTATCAGACTGTCTTTGAGTCCTGTGAAAATACAATGTGATGCTTTCGTAATGATTAGGTTCCCAGCATTGATCTGTGTGCTCTTCAAGATGTGGTGTTAAGGAGCAAGCAGTCCTAAAGGACCGAGTCAAAGCCAGATTGTAATTCCATGGACTCAGGACTTCCTCTTGGCCTTTTTTTTGTTTGTTTCCTGTAGTAACCCATTTCCTCAGCTGACGCTTTTTTGAATACTGGCCACCAAGAGGTGTAACTGCACTACCTGAATGAGACCTGAACCCTAAAGCCCCTGGTGCTGACTTTTTACTTTTACATGTTTTACATCTATGCTGTTGTTATTTTCCCAACATATATAAGGTCTGTTTATTTATGTCAAGCACTGCTCCTCTCAGGGGATTGGGTATTATTAGTTCTGTCCCATTGCTGTCTAAGAGTGAAGCACTCACCCTCAAGCAGAATCCAGCTGATCTCTAGAAAAGCCCGTGTGTCTCAGGGAGGAATCCACAATACCAGCAAGGCAGTCTGTGTGAATAAGAAAGTAGGAAATTCTGAGGACAGGGACAAAGCTTAAATTTATTTTGCACTTTTGGAAAGATGCCTACATCCTCTTGGGATTCTGACTTGGGGGTATGAATCGCCTGGGCCATTATTTGAGGATGAAGAAAAGGAAAGAGAATGTCTCCTGACTCAGATGATTAAACATCTTACCTTTTTTGGGGGCTTGCATGAATATGTTCAGGACCCCAAACAGCAGAAGTGGAGATACTTTCTAAGAGTATTGGTGGTGCAGACTTCAGACATGTGGGCATTTAAGTACTTGAGGACTAGCAGCAACTTAATGAAGGGTTTGACATCTTCAGTGTTGATCCTAGACTTAAGATCTTAGGTTTGTTTGTGGCACTTGCCTTACATGAGTAGTCACGAGTAAGATGTGAACTTTTGTGTCTAAGAAGTTATAAAAACTATAAAAACTGTACAGCTGCAGTCTGAATCCAGTGGGACTGACAGTATGTTGCTGCTTTTAAAACTGTACAACTGTAAGTCTGAATCCAGAAAGGCTGGTGGCCACTAGCAACACACAGCAAGAGAGGGGTCTCAGAGGATTTACCATAATGAAAACATTACCTACTGCACATTGCTCTGTACACTGATATAGGGACTACTTGAGCATGTGTATGCTGGGGTATATTATTCTTTTCACTCAGTTTTGTTCTGCTTCTATCTTTTTCTGTTCCTGCTCAGTGTTTGATCTTTTAGCTTCTGGCCATTTTTTCAACCATTTTATTTTGAAGAACTTGCTAACAAAAAACAAAAACTTGGTATAACTGAAGAGTGTAGTTGCAGGCCTTCTGGCTCTGTGATTAGCAGATTAATGATCTGCTTTGTTGGTGTCACTCCAGAAGAACTACTCAATTCATAGTCATGTCTGCAAACACCGTGTGTGCATCTGCCTGTGGAGTCATTAGAAACATACATGTGCAACTCTTGCATATGTGGAGTAAAACACTCTTCCCACGAGCTGTGAATTTGACTTATGTTGCTTGTTTGCATTTGCTTCTTTGTCGGTTTGTTTTTATAATTGTCTGAGTAGCAATAATTCAGCAGTAACTTGCAGCATATTTTAACTTTTTCAGCGAACAAAATGGCTGCAATGATTCTATACATTTTTGTCACAGAAGACAATTCTTTAAAATGCTTTCTTTAACGTTACATTAGTTTTTAAATTAGTTACACTGCAAACCCCTTGAAACAGTTATAGAATAATCGTTACCTCATTTGTTGTTCATTAGGTTTTTTGGTTTGATTTTGATAAATGACAGTAGTTAACACCGACTAAGACATGAACAGAAATTTCCATTTTGCTGTTTAATCTGCCAGACTCCAGCAGATCAATAACAGCATGAGTTATATTTAGAAGTACTTGCCTGATGTGTTTTTACACCTCTGTCTATAGTTATCNTTAAAGGAGAGTGATAATAAAGGAGGAGACCATCATCTAACATTTTATGAAGTTTGATAAAAAAGCAATTGCTCTATCCATCACTGAAGGATAGCAAGATGACATGGTGTCATGGTAAAAAAAAAAAATAGTTGCCTAAAAGTCTTTGTAGCCAGCTAGGGTGAAGAATGAGAAATCTAATGGAAAAGACAGGGAAAAAGTCAGAGTCCATGCCAGAGCTAGACATAGCTCTGACATAAAACAGCCAGAGCAGCACACTCTGCTCGCAAAGGAGCTGGCTGTGTACAAAGGAACACAACAAAAACCAAAAGGGATATCTTCTGCTGCCCTATAGAATCATACTGTTTTTATACTCAGACAGCAATAAAGGAAATCATGTGCTATCATGTCATGCATGATACTTTAAAGATGCATGTTCTTATCACAGAGATATCATCACCTCAGCTCTCCCAGTCAGCAGAACATTAGACCTCCTTCCACAGATTACTGATTGCAGGCTCTTAGTGCATGGCCAGATTAGTCCCATGATGGGTGCTGTGTGTCTAGACCTGCACAGTGAGCCATCTAAAAGCCATTAGGAATATGACATTTATCTGGATTCTGCTGATGTGCTGAAACAACTGCAAGAGCAACAAGTTGCAGACTTAGCTGTGCACACACACCAGGAACTGGAAAATGCATTATGCACCAAAGGTCAGGAGAGCATCTCTGACCAAAAGCATGCTAAATAACAACGAAAACCAGTCCCGCACCTCAGACGTCCTTTTCATTTAACATACAGAGAGCAGTCATTTGTTGTGCTGCCCCCGCGGGTGTTTGCTATTAACGGAAACTGTTTCCTCTCTACTGGTTTCATTTCTGCAAAAGAGAACTTGGTGTTTCCCTGACTGCAGTCTCAAGATGCACACAGATAGATAGTGTGATTAATAATTCAAAGCAATGTTAGCAAGCGACACAGTACCTGCCTTAACACATGCTGTTCTGCCCAAGGTCAGTGGAAGATCTACACTCTTTAGCTTGCTCAGCTCTAGTGTTAACACTTTTCACTTCACTGTTTTGTGAGCATTCTTTTTCCTATTTTTCTTGATTTTTTTTTTTTTTCGAATTTGCTTTCAGATTCATATACTGCAGATAATTTTTTTCTCAAACCAATTTCAACCATCAGGGCCCTTTTCAAGCTTTAAGACAAGTCAACAAATATGAACCTTCCAGTGGCAAACAAACATTGAAAATCTCAGCCCTCAAGGAGAGCAGTTGAAACAGTTACAAGGAGACAGGAAGAGGACAAAATGTGTTGGTAAAGCCCTACCTTTGGGGACTGAACTTTCCCACACTGAGTATTCAGGCTTTTATAGCTTGATTTTACTCTTTATATTCAGGCTTAGTTAAGCTTAATCTTTATTGGGAAGTTACCCTGCAAAATCAACAAAAAATTGGATTCAAGAGCATTTTTCTTTTTTCTTTACTGAGATGAATGAAGTTGGCAGACAGACTTATTTCTGAATCTGAAATACTTTGGGTACTGAGTTTTTCATTTTCAGCATGTTTCAACTATTAATGTAATCTTAAAAGGGCTCTGTATACAAATATTAAATTATATGTTAAATACTTCTTGCTATATGGATCAGTTTGCTTCTATGCATGCTAGAGACTTTAACTTATGTTACAAGTTTTGGGAATGTGCCTAACGCCCCAAATATTTTGTATGTCTCTTTTCAGGGGCTTGAAAAAAATGCAACTGTGAGCTTAGAAATGGAAGATGTAAATTCTTTGTAATTCTAAAAGTGATTTTTCAATTAAAAATACTGTGAAGCAGAACATTCTATACCTGTATATGAGGTGTTTTTCTTTGGTCAGCTTTTAACTTTACTTGCATATTGCCAAAATTTTCTTACCTGTATGTTAATGCCATTTCACTATTTCACCTCCCAGCCTGCCCTCCAGTATTGCTCTGCTTACCTATTCCAGCAAAACTTCTCATCTTAAACGAGATGGCATGGTATTTCCACTGGAACTTCCCCCGCTTCATCTCTCCTTCAGCATGACACTAAATGATTTTTGTACTTCTCTGTGTTTAGTGCTAAGACGTGACATCTTTATTTCCTATCTGAATACCTGCTGTCACTGTTGTCAAAACAGTTAACCAGGCAGGCCGGTTGCCTAGCTTCCTGCCTTCCAAACCTCTGACTTCCACTAACAGCTCAGGGATGAATTTCAGGTTATGCCAAATCTTTATCAATCTTGCCCAGCTTCCACAGCTACTGGCAAAGGGCCTTGCTTCAGGTGAAAAATATATATATATATATATGCATATATATATACATATTTGCTAAATTTTAAACAGTAAATCTTATTTATAGCAACTCTAGAAGACGTTTAAAACTTAGAACTTATGAGATCATCTACCATATGGTGAAAATGTAAACAATTGTTTTCACTTCCTTTTTCTTCTGCCAGTGGACTGTGCAGTTTTTAAATGCTACAGCTTTTCTTTAGCACTCCTTAATACCTCTCACCTGAAAACAAGCATAGAGTCCAGTCTCAGGCAGTCAAAGAAGTCAGAGATGAATATTAAGGGAATAAAAGAATACAGACTGGCTCTTGGGGGGAAAAAATGTGGATTTCTCTGGTTAGGAATAATTTCATCAAGATGCTATAAGCATAGTTTCCTTATGGCACAGTTGCCTGGAATTGGCTTTCTGCCCCTTCTGCTGTCACATGCTGACTCAGCTCATCTATATTTGGCACTTTCAATAACCAATTACAAAATATTTTTGTAATCATATTAAAGATGATGATTTTACTTATACTTTGCAATTTCTTTCACTCAACAGAAAATTGTAACTTGCTGCATGCTGCAAATGCCTTACCTTATTATGGGATTGTGCTTCTGTTTGGAGAACAGTATATTCATTAGTAATAAATGTGAATGGGCTCACTGAAACACAAGAATATTTCCCATTGTTCATAAAGGGTTAATCAACATAAAGGCTTTGTTCCCTCCATAGTTTTATTTCTGAAATTAGATGACTGTATTATTGCAGTAACCAAGAGGACTTCAGAGTTGAAGACAAAGTTTTTAAACACAAATAATATCACTATTACGTCTTGAAATAACTTTTTTTCATTTTCTTTTTTTTTCTTTTTTTCCCCCAGTGTTATTGACCTAGGAGAAGATACTGCTTACAAACATGGTGTCATGAAGTACTGCTTCTTAGAGTTCTGCTAGTAATAGACTGTCTATCTTGTACTTCCTTAAGAGCCCTTTAATAGAAAAGAAATACCAGAAAACAAATACTAGAAAGAAACAAACTCATCATCTAGTAGGCAATGGTAATTTAATCTAAAACTTTGAAGTTGTTAATTTCAGTTTCCCACCTACTATATCAGTCCTTTAAATGAGAAACCAGAAAATCCTGAGGTTTTCCACCTCCTGCTTTATCATGTAAGCCAATGATCAATTACTGGAATTTGTTTTATTAGTAGAACAAACAAATTCAACTTGTACTGGAGGAATGAGTGTAACCTCTACTTGCTTTAAGGAATAAAGAGTTAACAGTCATACATTTATGAATGGTGCAAATTTTCCTTAAACAACTGTAAAACTGTAGAACAGTTTTATACAACACTGCATTAAAATTCCTCTGAGTACAAAGCTGGTTGGCTTAATATGCATTTGTATATCTTTAAGCAAGACTTCTGCAGGAATTAAGGAACTTTTAGAATTGTCATAAATAGATATGTCTTCACCCCTATTTGGCAAAGCCCAAACTCATGTAATTTATACTAGTGTTTTCTATAGGTTGAATAGCTGCTGCTACAGCTTGACCTTTTACCAAGCCACCAAATGGCACCTTGTTCTTTGCAGAGAACATGGACGGAAGAAACCATTGTTCCTTCTGTTCTCCCAGTAGAGGCAAGGACAGTGCCTGTGGGGTGCTGGGTTGCAGATCTGCTCCTTCCTGTCTCAGTCCTCCTCCAGTCCTCATCAATCCTCCTTCTTCGCTTTTGCCTAGCTGCCCACCCCATTGCTGCCTGTGGGCACCTCGGGTTGTCTGTGGGCATCTGTCACACTTCCTGCTGTGAAGGTCAGGCTCACTCCTTTTGTGATCTGTCTGCGTTCAGATAAGGCGGCTGTGCTGCATTTACATGGGCTTATAAAGCTAAAAGACAGCAGAAGTTTGGCCCTACTGTTAGCAGTCTCACTTATTGCTGTTAATCTCTGGAGCTTTGCAGCTTCCCCTGAAGGTTAACAAATTCAGGCACATTGGACAGGAACAGAAGCAAATTTCATTCCTTGGTCTAAGAAAACACTCTACCAGCAGCACCTCCTTGCATGCACTTGCATATAGCTCATCTGACTTCAGTGTAAATGATGACCTGTCACTATGTGAAGCTGGGGAGAAAGGATATCTTTTAGTGAACTTAAGCCCAAACCATGTAGAGCTTTTGATTTCAATGCCATTCATCATCCAAATATGCCACTCCTGGAATTGAATTACAAGGTTGTTTGGAATGCTGAATAAACATGGATGGTAAGGAGAGATGAACGGCTGGGGAAGGGTGAGAAAAGCATAATTCAGAAAAGAGATCTTCACTCTGAGTCTTGCTAGTGTGAACATTACAAGTCTGAGAAGATCTATCAAAAAGAATGTTAAAATAGGAAGTCTGATCTTTAAGCCAAAATCGTATTTTGCATGTCTTTTGAGTGATGCATGATCATTCCACAGATTTTACCTTTGGTCAAGAGAAAAACTGCCAAGTTATTTGTACCTCCTCCTCTCCAGAGGTACACAGGGAAAGGAGCTGTGTCCCCTCTCTACTTACGTGCAGAAGGGGACACAGCTGCCTTCCCAAATTGCCCCCACTTGTCCCAGCTGGGTTCACCAGAACTATGATGGCTGACAAGAGAAAAATGGAAGGAAGCCCAGGTTCCCTACTGCCCAAGGAGCCTTCAGTGATAAGAAAAGAAGCTGTTTTATGTTTGTGTACCCAGAGGAACAATAACCACTCCGGTTTGCAGGGGCATCCCTCCTCTCATCTTAGCCTAACTGGATTGTCAAGTGAAGGAGGGTGGGACAGCACAGACAGATACCCCTTCTTTCTCAGTAATTCCTCGACATCAACATCTAGTTTATGCAGAGGTAATGTGAGTGAAAGCAAGTGTGAACTTCAGAGAAAAAGAAAACATAGTGGAAAAATGCATATCTCACTGAAATTTGTTACCCAGAGAGGAAAAAAGAAAAAAAAAAAATCTGGTTCACCTTCCATTATTTGGTCATTCAAGGGATTTTGTAGCCTGAAATTGTGTTTCTTTTCATGTCCTGTTTAGGCAAAGAGTTTCCTTCCCCTGTCTCAGGCATCTCAGCATGATTTGATAGTGCTACGTAGTGTGATGAAGCTCATTTCTCTTGATTTTGCCCCTCCCAGAGCACTTCCATGAGGATGCTCACTGCCTGTAAGCTTTCTCAATAACACTCCGGCTGCATGCTGCCTAGAACGCAAAGTTCAGTTTCTGCCTCTAAGGCAAGCATGCACTTCTCTTTGCGAATATCCATAATGGAATTTGTCTGTCATTGGAACATTAGGTGTAGAAAATTTAAAGCTTTCCAGTCAGCTGTTTGATGATGTGCACTTAGAAATGACAAAGAAGAGAAGGCAAATGTTTTGAATAAGAAATCAACTTCATGAGAAATAGTGATTCTGTTCAGAAACTTCAACCCAATTTAATGTTGCTGATGTTAGAAAATAAAAATAAAAAACAGTAAGTAAAGATTTGTGTTTAAACTGAGGCTGAGCACATAGTTTTGGGATGATATTCTGAAGATCATCAGTCAGAGGAACTTTGCTAATGTCACTGCTATTACTCTGTTCTACAGCTCCAGAGGATTTGCCGCTGTGTTATTTGAACAATCAAACCAAAGTTTAGGAATTAGGGGAAGTTAGGCAGCCATGTGGAGTGACATAAGCCAATGGTTTCGTGGCAGTTTCATCTGATTAAAGTATGTAAAGCAGTGGTCATGAAAACTGTGTGAAGACAAAGCTGTTTTGTCCTGAAATTGCTTAATGAAGGCAGGGCTAACTGAACAGTAGCACTGTTTTTTTAGTGACCTTTCATAAAGAAAAGGCAGTCTGTCTGTCATTATGCAAATTCAAGAACATCTGTTCCATGAAACCCTGTAATAATGCCTGAGGTTTGCATTGGATGAGAATAAAAACTGTTTTGACAATGGCTTTAGAGTATGCTTGTATTAGCCAGACAGCTCCTTTTTCCAGTTCAAGTCTACCTCGAGAGCAGGGGGCAGATCTTCAGTTGGAGTAAATTGTCATGGCTCAGTGGAACTGGTGTCTCTGAATGGTTCTTTATTTGGTGAATAATATCAAAACCTAAGAGATAAATGAAAGCTACAACTGCTTTATCAGAGCATTAGTATTTAATTAGCAATAATGACAGCATCTGATGAGCAACATAACATGAAGTGTTTATCACAGCCTTCCTGTGCAACCCATGAGAGAGACAGTGAACATTGTTTTAATGAGAAGTCTGCCAGTAACTAACACATCTGCTTTCATTAATAAGAAAGCAAGCAAGCAATAATGACAGCAGCTATAAACAATAAGTCAATGTCTCTGTTCTGTTTGACTTAATAAAACTCAGCAAATACCTATTAAAACTCATTGATTTCTTTGCAAGACTGTTGCCACCTCTGAATTTAAATGATGGAGGGGCTGTTGTGCTGAGGGTCAGGAGTGCTGGGGACTTGTGCACTCCAGTGGCGACTGACAGAAATATTGTGAAGGTGGTGATCAGACAGGGACACAGTGTGCAGCAGTTTGCATCATCCCTTTACGAAGAACAACCACAGGCTGCACTCCCACTTGCTCCTCTGTTAGGTGAAACCAGAGCAGAGGGGAATTAGAGCAGAATTTCATTTTGCCAGCATATGTCGAACTGCCTCTCAGCATCGGAAGCAGCAACCTCCTCTGCGTCGACAGCCAAACGATAGCTCTGGCCTCAGCTGCAGAGGGGAAGAGCCTTAGCTTATGACTTCTCTGCACTGAGGCATTTATGCCTAATGAGGGTCCTTGCTAGAGGACCAGGAGGAGAGTAACCCACTCTCTTACACAGTCCAGCTGAGCAGTGTAGAACCTAAAAAACTGTTTCTGCTGCATCTATCATTAAATGTGCTAACTAATGCGATTGCTAATTGTTGTATCACAGAATGATTTTTTAGAAAATTTCAGAAAATACGATGGCTCAGAGAATAAAGAAGATACACTGATTTTTGCAAGGGCTCAGAGTCTTACAGCTGCTGTTTGAAACCAATGGGACCTGAGCAGTACTATCTTCTTTGGGAAAGTTACCTTTTGCAAAAATGAGAGCTCTTCGTGGATACAGAAATGCACCAGAACTCCAGAATCTTATTTCGGCTCTTTTTTTTTTTTTTTTTTTTTTTTTTTTTTTTTTTTTTTTAATTGTTTGTTTGTTTGTTTTAAGCACAGCCTGGACTATAAGGGGGGATGTTGATCAGCCTATCTACAGGACTTCAAACATTAGACATTAGGTCAGGCTAAGAAGGGGTGGATTTCTAATACGAGCGAGGGGAATCAGCCTCTGGGCATGCCCATGTCTGTTCATTGACTATAGGATGGTAGCTGGGCAGTTAGCTCACACTATCCTCCTCACTTCCAGGTAGCTAAAAGCAGTCAAGACTAATCCTATCCCTTCCAGAAAAAGCTATGCTAAATCATGAGACTTGCCTTTCCTTAAATAACTAAAAACAAGTGAGTCTGGCATTTGTTGAACTGCGTGGCAGTTATTTTGGAGGTGATGGTGAAAACAGTGCAAATAGTCTCTAGCTGTGATCCCCATTTGGGAAGCTGCCACCACAGTCAGCAATAGCTGATGTGGATATTTGTAGGGGATGCTGTCTGTGTAACCTTTTCCTCACTTCAGTCTGTTTCCTGCCTGCTAAAAGTGGCAACAGTGTAGAAGCACCTGCCTTACCAGTATAGTACAGAGACGTTTATCTTAGTCTGTGTGACCTTCATGGGCTCTCAATCCAGCAGTGGCTCCTGCAGTGAGTGACTGCGCCAGAGTTTTGGGAAACGTCTGCATTTCAAACACAGAGTTACTTGTGTTCCTGAGAGTGGCACGTGAGCAATGAGTTATTTCTGACAGGTGTCATCATGGGCTGGTACACACATCCCATGGATATTTTTTCCCGCATCTTGGAGGTTTGGGTTCGGGAGGCTGGGGAGTGCTGGTTTCTGCTCTTTGTTTTCCTACATCCCTCATGTATTCCCTCATGAATTAATTTTACCACTGGCAGTGATCCCAACATCATATAAATTGGAAATCTGCATTTATTTTTTTCTTCACAGTGAATATCTGGAACTCAAATTCTGGGAGTAAACAACCCAGCATATTAAAGATCTAACCAACCATATATTATCCAATAAAGATTATTGCTTTTAAAGTGAAGGAAAATAGCAGTTGAATGGCTAAAGCAGAAACTTGTTTACTGCTAAAATAAAAGATTTTTCCGCTCCTTAGAGTGGAACACATAGATGTTTTACCATCAAAACTGGCATTACTAATTCCCAGGTTAAGATAGTGACTTAAAAT
>VXAV01007098.1:80356-108856 GCA_013399715.1 Alectura lathami | reverse complement strand
TCCTTCCTTTTTTTTTTTTTTTTTCTTATAGGATACCATCGAATTGCTCAATGTGCATTGAAGCTTTTGTGAAAAGCCTGTTTTTAATCCCAAATTACCTTCTTGCATTTCTAAATGCCGTTATCAACCAAATATAGAAAGATCTATTTGCTGTCTTTTCCTTCTGTCTATGTGAATCACCTCACTTTCTGAGGTAGGGCTGAAAAAGGAAAAATGCAGACAAAGTAACAAATGCCAGGAGTCAGCTAAAGTGAGTAGTATCTTCACATATTTCAAAAATAATACAAAAATATAATTCCCTAAAGTTTATAAAACAAAAATAATGTTGAACTTTAAAAAATGTTTCATACAATAGTTCTATTCTTCAACTAGCTCTGCAATTAAAATGGTTAAGCTAACTCTTTAGAGAAGTAAAATATTAATTCTACATTTCTTTTATTTTCGTTGTTAATGTTTTTGAAAAGTTAATAGTCACATCACCAATACGTCTTCACTGGGAGTAAACAACCCAGCATTTATTGCATGATTATTATATAAAGTGTCAGAAATGACTTCTCATTATTGTTTTTAATTATGATGATTAACTTGGATTTCTTCTTCAAATGTCTAATTCTGCATCTTTATTTTAAAACCCAAGAGAGTTTCATTCAAACCCACGACATGCCAGAACCAGCCAGAAAAAATTATGTCATCAACCTATATTTTATTACTGGTTACATGACAAGATTGCACTCTTTGGTGTATCTGTCCCTGTTAGTGAAGTAGGTAACCTCGTTTGGGCAGGCTGTCTATGCCTAGTGAATAACTCATATGGTTAACTAGCTTTCTGTGGAGGCAGAATGTGAAGAAGCAGAGATCATTTATTTATGGCATAATTCATATTTTAAAGCCATCATTTATTTATACTGTTGATGAGTTTTTCTTACTAAAGCCATATCACAGTTGATTATGCTTTTAGATAACACAAGGCCGCATATATTCCGCAAACTAACACCCCATCATCACGGGCTGTTAGTGCAACTTTCCAGTGTACACTGCACAAACACACACATCCAGCAGATCATCAGAGCAAAATAATCCTTCATGCATAATTCACACTTCCAGTCTCTCCATGCTTTATGCGCTGATGAATTACTTGGTTGTGCTGAGGTAATTCAGAATGAACTAAAAAGCAAACCATGGCAGGCATGTGCTGTAACAGTATTATTCTGCAGGCCTGTACTGTGTCTGAGACCTGATTCTGAAATATAATGTATTCAGCCTCCATGACAATTCAGCCCAATGTCTTACGTCTGAGGAAGTCCATGGATTCATTTCAAAAGCTTACACAGTACAGAAACACAATTTGATTTCTTCCTTTTTGCCTGAAATGGGCCTTGACATTTTGAAATCATTAAATGCAATCTCTTTCAGATGTTCACAAAAGGTCACAAAGACTATGGGACTGCCCCTGTTACACTACACCACCACAGCTCCGATCCGCTTTAGCAGGAGGACTAAGTGCTCAAGGCATTCAAAATCGAGCTCTTAATGTATTAAGTGCATTAGTAATAGTTACAGCTCTGCTAGAATTTCCATTACAAGGTCTAGATTACCAAGAGGAACAGGCTGTTTGGGATGCAGTTGACTTCAAAGGGGGATTTTAATAGTGTGTTGGATCAGATTCTGAGCAAACACTTGACATTTTCAGGATTTATTTATTTTTCCTGGAAAAGCTGTGGTGTTTTTTTTTTTTTTTTTTTTTTTGAGGGGGGCTGGTGTATGAGGGGAGCACTTTAAAAAAAATGTAGTTTGGGCACAGCCTGAGGGAAATATCAACACAACAAAACAGGTTGTGGGTGACTCATGACGTGCATTCTTGCTGCATGTAGCATATTGTACGTATCAGCAGCTGCTTACAAGCCTCTCTTCAATTTCACACCAAAAGTAGCCCATGACAACCTAGGAGAAAAAGGAATAGCACTACAAAACAGAACAGCTGTGGCATGAATACTTTTCTTTCATACACTGCACTTGTTGCCTGTTTGCACTTTAAAAGACAAATTCTCAAGTTACACAAAAGAAAAGGTTAATCTGTTCAAAGAATAAGATACAGATTGCACTAAATTTGCTAAATTTCATTGGCTTTGCTTAGCACTGGCCCAGTTTTTAAGGCTGCCTTTTTCATTCAGTGACAGCAGGAGAAAGCTCTAAATGTCTTCTACCAGGTCAAGCTGTGAACAGACAGAGATTTTAAGAAATCCCTGCTTGCCTATTTCCAGCACTTCCTCCCTCTCGCTACCTCCTGCTCCCCGCCGTTCCAGGACAGGGCCCACTTCCCACCCTGGCCCTCTTCATGGCACATTTGTGTGTGAGCAGCAGGCCTGGCACAGCAGAGGAGCCAGCAAAGGTCCAGAAGCAGACAGGCACTTCCAACAGCCCTCCCGCTGAAAAATATGCAGCCAGGCCACAGCGTAAATTTCAGTTGGGAGTTCCCATGCACCAGTAACAGTATTATAGGCCTAAGGAGCAGCCACTGGAACTGCATTGGCATTGCTGTAGCAGAGACGTATGTTTTATAACCTAGTTTATCTAGAACAATTCTGCCAATCTTGCTGTTTCTCACAGCTCAACGTAGCTAAATGATAACACAGGCATCACATCCTGGAGGTACAAAACCACGAGCACCTGAATGTTTATCTGTGCATCTTGGTTGTAGTGAGAGGCTGAGAAGCAGCATAGGAGCATTCTGAGATGTCACAAGCACAGATGAAAAAAACAGCTATTTTATTGAATTTGTTTATTTCTGTTTGTCATGCTGTTTTCTCAGACAATTCCTCCTTTTTGAAAGTGTTTGAAAGTGTTTGAATTGTCATCAACACATCTATCATTAGCAAAGGATGTAGCTTGACCTTACGTAGGTGGTCTGTATCAGACCTTGCAAATCTGTGTCTTCTGAAAGCTGAAGTGATACTGCTGTTGGGAGCATGCAGTGCAAACAACTGAGGCTGAAACACACATGTGACAGATCAATAAACATGGTAGAATATGTCTGAAGCTCTTTGTTCTGGAAAATTGTGCAGCCACCAACCATTAGCTTCCAGAGCATTTTCTCTGGATCCATAAGAACAGGATCAAAAAAAAAAACAATAGTGGCATTGCAACTCCACCCATGTAAAATCATGCTGATGTCAAGGAGGAGAAATCTGGCATTAACACACATTGTAAAATTAATGATTCGTGTCCACTTGAAAGGCAAATCATTCTGAAAGTGAGTGGCAAAGAGTTTCTATCTGCAAAGAGCAGAGGTACTCCCACGGTTCCTCTAATATCTGTTGTCCGGTTGCAGTGTTCTCCTTAGCAACAGCATCAGCTGAGTCTATTTTTAATACTGTGTCCCTGTGGCTTTTATGCTACTTTTCTGGTGTGCTCTGCACACCAGCCCCGTTGCTCTTCTTTTACATGGCAGTATCTGTACCCGGTGCTATTATTTTTACAGTTTACTCAGAGACTGGTAATTCATTGACTACTGTGAATCATACCACTGGAGCTGCTTCTTTCTGACGTCATCTGAGTTTCACCTACTAGATTTCCTTGCCTATATTATTTGATTGGATCTATATATTATATCTGTCTGCTATGCAATGTGTGTCAGTGTCATCATCTGATGCCTTATTATGTGAATACAGCTGCTTAGTTATAGCTCAACCTTCCCCACAAAGATTCCCCATACCCAGAGTTCTGTCTTCTCTTCTGCATTGTTTTGAGCTTTTTGTATGGGGATGCAGATGCCAGTCTAACATAAAATTTATTCGCACGCTTTCCTATGAGTATCCCTATTGAACACATAACTATTGCTGTTGTTAAAAGCTATTAGTCAAATGCTTTACTGCATTGATACCTGAATTTGTGTCGTATGTAGCACCAGAGCTGTGACATCAATGAAAATGTGAATGCCTGTACTAGCCCTGAAACTTATTCATAACACCCACTGCCCTGGTAGAAATACAGCCATTTTTGTAAATGAGGAGTAAGAGTTCAATAAAGTGGTCTGGACTGATGCTACTAAATATGAAAATAATGTTTGCATTGAAAGAACTTTTCCAAAATGCATACACAGTTGGTCTCACAAGACAAAGTACTGTTGTTTGCAGCTCTTTGATCAAAGCTATAGAAAACGCTACTGCACAGCTCAAAGAAGCCTGTCAATACTGGGGGTGCCAAAAAATATATACACATTTTAACAGATGTTATCTATGTATTTCTTTTCAAAGTTGAATTGAATTATGATAGCAATGTGTAGCATGACAAGCATATGGTACATTCTTAAAACAGCAAAAAGGAAAGTTTTCATCCCAAGGTTATTACATGCACTGAAAGAAGATGACCCTGATCGAAGGGTGCAGTATTGTGAGAGGTTCCAAAACATGGTACGAGAAGATGAGGAGTTTGTAGGGAAAATGGTTTGGTCTGACGAAGTACAGTTTAAACTGAATGGAACATTGAACCGCTATGATTGTGTGTATTTGGCTGCAGAAAATCCACGTGTTCATGTGGAAAAAGTAGTCAATTTACTGGGCCACAACGCCTGATACAGACTGTCATTGAGGGGACTAATTGGACCGGTCTTTTTTAAAGGTACCTAGACATGTTACGCACACCCATTTTACCCACAATTTGTACACTTTTTGGGAATGATCGATTTTACTTCCAATAAGATGGTGCACAACTGCACTTCCACCAAGATGTGAGAGCTTACATTGATGACTATTTGTAAGGACAATGGATAGGACGAAGAGGTGCGGCTGAGTTCCCCCCACTTTCTCCTGACTTAACACCCCTTGACTTCTACCCATGGGGGACATTAAGGATGTGGTGTACTGCAGAAAACCAGCTACCCTGGCAGTACTTCAGGAAGAAATTAAAATGGCATGCGCAGCGATACAGGTGGACACTTTGGTAAATGTTGCTCAAGCACTAGTTGGCCGTAATCAGAGGTGTCTGGATGCTGATGCACACTATGAGAACCTCTTGTAATTACAGAAGTCAAATATGACATCTTTTGCTATTGGTATATATTAAGTAGTACATTTTTAATTCTTTTTTTTTTTCCTTTCTTAAAACGTGTACACATTTTTTTTGGCATCTTCCGCATTAGTGACATTTTCTGGCAAGTTCAGATCCAAAGGAATGCAATTTACTGAATGCACATTTTACCAAGATAAAAGCCGTAGTGCACACATGAAAACTACTGCTGATGTTGTTTGTAATGTGGCAATCTGTGGAGATTGCAAGGGCCAGATTCAGAAAAGGCTTTAGATATCCAAAGTGGGAGTTCAGAAGAATGTAAGGTTGTGTATTGACAGTTGAGAATTGAGAATCTCACTTCAACTGTAGTTTATAATCCAGAGTAGTGACTAAGTTTGTCTGGAAGTTGAGAGGTGATGGAAATAAAGGTCAGCTTAATGCAGAGTCTGTCCTAGAGACACAAGGGTGAGATTCCTCACTCCTAATTCAGAAGTTTACAGCACAGACTTCTGTCTCTGAGCTAATTGTCTAGACTCCATTTATAGCCACTAGAGAGAAACAGACACTTCTAAAAGGCAATTTATCTGACCCATTTTAAATGAGTCTGTGAGGAGAAAATGCACTACACTTTGGAAATGCCTGTTTCTCACTAGAGACCTAGAGACCACAAAGAGAGTGCAGACAATGACAAAGACACTGCAAGAAGGATCCTAGTCCAAATTAAGGATTCACAAATACATTTACTCTGGCATTTCCTAGACATAGAGTGCATCTAGTACCTATTTGTCTTCTGATATTCTCATGGGAAGGAGTGGACAGGAAGAGGTGATATCTTACAGACACCTTACTCTGACCTTTGAGAAGTGTTGGCAATTACTTTTCACAGATTTGTTTCATAGTCATTATCCAAATCTATAAGCACTCCGGCACTGATATCTGAGAGAGAAGGGGTGCAGAAAACACAGATACTAGCAAATGGAAAGTGTTGATAAGTGAAATGTTCATGTCAGAGATTCATAGAGTCATATAATGATTTGGGTTGGAAGGGACCTTAAAGATCATGTAGTTCCAACCCCCCTGCCGTGGGCAGGGACAGCTCCCACTAGACTAGGTTGCTCAGAGCCCCATCCAGCCTGGAGAAGAAAAATGAGAGGGGCTGGGCTGCTCCAGCTAAAGCAGCACCATTTACCCCACCTGGTTTAAGTGCCGCTCTCTGACAGGAGCCTGACCAGTTATCAGTTTGAGTTCTGTTCTGGAGAGCCTGGCTTTGCTGTGGTCAGATTGCCCGAGTGCCCCAGCGCTCCTCACCCCATGCTCCCCTCTGCGTCCTCCACCAAAATTTCAAAGCTGACCTACCATCTCACCAGCTACACAGTTAGTAATACTGTAGACTGGGGAAATCATCTGATCCTGGACAAGCATGATTTTGTAACAAATGCTTGGCAGTGTCAGCAACAATTAAATGCAGTTTTTTTTTTTTTTTTTTCTAAGGAACTGATGTATAGAAGCAGCATAAAGATGCAAATATCTTCAGCCAACTCTGCCCTCCTCAAATAAACAGGTTTAACTGATCACCAGATTTACTCCAGCAAAAGCATTGATGATTATAACCTACTTTTGAACCCAGGATGTTTCTTCTGGGTCCAAATGAAGCTCCTTCCATTCTGTGCCCCACCTCCCATAACAGGTCTCATGAGCCAGAAGAGAAGTCTTCAGAAACCCATTACCCTTACATGCCCCCTGCAAGCCCATGGCTCTTACGTGGCTCTGTACCACTGAGAGCTGAGTTCACAGTGCCACTCACAAGACACCCCTGAATGCATGACTGCCCATGGACCTGTTCCTCCACATCAGAGGTAGGTCTTCTACCAAGTGCATGTGCAGACAAACCAAAGAGGAAGAGACTTCTCTGCTGTTGTCATTCCTCCCTCACCCCCTGAGGTTATCTATTCTATCTGATTTTCTCCTTCTCTAACTTACCCTTGGCAAGATCTTGGCATAAATTTGAAACCTGATGCTGAATGTGAATAGATCTGTGATCACAATACAGTAGTCAGATAATTTTTACATCTCTGAAAGTTGAATAAATCTACAGGAACTGGTTCAGAGAAAAGAAAAGAAGAAATGGTATTGATGGTATTTAGGCTATGTTTTGATATCTGTACAATTGATTTAGAACGTCATCTAGAGCAAGATAGCAAGATATTTTTGGCATAGTATAGTTAACACTGTCAAGCATTTATAATCTTCAGGTACATTATTTTTTTTTTTCATGGTGCACATATTAATTACATTTTACATATATGTATTGCAGTTTGTAGTCTTCTTAAAATAAATATTTGCCATATATCCATATGCATGATCCACACATATTTTGTAGTACAAGATGTGCTGACAGAGATTAAAAGATTGCAACACAGCAGAAGGCACTGTGCTATCTTGCAAGTGCAAAGTAGCTACCTTTATCTGACTCAGTTTTTAGCGTCTGTCTTCCGATTCATAACAGCTCTTCTACCACATAAAACTATAATCACCTCTCAAGCCTCATTTCTTCAGGCACTGACATTGCAGGCTCTTTGGGGCTGTAGCAAATAAAAACCTAAATGGAAATTTAAGTCCCAAGGGTGAAAATGCTTAAGCTGCATTTTTTTTCTTATTGCAGTCTTCAATAAACCCTTCACACTGGGGGAATACACCAGAGCTGTTCAAGTGGGTTGGACAAGAGCTAATAATACCTATTTTTATTACAATGATCTAACACTGTGCCTTTCAGGGTGTGTTTAGGAAAAAATCCTTTCATTAAGACCCTTTTTTCCTTTCAAAAATGTGTAACTTGCAAAACTCTGGAAAAGGATGTTTGTGGGGGGTGACTAAGAGGGAGGATAAAAACTACTTATATTTTTGCCCTTATTCGTGCCTCATTGTAAAGCTGATCTCTTTAGCTCAAAGGTGTGTCTGAGCTCGATTAGGCATCCTCAGCACCACAGTGAGCCAGGAGGCAACACAAGGGAGCTGGCTGTGCCTTTTTCCCATCAGACTGGGGCTGCCAGTACCCATTTCCTGCTGGGGTGACCTATTTCCTCGGGACACAGAGGGCTAGAGTGTTTTATTAAACATGCAGCGGAGCTGAAAATTAAGCACCTATTTTCCAACATCCCAGGCCAGTTTCTGATGCCCTCCTTCTGATGGAGAGAGGGCATCACCAACTGCTGACAGTCGACGCAGGGTGTACTCCCTGGGGAGGCTGCAGGAGTGGGGGCTCTTGGGGGTGCCCCTCAGCATCATGCTGTGGCCTAGCCTGCCTGGGCACAGCTGGGGCACCAGCATCAGCCCTCGTCCCCTGCTTCAGCACCAGCACCAGTGACGGGGCTGCAGAGATGTGGGTTCAGCTGTGAGGAGTCCTGGGACAAGTTTTGTTCCACATAGTCATCCTTAAAATATGTTCCTGCAGGTTTAAGCCAGGCTAGCTCCATGGGGAGAAGAGTGGTGTTGCCCTACTCTTAACACAGCAATGTCAGTGGAATTCTGGATATACATGGGAATAAGAAAACTCCTAATCTTATATTTTGTCTGTTTCCACCTCCACCCTTCCCATTGCTGCCAGCACCTCCTTTTAGCACACTTATAAGGGGGTTTATGATGTTTTTATTGGCCAATAGCTATGGTTTCTGTATAACAGGCTTTCTTGTAAGGAAAGAAAGATCAAACAAAGGAGAACAGTTTAGTCTAAGCTAGTATCAGAGCTTACAACTGAATAGGGATTTTGCTATGAAGAATAATTTTGCCTTGAGAGCAAAGGGGTGAGACACCAAACAGTGGCATTTCTATTCCACTCCCTAACAAATACTAAGGACTAGGTCCCTCATCTCTCAGCTTGTCACCCCATCTCTTTGAAAACAGGGAACACCTGGAGGCTTGCTACTGCTTCACATGCAAAGGCTGAGAAATGAGATTGGTATCCAGCAAACAGCCAGGATTGATAGGTGTTCACCACTCCCATTGGGATGGCAGCAGGGCTGGCGCACCGCTCTGGGATTACCTGAGCTTGACAATGGGCTTCCTTACAAAGCACGAACTCCACGCAGCAAGCTGAGGGGTACAGCACCTTCTACTGCATGTTAACCCTTAGCAGTGAGTGACAACACAGTAGCATGAAGTGTCCGTACCAAAGGATGAACTACACACTTGCCACTGGCACATCCACTATGGAAACAATGCCTTAGGAGAATAAATAAATCCTTTAAAAATTTTAAATATTTTAATTAAAGTAATAAGTAATATAAAAGCTAACAACTATTAGTGTAATTTGTAAAAATATTTTTAATCCATCAACTTAGTAGAAAATTTTGAGAGACAAAGGGGAAATCTCTCTTAAACCTTTGTTCAGGAAATCTCTGTTGCCCAGGTGTACAAGCCAGCATTGGGAAGAAAAGAACCTCTGGTATGACAGTCTTTAATTTTGTATTTTTTTTTTCACAGATGAACTCCCACTACCTACAAAGGTGGTTCACAAGACACTATATGATTCAGTCCAGTCAATATTTTAAATCACTAATACTGAAGTGCAGAACTGAGTTGGTGTTAGCAACCTTGTAAAGAGAAGACAACCTACCCAACAGAGGAAAATAAATCCATACAGGACACTTATCTAGGGGAAAGATAAATTACCCCTACAGTATATTTTCTGACTTTCTTGTTTTAAACTGCAGTGCTGTGCGGATCAAAAGAAAGCAACTGGCATTTAACAGAAGTCCTACAGTATGAAAAACATTTTTCTGAAAAAGAACTTGACAATTTGTAATGCTTGTCCAATTCCATTTTTCCAGAATGAGCAGTATTTCAAGGTCAGCATGAAGAGAAACAGAAAGAAATCCAAACTTTTTAAGGCTACAGGGTCAAGTACTGATAGGTCAAAAAGTGACAGGTACGGTTTATGGTAGTTTAGTGTTAAACGTTTAATATAATACTAGGTTATGTCTATGGCAATCATTGGTACACAATTTTGTACAAAATTCCTGCCCCAGAGAACAGACAGTCCTTCTTGACCTGCAGAAATTTTGCATTTTCCTTCAGCTGTTCTTTGAAACTAGTCCCAATCCCCCACACTATTCAAATTATGTTTTAAGTTTAGGATTGTTAGTTTCCTTCCTGGTGTTTTTGTTTTCTCACCACAAACTAGAGGTGCCAATACAAATTTTCACAGTTGCTACATAAAGACATACAAGAACATTTGTTGATTCTCTCTTCTGATGAACTTGTGTGGTTTACTGAACCCCAGGAACTGAATGGAAATGTTGCACAGTGGTGTTGATGGAAATGTTGCACAGTTCTGTTAATCCAATTTCTTAGGCAAATATGTGACAAGCCTGGGACAGCTCCACACAGGTCACAGTCATCGAGAGCAGCCACCACCCCTACACTCGAAGCCTTTGCATTTGGCTGTGCTGGCAGTGCTGGCTCCTGCCTCCTCACCGCTTTGTGTCTTCTGGGGGAAGGATCATAATGGTTGGCACAGGAGGAGCTGCCCTTGAAGGTCCAGTTGTTTTTATGGGCAAAAAACTTCTGCTGATCCCCTCTTGCTCCCACTGTTCCTTCTGGAAACCTGGTGCCTGGGTACCTGGGATATTCACACTGCACTCACTCTACTGCAGGAAACGGGAATATCACCAACAAAGACAATGTAGGAAAAAAAACAACACAGCTTTCCATTGTACCTTGAGGAAGGTTTATGCTGTCTATGCAGATGCTGATACAGTCAAGAACCATCAGGAGCTCTGATCCTTTCACTTGGAACAAACAAATCTCCTAGCAAACTTTACTGAAATATGCTTGAGGGTCCAGTTCAGTGACACAGGTAGGCACATGAGTTGTAGGTCTCTGTTTGTGAGGAAAACAACTGGAAAATTTAACGCAACTACAGTTACCTCTATAACTATAGTTACAGAGGTAAACAGGACCCCTCAAATATTTATGGCTTTTTCTGCATTGGCCCAGCTAATCTTGGCCTGTAGAAACATGTACATTCAACAGAATGAGGAGTTTGCTGTGACAAATGTGCTTCCCTGCATTGGCAATTTATTCATGATGTTGAGGTGTGGGGTAAAGCTGAAAATTTAAGGATGTATGTTACCAAAGAACCATTAGCCCAACACTGAAATGTTGAAAAATGAAGGGAAGAGAGGACTAGAATCATAGTATCTATACACTTGTAATAAGGATACAATAATTAAACTTTTTCAAACTCCAACACACCATGCTTTATTCACAATAGCAGCTCTTCTGAGAGGAATTTACAATTGCTACAGCATTTGTTTCAGACAGTGAGGGAAAATACTGTGTTCCCAAAGCACCTGACAGAAAGGTTTATTGAGCGCTAAGAAAGTTTCTCAGTCCTCTGCTTAGTTTTTCCAGGTGTAGCAATGTACTTCTTAAAGAGCAAATCCTTTGGTTTTTATCCCCTCCTGATAGTTTTCCCTAAGGTGTGGTGAGACATGCCTACAGGGCCAGCTGGGCCATTTGTATTGGATCATCTACATATTCATGTTGCCAGCTGAGCAAAACATACAGCAACATAGAGAAAAATATTTGCATTTAAGGTAATAGTGTCAGAAACATGGCATTATTCTAAGCTACAGACTTCTCATGAGGGTTTGTTTGTTGTTGTTATTGCTTTTTTGAAAGAGAGCTATTAAACTCTAAGTCTTACCCATGCAATACCAGCAAGCTCTCACAGGTAGGGGCGGTAATTATAAGGCTTCATTCATTGGGAAGAATGTTGAAAGCCTGAGGGACATGGTTTCTTGGTGTGGTGTAATTGTACTTCCTTCTCAAAAAAGGGTGGTGCTTATTTCCCATAACAGCCTTGCAAGCACAGATAGTTACCTTTATCAGATCCAAACCACTATCCATTCATGTCAGGGAAGAGAGTTTCATTGTCCTCACCGAGTGCTGCTGGATTGAGTTCATAAACCCTGTCAAGTAAAGCATTTAAGGATACAAATAGACTCATTGCTTTAAATGGGAACTTCCATGTGCTTTGCTATGCTAGGGAGAGGAATCAAGAAAAATTTGTATATCTATATGAGCAGCAAATCAGAAACAAGAGCATGGCTGCAAAGGCTTCATTTAGATCCTAAAGCTTGAAATCCTCAGACTGACAATACTGAGCTGAGGTCCCCACAGGGGCCCATGTGCTTTATTTTGCCTTGGGTAGACTGTGGCTCTGCCTTTTTATGTGGCTTTTCTTAGATTTGACATTCGTTAGTTTCCTTTGTTCACTTCCAGTGTTCTTCTAGGCCTTTCAATAAATTGTGACCTGCCTTTGGCTCTCAGAAGCAGATCTAACCCTCCCCACAAAACTCTTCTCCACTTCAGAGCAATCCTTCTGGCTTTGGGTATCCAACACTGCAGCTGAACCATACTACAGTCTGTATTAGGCATCCAATACATGACCGAAGAAAATACTGAAGTATTAGTCATTTATCTATCTCATTTTTCCAGTAGTCCTCCATTCTTTGTGATTAAGACTGTAAGGAAACAAACATCTCCTTTTTAGCATATGTGATTTTCTGGAAGATTTTTTTTTTCATCCGGTCTGGTCATTTTTTCTATATCTTTCCATCCATTCTCTAAAATGAGCAGTCTGACACCTTAGGAGTCAGATTAGGAGATTTAATTAGGAGATTCCTAATTAGACGTACGAAATTATGATACTGTCTCCCCAGATACACTACTGCTCATCTTCCTCTTTCTCTCCAAGGTTTTAAAGTTGCTGATGCTGTCTCCAGAAGTGGTTCATTGGAGTGTTCAATCATCAGATTTAATAACTTCCACCATTCTCCTAATGACATCTCTAAGGATTTCTGCTGTCAGTTCCTGTGGTTTTAGCTCAAGATGGAGGACACTGATAATGGAAAAGGCAAGTGCTCTCACTCACCCATTCAACATGGCAGTAGAAGTGTTGCTGCACACAGCTTGGGAAAATCATCAGTGTCAGGCAGAATCAGTTAACAATGCACATATTCATCAGATCCTCACTTTGGGCATTACTGTCCAATCTAATAGCCAAAAAAAAGGCAAAGCATTAAATACTCTTTTGTTTGGAAATTTGTGTAGGAAAAGCACAGCCAGATGCCAGGAAGGTTACCAGTTCATCCACACTGCAGGGCATGCAACCCATCCTGCAAACGGAGCAGCTGGGAAAGGCACTGCACCACCTCAGGCAGGGTGCATCCAGAGCTGTCCTGGGAAGGACACAGTCACCAGTCTGGGCCTCCAGCTAAATGTCACAATCTGGCTCTTAATCAGCTTCTTGCATTTAAAAGCTTCTTCCATGGACTGTATATTTAATAACAACAGAGGGTGGTGCCTCTTAAAACACTGGGTGTGAACAGAACCTGAGGGCTCTTCCATGGTACTCCAGCTGGGTGGTACATCTGAAAGAAAATCTTGGAGTGCTCTAGAAAGATGCATTCGATGCGTTTCATCACCTCCCCATCTATTTATTCATGTGCCAGTGGCCTATGTCCCATGACTCAAAGCCTGTTGAACTCACAATAACTGTTCTCATGAACCTTCACAATTTGATTTAGTCCCCAAAAACAATTTTTTTTTAGAGAGTTCTCCTCTCTAAATACTGATTTTTTATTATTATTATTATTTTTAATCTAGAGAAGAAGATCATTGATTTCTTCTGGCAACAACTAAGAGGATATTGACGGAAAAGAAGACTGCCATGTTGCTCCTACTTTTGCAGGAAAAACTTGTAGTGTTATGAATCTTATGGTGAGGGTACACCTGTATCTAAACAAAAGGTATATAAAATAATTTCAGTATAGCAACATAAATAGAGATGGAACAAAATAACTGCCTTTTCTTTTACTAAAACAATAATAGATAAAAATCTGTAAAATGACAGGAATTCTTAAAGACTGCTTCTTAGAAGTTAAAAACTGTATTTATTAGCCAGGATAATTTGGCCAAAGAAATTGTTTTAAAGTGGATAATATTCAGTTTGTAAATGTAAAGGGGAAAACAACAACAGTTGTCTTCGTAGTAGCAACAAGATTTTTAGTTGACCATTATTTTACAGGATATTTCAGTACCTTTATTCTGGAATTAATACTTTGCACAGCTGTGATAATGGATCACATTTAATCAGAAATAGCTAGTTTAAGTTCTGTAACTTAGTTTCTTGAAGTCAGTAGGTTGAGCATTTTAATTTTTCTAAATTTTCTAAATTTGAGCAAGAAAGTTACTTTACGCAAATGGGTCTTTAGTGGTATGTCCCTGACCAGGCACCATATATTCAGCCCTGGGAGCAGTAGCCCTGTAGTTCCCATCACAAGTTTTCTGCTCTTGCATCACTACAGAAGGTTCAGGTCAGGGTGCAGCCTAGAATTATTTCAAGGCTTGAATGCAATTTGACTTCAGAAGAAGATTACACAGAAGACAGGATGGCTCAGCTCATGTGGAGCTCTGCATGAGCTCTGAGCAGGGCCTGTGTCAAAATGGAAAAGCCTCCACAACTTGTGCTCTTGAGCTGTAGCACTCCCAGGGGACTGAGCCAGAGCAGCTGATGTGACCCATACCTTGTTTCTGAGGTCCAAGTGCTGAGCTGGAGCCTTTCCACATGTCTTGAGCTGGGTGGCACAGGGCAGGCAGGCACAGAAGTCCCTTGGTCAACCTTGGGAGCCATGCTGTTTGTCATGGACCAGCAGGACGTGTGCTGCTTGCCAGGCTGGGCTGTGACTCACACGTCCCTCTCCCAGAGCTGCCCCACCAATGGCAGGAATTACCCACTGGCTGCCCAGAACTAACGGGAAAAGATTGAAGACTTGGATGCAGCCCTGGAGTGCCTGGCTGCATGCCAAGGCAGGCTTTGAGCTTGCTTGGGGGCAAGTCTGTGTAGACTGTGTAGACACCACGGGCAGCTGTCTCCCATTCAGTCTCAGTCAGTCCATGGAGCTTACCTCTGCCTGAAAGCCATAGGCCTGCTCCTGCTGTCTGGTAATACGATTAAAAATGTTTCATTTTCCTCCTGAGTCTTTGCAAGATGTGTGTCAGTGTGAGAGACCAGTCAGGCAAACGTGATCTCTCTAAATACATTAGCATAGACTAAGCATTTTATACTGTTTAAACTATTCCATTTTCTAATTTAAAAAGTCAAGGCATTATTTCATTGTAATTCTATCTTGGAAGAGTAAAATAAAACAGTAAGCTTAACTTTATGTAAAATACATGTGAAGGAGAAAGTAAAATACATTTAAGTCTCAATGTTCTGCTGAGCATGCTGTTGTGTGCAGGCAAAGAAAGGCTAAGCTTCTGCTTAGATCCACAGTCTGCAACAGCCATATGAGTAGGGACTGAGTTAACACTGCATTCATGGCTCTAGCATACCTACATCCTATAAACTTAGTGGCTCACCTGCCCTTCCCCCTCAGTGGGCAAAGGGAGAAAAAAAAAAAAAACATCCTGGGACAACGGGGGGAAAAATGTAACACGAAATACGTAAAATGTTGTAATGTATTTTACAGACTGTAGTTTGATTGTTCTGTGAATACCAGGAGCTTTATGAATGAACTCTTTATGGTGTTCAACCAATAAATCTCCAACATTTGGAGGCCTTAATTACTGCTGTGGTTTTCTTTCTTTCTTTCTTACTGTTACTCTTTCATGTGGCTAGTCTATATTACCCAATAGTAAAATTCAGTGTTAATATTTCTGAGACAAGGTAAATTTAACTTTCTTTCTTTCTTTCTTTTTGGTCAGGTGTTAATTTATTATTCCTGTGTACCAGGAGCTGTCTGTTAATGATGCATAATAGGACTATTTTAGGCCACAAAGCTAGAGGAAATGCATATATAAATCATTCTTCCTACCACCACACTCTTCTGGAAAGCACAAAGAGCATACATTAATAAATGATAAATATTTAATGATAAATATATAATGATAAATAATGATAAATAATAACAAAAATCGGCACTTTGTTGGAGGTAACGTGAAGAAGAAACATAGCTTTCTCTCAGGAACATTCAACTCTTGAAACAGACATCTGCTGTCTGATATTAATTCTGGTTATCTAACAAGGTTTGCTGTTTCCTGGGAGCCATCAAAGTTTTCTTGTACCTCTTCAGTCTTGGGTCACTCCTAGAGAAGTGGTTATTGCAACAGGAGTAGGTTCATTTCTGGAGCTCATCTCCTCATTTTCGTTGCTGGAGTCCTGCTATCATAACTAATCCTCAGTAATGCAGTAGGTCTCCCACAAAGGCATGTAAAAGGGAATCTTTTCTAGCTGGAGAAGTCCAAAGGAATGAAACTTGTCCTAAGCCTACCCATGACTTGATCAACCAGTGTCATGCACTAAGGGCATGTATTCTTTGACCAAGTGCCCTCTGGCTTAGACTCCTCTTTTCTAGACTGTTCTTGAAATAGATCCAGAAATTCTCTGTAACAACCAAGAGTTCAAACTCACCTCTAGTAAATGAGAACAAACCCATCCCTCTCCTCTGTGTCTGGACATACTGGTATGGGGCAAAGCTAGCACAAGAACAGCTCATCTGCACCATGTCAAGAGCAGTCCCTGTCTAGGAGTCCATTCTCAGCATGCAACTGCAGTGTCTGCTTACGGAAGGAGTGAAGAAAGTCGGGTATTAGCAAGATCGCTCCTCCTTCCAACAATTAGTGATTTAAAGATATCTCATGTTGAAGGTTGCATTCAGGCTACTACATCTAATCTGCCTTGCATGGTTTGATCTATGGTGCACCCATTCCTCCTTTCAGACATTTCTGAAGTGAGTTCTCATTTCTCCTCAAACAGTAGTTATTCCACATCCCTCATATTTTTGGATACCCTTCCCTGTACTTAATACCACTGAAGATTGAATAGAATAGTTCAGTCATAAGGGACCCAAAAAGACCGAGTCCACCTACAGATGAGATGAGCAGAACTGTGTGTGGATTTCAAGCCATGGGCATATCAGATATTTTGCAGTAGCCTAACAATGCTCCCTGTTCTGTGTTCTGTTCCTTTCCCAATAATTTGTAATGTATTTTATTTGCCTTTCTGGCTGCTGCTGAGCATTAAGCTGGCACTTTTGGAGAACTATTCACAATGGTGCTCACATCACTTTCCTGAATGTGGTGAAAGAAAATATAGCTTTCATAAGCTTATCCTGGACTATTTAGGCTCAGTTATACTCCCCACTGTATTGCAGGAGGCCAGAGAGCTTTTTTGGCAAATGCAGTACTTTTCCATAGACAATCCTGTTATTACAAGCCCTCCAGCTGTCTTCTTCAGCTGACATGGCACTGTGTTTTCTTATTCTTTGGATGTTCTGGAACAATATATTATGGATTTGTGTCTTGCAGTAACATCTATCAGCTATAACTTATTTTAGAGGCAGTTTGGCCAGTCTTCTCCTGAGCTATAAACTGTGCTCCTTCCCTCGACTATACCCTTCTTTCAGCAGAATACTGAAATTCTTAACTTATGAATGATGAAATGTACTTTTCAGCTGGGAACTCATTTCAAAAATTTGTGTGTGAATCTTTGCAGTACGTCAGACCTGATATATCATATAAACATGCAGATTTACAGCCATATTTTATGCAAACATGTACATAAAATGAATGTGTGAAGTTCATTACTGGGTCCTGATTGGATCTAGACATAACAAGGATGTCCTGAAGGGATGCATGAGAAGAGCTCATTATATATATGTAGGTAGGTAGGATGAGATCTGTAAGCAGAAATAATATATTTCATTATAACACGGGTGTGTTTTGAAAGGTAAAACCCCCAAGATTCTGGATACATAAAACTTTCATGTCTGAAAGAGAAGCTTTCAAAGCTACAGGCAAGTGCAGGCCAATTGCTCAGAGTTTAGCAAAATATATGTCAATTAGACCATCCTGAAAAGATGACAGCTGGCGTCATTGAAGTAGAGGTAGAGTACCACTAGAAAATGTTAAGTTGGGGTTATTTTTTTCCACAGCACTTGGCTTTTATCAACATTGAATTTCATTTGCAATTTTATCACCCTGTCTCTCCAGTAATGTGAAAGCTTTCTGCAGCTCTTCACAGCTCACTGTAGATTTGATTATTCTGAATAACTTTGCCATCAGCAACCTTTATCACCTCACAATTTCTTGCTTTCACATAGATGATTTACACTGAGTATCCGTACACCTCCCTTCATCACACAGTCACATAATACCAGCATACACATACTGGTCAATGCAGGAGAGCCCAAATCTGTGCCATACTCGTCATCAAGGTTTTGTAAACTTCAAAGCATAGGACAGTTTCATGAAGGTGACTCATTGTAATGAGTTTTTCAAGTGTTCTAGAATGTCTGAGGAAGCATTTACTTGACAGCACAATTCAAAAATAAAACCAAATTCACAAACTTCAGGAAGGCAGCATAGCTCCTATGAAAAATGTTTGTTTAGATCAGCCGAAGATCTATCCGCGTGTATTTTCTGCTTTTAATTATGCATCGCATTCTATAGGTTTTTCAAAGACTGTTCAAAAATATTTTCTAGTTGACCCTGAACTGTAAGTTTTCTGTCCTATATCTCCCTGCCTTGGGAGACAGACACAACATCCTCTGACTTAGAGACTTGTAACAGAGCAAACTTTAGAGGCATTGCATCTGCGATGCTTTCAGATCTGAATTCCATTTGAACACCAAGCAAGACTGAGATACAGACAGTTTGTTTACAGTTATTCCCTATATCTCAAAGTGGAATTACAAAAAAAAAAAATGATACATCGTTAAATAAATGACTTGCAATAGAGACTGGCATTTTTGGCAGGAAATGTGATTTCAAGATTGGACACGGTATATCCACATGAGATATGCCTGGCTTTCTGCCAAACATTTAACACAGGCTACAGTTATTTTTGGACAAGCTATTATTTAAATGCTGTAATCTGTACAGTATGCTTGACAAGCACAGGAGATAGTTAGAAAACTACTAATTATTATTATTTTCACTTTCAGTAAGATTTGATAGTTCTTCTGGAATTCTGTTGGCTTCCAAATTTTGAGTTAAAAGTTTGCAAAACATGAAGACTTTAAAAAAATTTTATTTTGCTTATTACTATGGAAATATGAATCCTTAATGACATAATAAATAAGATATCAGTCAGAGTAGACTGCAGACCCTGAATCTGTCCCTGGACTCCGACAGACTTTCTGTGCTTGTCTCCTGGAAGGGAAACAATAGATGGGAGCCTCTCCAAAACATTCCCTGCTTGGCAGCAAAATGAGACTTCACCCACTCTAAAGTGCAGAGAAATGCCATGTCCTCGAGGTTACAACAGCTGGAAATATTAATCCGTGATCATTGTCAGTGGGCAGCTGAATTAAGACCTCAATGAAATGAATGACGAAGTTGATGCTGCTCAGCACCATAGTGCCATGCCCTCTGTTAACCCGTACTGCGCCAGTCTAAAGCAGACAACAGAGTGCAGACATCGTGGATATTTTCTCCACTAGGGTCACTCCAATGCCAAAAGACAATACATTAAATCAGTATAACGGTTATATGAAAACTCATTCAATTGATTAGGAGACTGAACTTATTAACATGGGTGCAGTACTTTGCAGATGCAAACATTCTGCACCTAGGATTTAAGCTAATGTTTTGCATGGTATTTCAATAGCTTCTCTCAGCGTACCACCAGGGCAGCTTTAGTTCATGTTTCTCTAAAACTGACTTATATTGCATCATGTAGATTTTTCCCCCAAGTTTTTCTACATGTAGACTTGCCCCTAAGCATTTCCATCAATTAGTCCCTCTTCAGCTCCTATATGTTTTCTTTGAACCATGTTATGTGGGAAATCAATTTTCATTTCATTTTGAAAAAGTAAATGGAAAACACTAAAGAATACGATTCTTACATGAATCTTCCAAGGTACTGTCATGAAAAGTAATATTATCTTACCCTTGCCCCCGACATACCTGAATTTATTTTCTGTAACTTTATTTACATAAATAAGTGTCTCTTCTATCAGAAGCTTTTTGTTGAGGAGGGGCAGTCATAGAAGAAAAGAAGTTACTTGGTATCCATAGTACGAAAAGAGTTATTACCTTCCGGATTCCTATTTTTATTTTTCTAGTTAGGCCTGTTCTGTGCATATCAAAATGAAAACTAGAAGCAGATATGGCCGTAACTAAGATCAACCTTAACAGATTTTGGTGCCTGTATTTAGTCAGCCTTTCATTCTTAGTTTAAGTCCAGCCAAAAGCCAACAGTATGTGAAGAAGTCGAGCTTATATGTTGTCAAAACTGGATTTTCATAAGTATTACGAATGTCTTGGCTATTGAGTTATAAATCTCTTAACAACGGAGGAAATGTATCTCCTGTGAACATAGAAGAAGGATAAAAAAGACTATGTTGTGGTTTATTTTTTTTAATCATTGTTTTTTAATTATCAAGAAAATAGACTGTATTTTGTTTTGTTTGTTCTGTTTCTTTCCCAGATAAGATGTTGGAAACTTTAAAGAAGAACAGATGGAAATTTGTTTTGAAAGGATATAATTAAGGATCAAGAGAGAACTAATCTGGATTTAAATAGCTTAAAGATGTTGTTGAATATATTAAAACAAGAAAATGCTAAACTACAATGCAAGTTGGAGGCTCTTTGAAAGGATCCCAAGGACTCTGATCTATGAGCTGTTATGCTGAAATTTAGTGCATCTAGAGATAACCATATGCATTGATGCTGAACTTTTAAAAAGAATTTTGGTTGCAAGATCTGACTATGGATAATTCAACATTCCAGTCTTTTTGCTTTAGCTCCTCCTCCACACTATGTTAGGTCTTGACCCAGCAGATCTAGGTTAAAAACATGTCTAGGAAAGGCAAAGATCTTGTATTATATTTATAAAGTTAAGCGCACGCATGAATATTTTGTTGAGCAGAACTGGCTAGCTGAATTTTGGGATATAAGCATCACCTAGTTTCATGATCTTTCCAAGATGATTAGCAAATTTTGAAACTTAGGAAAAACCTGATATTTCCAGCTGCTTATGAAACTTCTTTAACACTAATACTGAAGAGGAAGCTGCTGTGTCACCAAATATATTGGTCACGCTATAGGTAGGAATATCACATCTGTGTTCAAAGTTTTCAGCAAAACTGTGGTAAAACACAATGTTTTCACAGAGATTCCAGGGAAAAGAGAAATCTCCCATCAACCTCTGGGGTGATCATTCAATTTTAATTCATCAGAAGACCACAGCCTATGCCTCAAACAGAAAATAAACTCATATACGCCAAAAAGTGTTCAAAAAGTTAGGGTGACACCTATGTCATTTCTGGCACAGAAAAGTGCCTGTCTTCTGAATGCTCCCAGGAAAACTCAGAGATGCTATGAGTCCAAAACCCAATTAAATTGTCTGTTTTGACACTGTTTTTAAATATCAATTAGAAAGATAATTTTTGTTCTCCAAGGTGTCTGATAAAACTTTACTATTATAGGCTGAGAGTTTTCAAATTTATTTGTCAGAAGTCAGCATGGTCATTCTGAAATGTAAATTTAAATTTTATTAATTTCTTTTGATTTTCCTTTATTGGCTCTTCATTTCACTTAGGTTGTTTTAAATTTGCACTGACACATTTATAAGCTCTCATGTTTGAATTTTTGATAGATTTCACAGATTTTTTTTTTAGGGGGTTGCTGTCTGGATGGAGTAGACAAGATTTTTTTTTTTTGTCATGATGAGATGTTTAAAAAATAAAGGCCTATAGTTTACAGGAGTTTTGTAATGCATATTTAGGACTTTTTTTTTTTTTTGAGATTTTTTTTTTTACCAAATTAATTTTTTATTTACAAATAAACAAGAAAATAAAACCCTAAACCCTCACACTTTATCTCTTCCCTTAACGAAATGATAATTTAAAAATTCTAAACGTATGGCACTTTTCAATTATGGATCTGAGATAATAGTTCCAAGTGCAATAAACTGTAATGTAAACTGTGATTAGAACCATAACAGTATGAGCACCCACCTACTGTATTAGAAAACCACTTTTACAGCTTTTGTCAGGGAGACAATATCTCAGAAGACTGGTAATAGCTCAGCCCAACCCTCACCCCGGCACCAAAATGTGACAGAGGCAGAATTTGGACACCTGAGGTCAGGAGGGTGATCCACACAGTGCTACCCTCAGTGAAGTGCAGGGAGCAGAAGAGCCTGGAGGAGGACGGTCCATGGGCCTTCCCTGCCCAGCACCCCGGTGGTGGGCGGTGAGGTGAAGCCGCTGGTCCCTGGACACTCCCCTCCGCCGCCCGCTTCCCACGGTGAGCCTGCCCCACGGTTTCACCACAGGGAACAACTGGCAGCAATGCTGGCTTCAGGGATTCTTCCTTCTGCATTGCCTGTACTGATTGCTCACCCGAGGCCTTGCCCCTCGTGCTAACCACATCATGGAGCTGATCTTTCCAAAGAAGTCTCCATGAGGAAGAAATATATACATACTTTACATTCCTTACCCCAAAATAGCTGATGCCTTAATGTCTCTCTCTCATCATGTGTTTGTCACTTGAGTAGTGCTCTACCCACTTCCTCTAGGGATAAACCTGGTTAAAGAAGGTCCCACCCTTCCTTACTCCTGGACAGCTGTCCCTGCACCTGGCATGCTCAGCTCTGTAGCTGATCACTCATACCACTTTGTGGCACAGCTTCACAAAAAGCTTAATCAACACAACCAAGCAGAAGGAAACCTCAGGAGGGTGGTGGTGGGAACAAAACCCTGGGCTTGGGAACCTCTCAAACCAGCTTTGCCAGCGAGATATTGCAATATGGAACTACACCCCTAGGCACAAAATGCAGCAGTATGAATTTCAATCTGAAGCCAGCTCTTAATATTCAACCACTGTAGAACTGAGCATTGGAACACTAAAATCCTCCTCTTGTTCATTTATTTTATTTTTAATCCTAAATAGCTTGTGATAAAAAAATCTACTATTTTAAATCTGAAATCCCTGATCTTGGAAATGCATGAAAAGATCACTCGTGGGCTTGTTAAAACTGTGTAAGGGAATTACAGCATAACATCTTATTTTCTACTCTAGTTTTCCTTAATATCATTTGGTGTTGCAACCACAGACAGCTTTTAGAGCTGCTAATCAAAAACAAAGCAGCAGCAGGACAACCCAGTGCCCAGAATTACATTTTCAATTAATAGTGATGTGACTCCAGGGAATACTGCACTTACAATATGTATGAGCGTCTACTAAACATTAGATCAGTATACAGCAAATTCTAGATTTCCCCTATATCCTAAACCTTGTAGTTTAATTACAGTTTAGTTTAGATGCATTGTGGAAAAGTTCACTGATCATCTTTTGTCACTGGTAGCAGCAAAACGGGAAGGTCCCTGATGGTTTGATAGTTATGACTGATAATATTTTCAGGCTTTCGTCTCTCTCTCTTTTATTATTATTTTTTTTTTAGATTAGACCATGAAACAAACTGCTTTCTCAATTCAAATATTAAAGTCTGGTTTATCTCACCAACCTCCTTTTGAATATGCCAGTGATTCCTTAATGAAGTATGAATTACTGATTAGGAAACTTGAAGAGATAAAATAAAATTTAAATGAATAGCGCACGCCTTCTTACAGTTGAGCAGAACTAAAGTCTGATTGTATTAGCGAAAAAAAAATCTCATTATGGATGTGAAATTCATTTGATTTTTTTTTTTGAAAGTATATTTTCTTAATTAACAGTATAGCTTGTAATTTCATTAACTAAATGCAAACTATGTCACGACCCTGTGCGTACATACATATGCACAGGCTCAGATGGGTGGTACAAAGTTAAATCTCCTTTCTGGCATCCAGCCATTCCCAGGGGTGGAGAGCATCCTTGCTGATGCTGGAGCGGTGGGTTTGTCACTGCTGGAGCAGATGTTGCCAACGCTCCTGCTGTAAAGAGCCACTTGGGAGAGGAAGGAGGAGGGAGGCCACGCAGGAGCACAGTCCCTCTTGTGATGGGTTCTCGTCATGGGGACAGGAAGTCGCCTTGCAGCCTCTGCTTGTTCTTTAAACAAGTTGAATTAAATTTGAGAACAATTTCCCACTTCCTCAAGAAGCAGCAGATCCCTCTTTGGCAACCCAGGAGCGTGGTCTGGCAGGCAGCTGCCCATCAGGTCCATTGGGCATGCTCAGTAGCTCCAACCTGAAGCAGTGGATTTACTGCTTCCTGAGTTACTGGTGTTGGCATGACTGCATTTTACAAATCCGATCTCAATATATAGATGAGTAATATACCAGACCAGCATTTAGGGTTGCTTCTAGGTTGTTTTGAATAGTATCAAGTACAAGGAAGCTTTGATCTTGACTTAAGTTTACAGATCTATTTTTATCATTACCCTTGGTAAATCAAGGAGTTGGACTCAATGATCCTCATGGGTCCCTTCCAACCTGGGATAGTCTATGATTGTACGATTTTACCATTTTATGGGTTAGACTTTAAAAGAGAAGTTCCTGCATGGGTATTTCCAGCTTCAGTCTCAAACTTTGCTGAAGGCATCTGGAGAGCAGGGGTGGCGATGTCAAAGTGGCAGCATCTGCAGCTCCAGGTGGGCTGTGACTGCTCTGTGAGCCCTAGGCAGGCCGTTCAGCTGCAGGGCTGGGAGCTCCTCCGGCAGACCTCTGCTACGCCTGGGCTCTATGTCTTTGGCTTCTGCTCTGCAGCAGCTTCTCTGAGCACAAGCTTGGTCTCTATGAGCTGGAATCTGTGTCCAGATCTTTTCTCTGCTTGGAGGACAGCCCAGGTCCAGGTGGAAATTCTCCTTGCCCCAGCTCTGTGAGTCTGAGCTCTTTCAAACGAATATCAGTCAGAGTTAATAAATACAGAGGCCTCTCCCATCACAGCTCCATGTGCTCTGAAAGAACAGCCTTAGAAAAGCTGCAAAAGGGAAATCAAATTGGATTTCATGGATTGGATAGTGCTCCTTTGTCATTTTTCTGTACTCTATTTTTGTGTCTTGTTTATTTTCTCTCATTGCCCGTGAGACGTAGTATTTGTTGAGAGTAAACCTCGCCTACTTACCTGAAAATCCTCAAGGCTATGTCCACTTCAAAGCAGCACCTTTACTCAGCCCTGCCTCTCTGAGTCCTTATAGCCTCTCCAGGTTTGAAGTTATCTGGAAATACCAGCATATTTGAAATTAGAGCTAGTAAAACAATTACCAGCAATAAACATCTTCTATTCATTCCAAGTGCAATGTTGTCATAAATTTTCAGTTTAGTTTTATCTAGTTAATTCCTGGAATGATGACAGTTTCTGAAAGAGAGAGACCTACTTGCAGATGACACTTATTTCCCCCTATGTTTTTTTTTTTTTTTTTTCTTCTTTGCAGACACTTTGAAGAAATTGCTTGCTTGAAAAAGGAAGTACAGGAATTAAGTCTGCTTAAATTTTACCCAAATGAGTTTAGGTGCTTAGATCGCAAGTAATTCCCAGCTCGTGAGCCACATTTGCCTCTCCCCAAGGACTGCCTAACCCTGGAGCTACTAACATTCCCTGGGCAACTTCCTGCCTAGTTTTGGAATTTTGTTGGCAGTACTTGGTTTGTATACATGATCTGGAAATGAGGAACAGAGCCTGTTACACTGTGTGGGCTAAATTTCCCATTTAAAATTCCACTGAAGTGGTGCATAAAGTAGATACAGGGAAATAAGGGGAAGAATAAGGGAAATAGAAGGTTACAGAGTTCATATGTAGTTTAGGAGTTCCCAAGTTGGTTGGACTGGGTGAATTGCATTTTAGGATATTTGAAGCACTCTTGGAAGCAATCACAAAGGTACTGTGTTTGAAAAGAGATGAAGAATGATGAGGTGTTTATAGATGAGATAAGTACAACCTGTAGTGCATATCTATTAAAAGGAATCAAAAGATTAAAGAATAAGTTCCCAGGGAAAATTCTGGAAAAATCAAACAAATATTTGAAGACAGTTGCTTTAAATACATCTTTCTGAGCAATACATGAACTTAATCTTGAAGAAACTGCTGTAAGGAAGATGCAAACCTAACTGGATATCCACAACCAGGGATCATTTACCTATGGAAATACACAACAGCACAAAGGGAAAGCAGTATTGCATAAGATTATATCCAAGATGTAAACACCAGATTTAATTTCATTCAAAGTTTTTTATTACTTCTGAGATAGTAGAATAAACATGGTGTTGCAAAGAATATTGAAATAATTGGCTCTTTGTAGCCTAAAGAAGAGAAAACAGGAGCTAGTGGGGAAATAGGGAAAAAAAGACTGAGCATGTAAATATGTTTGTTACAAGGACAATGATAATAATTTCTCCATGTGGAGGACTGGTAAAAAGCAGGAAGGGATGAGCTTAAATTGCAGCAAGAAATGCCACAGATAGACATTAGAAGACATGGATAGATTATGAAATACTGTAAGTTATGTCCAAGGATGTAGTGGTTATGCCAGTAGTAAGTTTTTAACTAGTTAGATCACTATATGTCAGAAATTGCACAGGTGTAGCTGATTCTGCCTTGCAGCAGAGGACTGTAATAGATGTCTTTGGATCCTACTGTTCTTTGATAAAACAATAGAAACGCATGAGCTCACATAAGAAAGGTAGCTCATTGCAAGTATTTTATAACAGCTTGTAAAAGCACAATAGTCTTTATTGTGAAAACTGAACCTGCTGGTGTCTGGTCTCCCATTACTTTTATGTTAGTCTGAAACAGACCAAAGTTAGGAAAACTTTTTTTTTTTTTNGAAAATAAATCAAGCAGGTGGTTAGGATATGAAAGAAGTGAGAAATTTTTTTTTTTTTTTTTTTTGTCTCAAGGAGGAGTGGTTTTTTGTAGTATGCTCCAAGAAGCAGGATGAACAGAAGAGTCCGTAGGACACACAGGTCACTGGAGGTTCTCAGCAGAGCAGAGCTGTTTGTTGAACTAAGAAAGAGATTTCAACCACAGCCAAAGAAGTGATGAAAAATTGGGAAAAAAGTATGTGCACATATGAAGGGGTGGCCACACTTTAAGCTGAGCCTGATTGTCTAAACTCCTGCAGAAGCTCTCCAGGATCTGTGCAACTGCATCATACAGGATGGAGACAAAAAGTAAGAAAGGCAAAAAACAAACAAACAAAAAAACTCAGGAACAGAAAGAACCTCCTTTAAGTTGAACAAACTGATTTTTTGCATCACAGCACAGACTTCTCTAAACTCAGTATCTTGGGATCAACACAGGAAATACATATAAATAAGTGTTTCATGGAAGAACAACACTGTTTTTGAAAGATAACACGGAGATGGCTTTTTTTCCTTTGAAAGAACAATTGATCTCTTAGTTGTTTTATACATCTGAAGAAGTTTACCCTCACTGAAGTAGGAGAGCACTTGGTCAGCACTGCTACACACTCTTTTGAGTTAATCTCACAACACGCATGAGAAATAATAAATTTACTTGTTGCCTCTTGCTACGACAAAGTACCAGAAAACTATTATTGTTGCCAGTGGAACCACTATTCAGGTGCACTGCCTTGCAATAACATCCCTGTGCTATCTTTAGCACAGACCAATAATTCTGGTCACTGTAGTTTGCTTGAGAGTTGCTGAATTTCTGCTGATGTGTTTGGCATTTGGTTGTAATTGCCTATTCATCTGAATTAAAAGATTGATCACTGCAGTCAGCAACTGATACAAAACAACATAAAAGAGATACATTAATACTGGAATTTTATGTAAGCATTATTCCAGAGGGAGAAGAACATATGCAATAGGAAAATTGAGAAGACATCTGTCACGGTAGTCAAGCCCCTATCAAGCTTGATAATGATTATGAATCCATTACCATTGATATATTGCATAAAGCTGTGGGAATAGAAAGCTTTTCACATTACACAGAGAGTAATCAACATCCAACAGAAGTAGTCCCATCACACACACACCTGCTGCGTGCCTCACATCAGAATATGTTCTTTGCAAATCTAAATGTTTTTGTCATGGCAGAAGGAGACAGACAAATAATGAGATTCACTTATGAGCTATTTAATTCCTTTGCTAATTAAGTTTTCTGGTAACAAAACAAGAATTTGGTAACTTGCATATATTCCTCAGAATGAGTTGTCATACATAATTTAATCAGTGCATTTCAGATGCAGCTGAGTGATATTTCCAAACTGTTTCTTGTAAGGCAAGTCCAACTGCCTGTAATAGAAAGACATACTTTTCCAAAGTGTCTGTGGTTGTGTATCGTTCTTGTGCTTGTATACTATTATTAAAAAAAAGGAAGAGCTTTTATAACTATGTAGACACGAATGTACATTCTAGAAATCTGTGGCTGCAAAAATCTTATTTCAAATTAAGCAGAATCTTTTTTTATTTCAACCGTTTTTTTTCCAGATTTGAACTCAAATTAAAATATATGTAATGTGAATAGGAGCCTGTGTTTTTAAGACAAGAAAACAACTAAAAGATGAATCTTTTTAAA
>VXAV01007098.1:43280-64182 GCA_013399715.1 Alectura lathami | reverse complement strand
AAAAAAAAAAAAAAAAAAAAAAAAAAAAAGACTTCTTTAATTAATGAATATTTTTAACTGCTAGCACCCCCAAAAATTACAAATAATATGTCTGATTTATAAATCATAGAATTATAGAATCATCCGAGTTGGAAGGGACCTGTAAAGTCCATCTAGTCCAACTGCCCTGCAGTGAGCAGGGACAGCTACAGCAGGATCAGGTTGCTCAGAGCCCTGTCCAGCCTCACCTTGAAGGTCTCCAGGGACGGGGCAACAACCACCTCTCTGGGCAACCTGTGCCAGTGCTTCACCACCCTTATTGTATTGGAATATTAAATGTTTTAGAATATTATTATTTCTATCATTAGAAGTCCTCTCCCACATAGACTTTCTATTTGAAGTCAAATTCATTATTTTTGAAAAAAGGATTTAGATGAATTTCATGTCTGAGAACGCAGGGATTGCTAGAACAGACCAAATGCAACACACAGTCTCAGTGTATCCAGTTCCTGACCTACATATGGCTATTATGCTAGCTGTTACCGGGTTTCTTTTCCCTAGATTTCAGTTCCTTTGGTAGCATACTGTTCACTAAGAACTAATATTTTGTCAGGAAATTCATTTCTGTTTGAGACTGAATATTAAATTCATCTCCAGGTTTTGAATTTAGACTTGACATTAGCATGTAACAAGAAGATTCTATATTTTGATACTGGAATCATCCTTTCATAATTAGTTTATATATGTATGTATATGTATATATATATATACTGCACTTGCTATTAAAAGCTCTTCTACACTTTATTTTTTCAAAATCTAAGCACAATTTTCACAAAACATTCAAAAATACTGAGCTCAGTACCATATGCATAGATGTCTAAGGCAAAAACTGCTTTTCAGTGTATGTGTAATATGTGTGGCCATCTTGACTGTAGACTTTATTATGATTTTATAACTTCAAATAATATTTTCTTTTCAGTAGGACCTTATTATTTTCAAGGCTTTGTTCTAGTTGTCTCATTTTCTTTTCTTTAAGGCAATTTCATACCCCCCAATATACACACTTCATATTTGTCATGACCACCTGAGGCAACCTCACTGCAGCATGTGTAGCAAGTGGGTATGTAGGAACAGGAAAAGCTCTACTCATCTGCACATTTTGGACCATCACTGAGACTCTTCATAAAGAGACATTTCTGTAAATGGGTATAAAATGATTTAGCTGTGACCATCAATTTAATCAAGGTAATAATAAAAAAAGAGTGTTCAGTCCTTGGTGTTATTTAATCAGAATTCTGTGTTAGAACATATAACCAGCAATTATGATACTTTAATACAGACAACTGAGCTAACAAACATTAGGGAGTTTGTAGAAAAGAAATCTGTGTTTGCCAAAGAGTCAAACTAAGAACAATGCACAGCTATAAATCCAAAGTTTTTGCAAAATGCTGTATTTTACACTAAATCTTACGAAGAACCATCTAGGATAGCTAGATTTTCCAGACTGAAGTTTCTGATGAAATGCACTTCAGAAAATCTACTAAAGAACATTTCAACAACTAAGAACTATCTTTGCCATCTTACGTAGATAGGACTCAAAGGGAATACAAAAAAGTAAACACAATAAATATACATATCTTATAAGAAGCAGAGTTGAGGGAATATAAGCCAGGGTTTTAAAACATGAAGTCAGAAGAGGAGAGGAGAGGAGAGGAGAGGAGACCTTCAAAGATCAATGAAGTTCATATTGTCTGATTTTTGTAGACCTTTTTGGTAACAATTTTCCTTTTATTTTGATGGCTTTAACTGAATAGGTGATTCTGCTGAAGAAATGCTTTGCAATACCAACATCATGGTGTTCCAACTGTTCAGTCAATTCCAGTTTTCTTTGTAAACAGTGCTGTTGAGTTAGTTTATTGAGATGAAAACATTTTTTTCTTTTATTGCATTTTTATGCGATACATTATTTTCCTTTGAACAATATATAGATTATAGTGGTGAATACTTAGGAAATTTCTGCATGAGTAAGAGCAAAATTGCTCGTGTTTGTAGTCACCGATAAGATAAAAGGTTGCTACAAGAGGAGCATGCCAATGTTTTCACAGCTTATATAATCACCATAGAAGCAGATTTCTGGTTCTTTGCATGTTTATGTTTTTAAAAGCTTAGATTTATTTAGAATTACATCTTGTCTCTGAGTGTTCTATGCTTCCATTGGTTACTTGCTTTGCTTTACACAACTATATTGCTTTGGTACTTGTAATAACATTATAACAGTAATGGAAATAGATACTATGATTTGTGCTCAATAGGAAAATTATATGCACAGTAATTATATGCATTACTTGATGGAATTCAGTAGTTTTACCATAAAAGAAAATTTCTGCTAATGTATCTTTCAGTTTCAGTGGTGGTATCCACATGATAAATTATCACAGCCTTTAACTTCTCATCTGTGTTCTGTACTAATCCATTTCTGCGGAGAATGCATCTAATATTCACCAGTCTGGAACAGTTTAAAATGGAAGTCATTAAGATATTGTCTGGGTTGCTGGTCAAGCAATAGTCCTGGAGCAAACTTTAAAATCTAAGATTTTTTGGTTATTCTTCTGGTATTTTATTTTATTCATTTGTCTGTTTATTTAGTTTATTTCAGTAGCTTCTGGACACATTATTGCACAGCAGAATGTTCTATATTTAATAGTAATTTATGCAATTTTTTTGCATAATCTTATTTTGCACAATGCAAAAATCAAGATACTCTCTAGAAATAAATCACTGTGAAACACTTTCTGCATGTATGATAGCAGTTACAAATGTTTCATTTCTCAGGAGATTATTACAGAGAATTCAAGTTAAGGAGTTCACCTGTACATATTCTTTATTTTCCTTCTATAACTTCAACAAAGGGAGGTTGTTTTGTTGCTATACACATCACAAAAATGAGAGAATTGCAACAGTGTCTGTTAAGCCTACGCATGTCTGACTCATGATAGTGCAGAGGCTGATTTTCATATGCTTGTATACAAATGAAAATGAAGTCAAATGTAGAGTAGCAAGACTACAGTCCTGTGTTCTGCATATGCAGGCTGGCTTTGAAAACCTGCACATTTTTGCCCAACACTCATGGAAATCACTATATTATTGAATTTGCAACAGCATTGTCATTTCACTTTCTGGATGTCTTAAAAGGAATAAAAATGGTATACTTTGCTGAGAAGAACACTGCATTTTTATTGCCAATTTTTCTCTCCAGTTGCATTATCAGCTTATACCACTAGTTAAGTCAAAACAAAAATACTATATATACGTGAGTGTTGGTGGGTTCTGACCCTTAAAACTGAAGCAGTCCTGAGTGATACATGAAAAAAAAGATGCTGCTTTATCCTTTAGTTCCAGTTTGAACCTCAAGTTCATTTGAAGAAACTTTAGGCTATTCTGGATGCACAGATCTACTCACATGGTCAAGTTACTAATACGTTTACCCACTTCCTCCACTTCAGCAGACCATGCTACAAAATGGTATTTCTGACTTGGAACTGTCCCTTCTTCTGTTGTGCTGCCTTTGGAAATGCCTACACACATGAACAGAAGATAGACCTAGAAGATGCCATAGACCAATACTGTTTGTGTGGTATGCACCTGTCACATGTTCTTGCTTGAATGCAGCAAAGCAGAAATTCAATAGATGTTTTCATACTTAAAAACTTACAATATGTTTTCTTCCAGTGGTTACAGTTTTGTGGGTTTTTCAAGATTAGTCTAAAAATTACATCTTCTTAATACAGGATTATGAGAATTCTTTAATCTGTAGTTCACATAGAGAGCTCACCAGAGTATTTCTAGAACACCAATTCATAATTTCCTTTTGGAAAAAAAAAAAAAAAAAGAAAATAAATAAAGAAAGAAAAGTACTTGATACTTAGCTACCAGCAATATCATTGTAGAACAATAGAACCATCTATAAATTAACAATATTAAATTCTCTGGCAAATTACTGCTGGCATAGGATAGAGCTCTAACTTTGAACAGCTCCGAGCAACGTCCTTCTAATTTCAGTCAAATATCTTATGAGTGCCTCAAAACTAATGATTGTAACTCTCGGATTGATACATTATTCAGTTTTCATAAAAGAAACTAACAAATCTAGATCTATAATCACATATCCCCTTTACGAGTGGAAATTTAAGGCAATCAAAGGCTAAACATAAATATCCTCACGTGTATGAGGAAAAAGATGGAGAATGGCACTCAACTGTTTAGATGACGACCTCCTTAGAGATTCCAGACATAAAAGAGAGCATCACGACTCCAAAATGAAAGCTCAGTTTTGATCTTGAAATTGTGCATGCTGATAGTTAAAAATTTAATATGCAAATAACTCAGTTGGCATTGATGAGTTGCTATAAATTATGCTCATTCCTAAGGTTTTTGTTTGTTTATTTTAGAAGAACTGGGTCATGAGTAATTGAAATCATCCTATGGGTCACTCTCTCGGTCACACGATGACTTAGCTGCTGAGCTGGTAACAGAATTGTCTCTGCCGGATCTGTATTACTTTCCCTGTGTTTCTGGCACCAGGCTCATTGCTAGTTCAGTATGATCTGCAAACTTAACATCACCATCTGCTACCACTCAAGTGGTACAACTCCTTCTCAGCACTCCTGATGTTTGATGTGCCAAAAGCGGAGGTTTTAGAATTTGTCGAGTGCTTTGAAGTTGGAAAGTGCTAAACTACAACAGTTTTATGTCCAGTCCACCGCACTACTTGCATAACCTGAGTTGGATTTTGGAGATCTCTGAATCTGATGCTGTAGATACTTATAAAAAATAAGAATGCAGAATTCACTCTAATGGTGTATATTTATGACAGTTGCCATAAGACATGCTACACTGCCCATGTATTCTTACTGACTGCAGCATAACAGAAAGACAGAGACAAAACACAGTTAACTTAAATCATAAAAAACAGTGAATTAGATACTTGCCAGTCCTGGGTGGGAATAACTGATATAAACATGGAAGGCTTTGGCAGAAAAGTTAGCACTGGTTAAACAACTTACATGGAAATATCATCCATAGAAAGATGGAATAAATTCTAGGTAAGCCTGTCTGATGGGAGGCTTGAAAAGACTACACTTCCTCTTAAAACTTCCCATATGGCAAATAAGGAAGGCTGTAAAAACAGAAGAATCAGAAGACAAAAATATCACCATATATAAAGCGGTTTCCTTTGTTCTGTGTCTATATCCACTCTTGCTGCCAGATGTGCAGTCCATGATGAAGGGAAAACGAAGTGTCTGAAAGCTGTTGACCAAACTGAGAAGAAGGGAATGTGAAAATACTGCTATATTCTTCAGCAAGTGCAAAATCATCTCAATGATGCTCTCAACAGATTCCCAGAACAATTTCCAGGCACTTGATCTACCCGTTTCTTCAAACTGATGGGTAAAGAAAGTGAAGTGGACAATTCGACAATGGTATGATGGTTTTTAGTTACAGGTAAAAGGCCCTGAGTAGTGCAGTCTAATGACAATCTTAGTCCTGCTCTGAGCTGTGGGCTCTACCAGAAGACATACAGGGGCCCTTTCTGTGATTCTAATAAGCAACTGCTTGGTTGCTTTACTATTGTATAATCACATGTTGGGAAGAGACAATCCCTCCATGTTCATACATTGGCAAGAGTGGGAATTTACTATATAGTCCATGAATATGAGTTTCCATACCAGCTTAGAAAAAATGACTGTCAAAAACATTACCTACAACAGCTCATCTTGCATGCTTAAGAAGGGGATAAGAACGGATCAGGCAGTATTCTATTACCATAACATAAATAATAGAGAGAAACAGTGAATGAAGCATTGCCCTTTGGCCTTCTACAAACTTTGTTGTTTCACGCTCAAATAAATAAATAAAAATAATACTCATTTCATTTTCTCTATCTATTAAACTATAAATTAATTTACATAGACATTTCAATTTTTCTTTGCCATGGCCCTGTGGATGAACTGTATCCCCTATACAGGTTTGTACAGCTGTGGACTGCATGTAGTTCTCTGTAGTAGGTAGCAAGAGAAGATTACCCATTTACTTTTCCCTGGTGTCCTGGTTCACACTGAGCTGCCTGAAAGCAGAGGAGACTGCATCATCCCTCTGAGCAACTGTGTGTGCCAAGTCTGGAGGAATTATCTGGAATGCAGGGTAAAGTAGGCAAAGGAGGAATCACCTTGCCAAGTCTCCAAGGAAAGTAAAAATAAGATTTTCCTTATGATTTGAAGGAGAAAAATAGTGACTACTGAAAAATTGCTGGCCTCAGAGCAAGTAGACTGGAGAGAAGAATTCTGTGTCTTTCCTGGGAGGTGTTGGGCAGAAAGGGAATTGTCATCGGTTCTCTCTTATTCTGTCCTTCCAGCCTGGTACATCTGAGTTTTCTATTTAAGAAGAGTTCATCCATTCTAGCATGTTAGAAACTGAAATTCTTTTTGTTTTTCTTGATGGTCTCATTTTAAGTAAAATGCACATAATGTCCAGCTCAAGGCTGGTTGATCTAGAATCTCACATCACTCTCTCTTATCGCCACCTCACTCTGCAATCATTGTTACCTGAGAAGAACCCAAATGATTCAGACACAAAGAAATGAAATTAACATGAATATCTGGATATAAAAATAAAATCCTATCCTATATTTGGACTTACACATGTTGGAGTGCCTAGTATCCTTGGGTGTGGGAAGCCCTTCCACAACCATTTTCATTCCTTCAGAGAGAGACAAAGAGCCAGTCCCACGCTGTGACTAATGCAGTTCAGTGTGCTCAGTGCAGCGCAAGACTGGGGCTGGAACTGAAGGTGCAGGACTCCCACAAGGAGACCTGCTAGGGATTTAGATTATGACAAAACTGCTGATTGGCCTGCTTTGCTGAACAGCACGCATACAGGGGTCTTCTAAGGTAAGTGGTGGTCTCTGTGGATTCTCTTTGTTTGAATTACACTTGTATGTGCACATACAGAAGTGAAAGCCACAGCATACTGAAGTCAGTGGATGTCCTCCCCCTGTTTCCAGGAAGGTTTAACACTGATTCAATAGGATGTTAACTTGCTCAGAGAAAGCGTGCACACAAACATCACTATTTCCGCCCAGGGCTTTGCAGATGCAGTCTTCCACTCAATGAGATATTTCTTGTAAAAAGCACAAAATCCTTAGGATTCTATCCTTACTTACAATTTTTTATAGTATTCAGCACAAACAGATCATGTATTTTAGCTACTACTGTAATGCAGAATATTAGTATGATCATCAAATAAGTTTGAGATCTCGAAAATCTGAGGCTGATTTTGTAATTCAACACCATTTAAAAGTCTGTCTTCTAAGCACTGTGTGCTGTTCAAGGACCTTTGAAGGATGGAAAACTGTTACATTTTGATGTAATAAATTGGGCTTTTTATACATCCAGCAGAAAGGATAAAAAGAATTCCTTGATGACTTTGTAAGATGTGCTGCATCTGGGTTAGACAATCCAATACATGAACATAGATTAGGCAAGAATTCCTTGAAAGCTGCCCTTTAGAGAAAGACTTGAGGGTTCTAGTGGGTGAGAGGAGGCTTGACATGAGCCAGCAGTGTGCACTTGCAGCCTAGAAGGCCAACTGCATCCTGGGCTTCATCAACAGAGGGGTGGCCAGCAGAGCGAGGGAGGTAATTTTTCCCCTCTGTTCTGGCCCTGTGAGGTCCCATCTGGAATACTGCATCCAGGGCTGGGGCCCCCAGCACAAGAAAGGTGAGGAGCTGCTGGAGTGGGTCCAGTGGAGGCCACGAGCACGATCAGAGGGCTGGAGCACCTCTCCTACAAAGAAAGGCTGAAGCAGCTGGGCTTGTTCAGCCAGGAGAAAAGAATGCTCTGGGGACACCTTGCTACAACCTTCCAGTGCTTAAAGGGAGCTTATAAAGAGGAGGGAGACTGACTTTTACATGGTCTGACAGTAGTAGGACAAAGGGGAAAGGTTTTAAACTGAAAGAAGGGAGATCTAGTGTGAAGAGGAAATTTTTTATTTGGGGTGGTGAGGCATTGGTACCACTCAGAGAAGCTGTGGATGCCCCATCCCCCTGGAGGCGCTCAAGGCCAGGCTGGATGGGCCCTGGGCAGCCTGATCCAGTGGGTGGCAACCTGCCCACGGCAGGGGGGTTGGAACTAGATGATCTTTAAGGTCCCTTCCAACTCAAACCATTCTGTAATATGATTCTATGATAAGATAAGCAATTATCCACCAGTCATGCCATAAGAGAGAGGGAGATGAATTAACTTCAGATGAGACTCCTGAAAGCTATCAGAAAAAATAAATACATGCTCAAACATTGTTGTTCCTTAAAAAACAAAACAAAACAAAACAAAACAAAACAAAACAAAAAAGCAAGTTAGATTGAAAGAGATTGCCAAATCAATGAATCAGTCTTGTAGTGAATCCTCTGGGTATGAAATTTCAGCTGATAGTTGGACATATCCCTGATTCTTTTCCACACAATCATTTTCCTCAAAATTATATTTACATAAAACTACACAACCCATTGATGTACAGAAGAAGAGAGTGGACAGAAGTTTGATATTTGCTTGTGTATCTCTAAGGTCACGACTGATTACAGATGCAGCTTATAACTCTGATTTCTGTATGTGGACCTTGTCAGACCTTTGAAGTTCCTAATTATTCAAATTAGACAAGATGAGGGAGTTTGTAGAGAGAAAAAATGGTATTGGAGCCTTGAGTTCTTTTTTTCGTCATATTCCATTGATAACCCAAATTTTGTCATGCCTAGATTCTTCAACATTGAAATTAAGTGGAAAATACAGTTTGGCAGCTCACTAATGGTTTTGCCATTTGCAAGAAAAGTGACTCTAGATAGAGAAAAACAATGTTAATAGTTAATGTTCAGCATGCTCTGCAGAGCTATTTGGCTTTCAAGTCTGGCATGGTTGGTTTTATAATATACTGATGGATTTTTTGCAGATAGATCTAATGTCAGAGATTTCTTTTTCCTTTGCTTCTATCTATATTTGTATTTCTGCATTTTCCTTATGATAAAGAATGGCAAGATTATATGAAGTATTTTCAGACTTTGAATCTGTTTCTTACAAAATTTTCAGGGGAAACTTTGTATTTCATTTCAGCTAGTAAGCTGATTTTAATACAGAGTCCTTGAAAAAATGCATATTGGAATGATCCTTTTCTCATGTGCATTGTTCTTTCTACACCTTGCATCTCAAAACAGCAAAATGCTAAACATTTTTTATTTCTACGGAAAAAATTATTTCTTCTTTTTATTTTATTTATTTATTTTACAATGGAATTTTATAAACAGTAGTTAAGAAAAAAGGCCAGATCAATACATATGGATTTTAAAAAGTAGATATTTTCTGGACCATTCTGAATAACTTGGCTAGTTTTTTTCAGACACTGTTCCTGATGAATAATTCTGCTTGCTACACCATCTGTGCACCAGTTGTGGGGTATAGGGCGCAGGCATGCCTTCTTCACCTACAGAAGGTCCATGCAGCACAGTTTTAAGCAAGTACTGCTCCCTCTCAGAGATGCAGTCCCATTTTGCTGCTCATGGGAGTTTCAGCAGCAGCAAAGGTGAGGTGAGCTGTGAAGTAGGCAACCACAGGCGATTTCAAAGAATGAAAGGACTGCTGGAACCTGTTGAACCAGTACCTCAGGGAAAGTAAATGATGCTATCATCAGTGGTTCCACAGGAAAAAAAAAGAATGTGAAATGTGGGTTTTGGCAAATAAATGTAGACACCACCATTCTTAAAAGAGATAAGCCTGCGTTCTCGGAGACCTTGATCTTGAAAAAAATTATTTCTCTGAAGGGCACAGATGACATAAATACCTACAAGAAATCATTTTTCTTCTTCTTTTTCTTTTTCTTTTTTTTCAGTCTTTTTCTTAGGCAAGGTTTGATGAGCTATCTGCAAAGCCAAACACTAAAACTTTCAAAACATTTCAACCAAAACCATGTCAAGTTTTGACACTGTCAAAACCAGAGAGCAGCCAGCATCTCGTACACTACCTAAGTCAAAGTCCAAAGACACAGACTTTTTCTGTGACATCAAGAATTCAGCTCAGAGGGCTCTGAGACCACCTCTTGTGACGATCAGGCCCCATATGAAATGCACGTCATTTTCTTGATAGATACATGTGTGCTGTTCCACCCTAAAATGGCTCGAACATTTCTCAAGTTACAGGAAATCCTGAGTTTGCTTCCCTTTTACCCTAACAATTTCTCTTGGCCAAAGCCTTAGGATATGGTGAAGAGAGATCATATCTGTTGAAACTGTGTGAACAAGAGAGAACACAGCTCTCCAACCTGGGATATAAGTACAGCATGGGGCAAAATGGAACCTTGGCTTCCTGACACCACTGTAGGAATAAATTTAACCTGCAATAGTAGCTTTGAGAAAGCACCATCTGTATTTCATTTTTTTTAGGAAGAATTCATGATCTTGCATTCAGAGGCAGATCTCGAGGAACAACCAGTAGATAGAACCATTTACCTGAAGCATTTAGCAAGGAGCTAAGTGTGCTCAGGGAGATGAGGTGTAGGACACATCATCATCCCCAAGCTCCAGGCTGAGCCTGCCTTCCTCATGACGAAATACTCAAATTGTTCCTGAATCCAGCTGGCTCTCTGGCATAGGAGATGAAGGTACACCAGCGTCTATATGCAGCAACACACCAGGAAGTAACACGTTTAATATTGAATTTATTATCACATTGACTACTGTGCTGAGTGACCAGCTGTGTTTGCTGGGGACCACATGAATCCAAGGAATCTTGTGGATCTAAAGCTGTAGCAAGACATTTATTTCATTTATTGCCAGGGATTTGGATCAGTGGTCTACCCCTGGGGACCAGGAACAGAGACAGCTTGTATTAGGTTAACATGGTGTGATAGAAGTCCTTGTGTAATGCTGTGACCATCCATTTATATTCTTCGTGAAAGAAAAGAAATGCCCTATATTTTCTTTAATATAAATATTCTCTGTGGTCTTGAAATTGCTCATAGAATCATCTGTTCATCTAAATGTATCATCTAAATGTATCATCTAATTCATCTAAATGTATCTATAAGAAACTGGCTATGAAAAGTGAATTAACAGTAAATGAAGCATTTAGTAAAAATGACCTCAAGAAGAGAAATAAATAAATAAATAAATAAAAACAGAAAATTGTGACTAATACATAAAGTGATGTCTCCCAAGACAGGAGATTCCTTCATAAGTGTCACAAATTGTTTGTTCATACTACTTTTGAAATCAAAACAAGAACCCACCCAAATTTCAGAAGACTTATTTTAATCCTGGCTTGCTCAAGGAAGACAGCAAAATAATTTGGGTTACTAAACATAAAACACAACTGTGAAAAAAATTCATGGCTAATATAGTAAGAATTCCCACTCCCAGAGATCCCTCCAAAATCAGTGTAAGGAATGCAGAAAAATCAATCACATTTCAAGTGTTTTTAATGTTGAATTTCAGATTATAATCGCTATGTATATGTATATATATACAGGTTGTGTAACAGGTTGCCATAATCTACATGTTTAAGCCCCTTGACAGGATAAGCTAGTAGATGGGGAAAAATAATGAAATATAACATTTAAAAATTGCATTTATTTTCAAAAGTGGACTGTAATGATTCCCCCATAGTTTAACATTGGAAGGTGTTAATTCTCTGAATGGCAGTGGCTGAGATTCACATCTTTGGAGAGTGTTGGGATACCAGTGAAGAGTGCCTGACACTGCCTCTGTTCTGCTAACCTGTGAGCCTGCTAGCCTGGCTCCTGAAACAAAGATGATTGATTTCAGTTGTTCTTGTTCTTTGTGCTTAATGGAGACTAGGTATTACTCCCTGGGCTGTTTCCTTAGACTTCCAGTTTAAACAACAAATCATTAACTCGATTTCTTTGGAAGAAGGAATCGAAAGTATCAAAAGCTGTGCACTTTAAATAACGACTCAAGCATGGCATTCGTAATTCCTATGAGAGCCGTGGAGATTATTCAATGCATTTCAGGCTAAACAAAATGTCACTTTCACCACTAATCTGAAAATTCAGAGTAAATCAAGTGAAAAAAATGAACCAAAACTAACAAAATTTCTTTTGTTGCCTCGGGATACTTGATAATAAGTATCTTGTGAGGAGTATACAGAGATTTGTAATAATGATCCAGGGGCCTCGCTTGTGCTCATTCCATACTTGAGCAGGGCAATAGAAATTAGTAGATCTAGGAAACACGAATGAAGGTCTGCAGAATCAGGCACCTAATCAGCAATATTTGCTTTTGGTCTTTTTGCAATGTACAGGACTTTGGAAGGATAGGGGAGAATACCATAGAACTGGGACTGTCACCTAAATACATCATAACTAATGAAGCATCTGCCATTAAAAATAAATCATTGTCACTTTGTCACTATCCAATTTCCCATTAAATTAGTTCCCAGATATGGCATCAGGTCCAATCTTTTCCTACCAGCATTGATGCTTAATTATCTTAAAATGGAAGCACCGGAAGGATGAAAATGTTCAATGTATGTTATAATAAGATTCAGCTAACTCTCTGTGAGAAGGTAGAATATTCTGTACTGAAAGCAATTGTTACTGTGCAGCTGTGGGAGCCTTAAAACACAAGTGTTACATAGCTGTACAAAGCAGTTATATGATAACCTTACTGAAAGAATACACAAATAGCTTCACAAGGGGTTAAAACTTTAAATAAAATAAAAGGAGTGCAATTTTTTTCTGAACAGATACAGAGCAAGTAGAAAGCAAGTCGTGGTCCAGAGCATCATAATATCAACACAACTACATTTCAGACAAAATAGTAAACTCCTCTTTTTTACAAACTAAGCTTATATTCACTCACACTGACTGCTTAGGACAGTTCTACCTTAAGCTAGTTTGCCACAATGTTGTGTTTTCAAGGGTATTTCTCACCTGCAAGTGCTTATACTGACAGGTACCCAGAGATCACACGTGAGAAGCTCTGCTTTTCTTGGCTGAGGATGCACTGTGCAGTTTCTTTCCTGCACTGGACGAAGAGCCTCCTAAAATAGGCTGTTCCTGTGGAACTAACAATGTGGAGTACATCAGGAGATGGAAATTCAGATCCCTTGCCAATTTTGATATTTGAACAATTGCTTTGACTATAAATGAAGACAAGAGTCAGTGTATTATTTTTTTCAAAAAAAAAAAAAAAAAAACTAACATCATGTTAAGAAATGTCAACATATTTCCATCTGTGTAAAGTCAGTGTTAAGCTGAATGTATCTGAGTAACTGAGGTGTCTGAAAGAAGCATTGCGTGAAACGCTGAATAGGTCTCTTCAGCTATGGGTCAGTTTCCCAGCTGGACAATATTTTATGTATTCCAGATGGGGCTGTGGTTTTAGTGCAATGCACAGCCACAGGGAAAACTATTTGGTGTTATGGCCCAGATAGTACCATACTCAAGCCTAGTCCACACGAGACATCCTTGTGAAATACATTAGTTTGTAGTAGTAAATATGGGAAAAATACTGTTTGTAGAAACAAGACACTGGTCTGATCTGTTATGGGAATGTAAGTGTAAAGCTATAACTGAAACTGCTGGATATAATTTCCAAATGTAGAGGACACCTAGCATATGTCTAGAGCTCTCACCTTTACAAATCTCTGCAGTATTAATCCTTGTTACTCTTGTTCCTGAGGCCAAGAACTCACACTCTAGTCCCTGTCTCTTTTAACTGCTAATTTAGGTTGTACAAATGGAAGTTTAGTCTTGTGTAAAGCAACATTGGTAGAAATTCAAGGTTACAAGTTGTTCTCTAAGCCTGATATGTCTGACTCTGAATCAGTTTCTGTAAATCACAAAAAATAAAGTACTTATAAAATGTGTCTGTGCAACTCGGAATGACCCACTCAGTTTGACTCACTTCCTTGTTTTATGGTGCTCCCAGGGGCTGTATTTTGTTTAGAGTTTGGTATTAAGGAGTCTAATTGTGACTGTAGATGGGGGCCTTTTCCATTTACATAATCTTCTCATGGGACTGAAGCTGCTAATTTGGTGATTAATTATCCATATTACACACTGTTTATTTGACCATGCCTAGATTAATTTCTCTTTCCAAGCAAATCACATTTAGATATGAATTTGCATATCTTGATTACATTTTAATGCCTTGACTATCACTGTTTCTTCCCAGGGTACCTCATCAGATTAGAGAAGAGTGTTCAAGCAGGGAATGATGGAAGGTAGTAAATGACATTGTGTGTCACTGGACAGATCACGCGCACGACTCCATGTTAATGGAAATGATACTCCTTTTGCTATTAGGAAGCTTCTGCCACCTAGACTGCAGGTCCTTTACCATTTTTGTGGCATTGTTACTTATAGAAGCAACTTTTTATGCAGGTAGATAATGGTAGGACAAGGGGGAATGGGCTAAAACTGAAAGAGGGGAGGTTTAGGTTGGACATCAGGAAGAAATTCTTCCCCGAGAGAGTGGTGAGACGCTGGAACAGGCTGCCCAGAGAAGCTGTGGCTGCCCCATCCCTGGCTGTGTTCAAGGCCAGGCTGGATGGGTTCCTGGGCAGTTTGATCTAGTGAGCTAGTGGCTGGCAGCCCTGTCAACGGCAGGGGCGTTGGAACTAGATGATCTCTGAGGTCCCTTCCAACCCAAGCCATTCTATGATTCTATGATTCTATGGTTCATAGATTTTCATTTGCACTCCAGCAAACCTTTTCCAACTTTATAGGAAGAATAAACATACACAAAAATTATCTGCAATTTAACAGTAGCAGTTAAATCACAGGCATAAAATATTTATTTTGTGAATAAGGTTCAGAAGGCAACATGGCAAACCCTTGAATATATTTCAACAAAAAGCAAAAATTCAATTTGTTCCTGGCATGATTTTCTGAGACATGTTTTTGCTAGAATTGCATTCTAACACAGCAGGAATCTGTGCAAATGACAGGAAAACCTGGATTCATGTATTCACAAAAGCCATTCCAAGAATCACTTTAATATCTCTACAGATGACTAGGAAATTCTCTTTTACAATGCTTACTCCACACACCTTCAAGTTTATCTACACTTTGTATGTTCAGAATTCTCTGTCTCTTTGTTGTTTATTTTCATAACACATGCACTACAGAGGCACCACAGCCAGGTATAGCCTTAAAAAGAGGGAAAAATTTATCATAGAAAGCATGAATTTTTATAATTCTTATCAATAAAGGAATGTTCCCATATATACATTGTTCTATTTCATTACAGCAACAATATACAGTATAAAATGCAATACATCCCAGATGTAATAGTAATTAACTCCATCATTTTTTTTCCTATAAAATGAGGGCAAAAAAATATACAGAGATCTCCAAATGTTGTTGCATACAGCCAGGGGAAATACATTATATATACTGACTTACACAAATCATTGACAGTAATTCTACTTGATCTCTTCTGAGTACGCTACTTGTACCTAGGAAAATAAAGATAACAAGTAAAACTGCAATTGTTAAAACCTGATAACCCAAACATATTCCTATCTTTTGGAAGGGGCTTTTTGGTGTTCATAGTATTTTATCACCATATGAAAGTCAACAGCTATCTACAAAACATTTCAGGAAGTATGTCAAAATATTGGGAGCCTGACCCTAAAAACACCACACTGTTAAAATCAGTCTGATTATTCATATGAGGGAAGTCATTCACATGTTTTACTATTTGCTTAGCAGACCTCTGAACTGTGGCTTTACAGGAAGACAACACAGTTGTCATGATTTCATGATATAAATAGACTCTATTAAAAGACCCAAAGTAACAACACAGACTTACTGGGTTAAAAACAAAGCTTCATGAATGTTTATGGATGTCACAAATAAAAGGGCAACTTCAAGTTCATGCGAGCTCTGCACATTTGTTTTTTGAAGTCCAAGTTCATGGTTTGCAGTCCTCCTTTGAGAAGTGCCTGCCAACACATGTACACATATTTCAGTATCAGTTTGATCCTCCTTTTGAAAACAAACTGTGTTTTGTTGCGCAGTGAAGATGAAAAACAAATTAAACCAGAATTAATACTCCCTGGGGAATGAAAACTAGCTTTGGATATTACATACAAACTTTTAATTATTGTTACACTGCAGCTTGTAACACTTTCAGAAGCCAAATTAACATTTAATACAGAAGTGGGTGGGCTGCTGCATCTTGAAGCCCCCAAACACAATAAACAAAGCAGCTCACAAATACGATGCCTTTCTCTGTTCCAAAATAGTGTTCTTTGTGTTATTGTCCTCAGTGAAGCATGAAGGGTTTGGATGAAATTCCCACCACATTGAAATCAATGGTAAAAATTCTATTGACTTTAAGCCAAAATTTCACCCTCTGTCTTAAATTAAAAAAGAGACGTTGTGGGGGAGAAGATAATGACTGAACTGTCCAGTAACACAGAAGGGAGAACTTGCTGTGGGCTGTGCTGCATGTCTCCCAGGCTCACCCCTGCTCAACAGTGGGTGACCTTGGTCACCCACAAGGCCAAGAGCCTTGCACAACCACAGCAACTGCTCCACCCAGTTGCTGGCACAAGGGCTCCAACCAGCAGCAACTTGTCTTTGCTAGCGTGGGAGGGGTAAACAGGGAGGAGGACCCTAACGAAGAGATTTGATGAACCTGTTTTTGCTTGGGAAACTGTGCTGGAGAAATATCTCCATCTTTCAGGCTGATTGTCATGCTCAAGGCCCCAGACGTGTTTGGTTTGCTCCTGACTGTTGGATGCACAATGGGTATGACTTAAAAATGTTTTAGAATGCTATTGTGCCTATTCTCCATGTCTAACTGAGAAGAAACTTCTAAGAACCTATTCATATTCTTGTCTCACATGGAAATCAGTGGGAGAGAAATGTAATGATAACATCCTTTGTGTGAAACACACTGATTTATATACAAAAGGGCCTAAAAGAAACTTAGATGGAACTGTGTTTTCTGTCTAGTTGAAGTCAAGAGGTGAGTTTTATCCTCTTTACAGGCATAACTCTCTTGAAGATAGGGTGTCTTGAAAATGGCCAAGCTAACTTTATGTGACAAATCTGCAAAGGAGTTCAGTAAGAAGGCAATGAAAAAACGCACATTGTTAAATGAAAAAGTTGAAAAAGAAATAAAAACAAAAAGCAACAACAAAAAAGCACCACTCTATGAAACAACTCAAACATTTACCTGAGTGAGGTTTCCTTCACGGAGCCTCCAAACATTGCTCTTTCTAGTGTTATAAATTAGGTGTGTATTTATCATGTGGAAGTATTCATTAGTCTTATGTTTCTTTTGAAAATAAAAAATGAAAACTAAAGAAATGACAGCAAACAGAGTAAGTTAGGAATGATTTTCAGAAATTCCTGGAGTTTTTTCGTTGCTCTCATGGACTGGGGTGGAAGTCCTACACCTGTTGTTTTATTAAGACATGCAGGTAGCCTACCTTTATTAAATAAAGAAGACACAGAAGTGTGAAATTTGGCCCAGATTTGGTTACAGATCAGAGTGATGATAAATATTAAATGTCAAAGGGACTTTGATGAAATTCTTTCAAAAGTCTACTGTGCAATCTTTTTTTTTTTTTTTCATATTATTGTATACTTCTTTTAAATTAGAGGATATGTCACTATACCATTGCGCTGGTTATACTCACATATATTAACTCTTGTATCTATGCACCCACTTCCTGCAAAATGTTCCAAAACCTTTGACAGAAATCTTCAAAGTCCATGAATTTGTGTCAATGTTAATATGGAATTAGAACAAACAATTGTTCGGCTGGTAGCTTACATAAATTGTAGCTGCCCACATCTTTTTGCATGTTGTGTGTAGTTTTACTTTTTAACAATAGCTCTATGTCTAATAAAGTATTCCTTCAGCTGGTACATACCTTTATAACCTTTGGAAGATGCCAGATATGTCATAACTCAGAGGTATTTGTATTTCATCAATTCTCTCATGGCAGTGGTTGTACTAAGGAACGGGAAATGTATAAACATACATTGGTGCCATCCTATTTCAGAGTTCAACTTCTTGTAGGCAGACCCAGGAAGGAGAACTTTTGACATTTTTTGAACATTTATTCACAAAAAGCAAATGCTTGCCTTCTCATTTCCAAGTGATATTGCCAGAAAGAGGAAGACAATATCTCCCTTAATCAAATTTATATATGACTCAATGTATTAAATGTGCAGTGATTTAAAAGTGACAAAAATATTTTTTAAGAGTATCATTTATGACTTACAGTCTAGAAAATCAAGTTGGTCATTACTAGGAGCATATTTACAGGATTTCTTATGTGAAATTCTGGACAAAAAAAAATGAAGTTTGTTGGATGGTTCAGATAAATATATATTCTACGGAACAGCAGCAGCAAGGCTGTTTTCTTTCTGCGCTGGGACAGTCTCAGAAAAAACAAGAGCCTGGGAGATTTATGGAAAAGAGCCCTTCAGATTAAAATGTCAAGTCAAAATTTAATGCATATGTTATGCAACATAGTAGATAAAAAATGTTGCCTAAGAGTTGATACATGCCTGTTGGATTATTCAGCATCCTTCTTCATCTGCTCTCTTTTAATCAGAGTGAAATTAAATCTTCTGCTAATCAGTATAAGACTCCACTGGAGTTTGAGCTATTAGCTGAACACTGAGCATTACCTAACCAGGTTTCCTAGGGGAGAAATTCTCCTTGGACTCTGCAAAAAAAAAATCCTATTGAACTGTGTGGGGCCACAGCTGCACCTGATCCATGTTCCCCTACCTTCTTTTGCTCATCCATCCTGATGGATGATAATGTGTAGCAGCACTTGAGACCTCATTGTTGGTGGTGGGAGCTAGTAGGACACTTTTGTGGGTACCAGCCCTTTCAGTCTGGCAGTTTTCTGGCATCTTTCTCTGATTTGCTATGTCATGTACCTACACAGAAGAGTCACATTCTGCTGTATGCAACTATCAACACACAAACCCCACAGTCCTTTACATTTACTATTCCTTGAAAGCAAGTTTTTGGGTAATCTGTCATGGTCCATCAACATGATGGGCTTACCCATGCAGGAAAAGAGTTCTCAGCCAAATGAGAAAGCTCAAGTTGCCTGGGGTGAGAACCTCCCCCTCTCCTCTACTGCGTTGCTTCGCACTCCATGATGGATCCCATGGGAAGAAAAGCATCTCCATGGCCTTCCTGGTGCCCCAGGAGAGGCCAAGCTACTCCCTTCAGAGAGGCAACTGGACGTTCTGGCACTTGACTGGCCGTGGAGAATGCCCAGTTGGATCCAACCACCTATAAAACTGAGACTGCCTGGTAACCACGCAGTGGGTACTGGGACCTACAGCAATGTCTGTGGAAAGGCTGTGTAATCTCCGAGCTCCTCCTTCCCTCCAAACCCTGCAGTCAAGACAGGGCTGCAGGACTGTGGTGATGAATGGCAGCTAATCTCTTTACTCCTCATAAATTCACGTCTGCTTCACAGGTAAGGTCCCTACATCATCCTGCCACAAATAATCCTACTTTGGAAGAATTAAAGGTGGAGGAGCAGTATGTGAATGTTTTTAAAACCCACGAGTAACCTGCGGGCCACAGGCATGGAAAAGTTGTGCCTCTCACTGTTACAGGAATTACTCTATTCATTTTGTTACAAGTTCAATACACATTTCAAAGCTTGCAACATATTTGCCTTGAACTTTTGCTCCTCCAAATTAGCAAAGGCTTTTGTATAAGCATTCTCAACCTGATTCAGCAAGTAATTAACCACCTACCTCAAGGCCTTCTAAATCAAGGACTTTGTGCTGATGGAAGAGCAATGTAAGTACCTATGTTAATTTTAACTTACTGTGCACATCAGCATTTCTTTTATATTTTCTCAAGCTTAAAGGCCATTATTTTTTATGTTTTCAGTGCGTTGGCCAGTTCCAAATGTAGCAAAATATTTCTACACAGAGCAGGGCCATAAGGGACACAAAGCATATCTTTGTGTCTTGTTAAGTCCAAGACTGTAATTTGGCTAATCAGGAGCTGGTATGGTTTCTGCTAAAGCAGCTGGCAGTGTTCACATGTATACAGTTGTAACTCAGCCTAATCCAGTCTAGATGACCTATGTATTCAGTAAATTGTATATAATCAATGAAATTGGCTGTGATGTAAGATATTGCCTGCTATGATACTCTATTAAAAGGCACCAAATATTAGCCTTATTCATACGCACTGACAGTACAAGGGAAATGGAATATTAGATTTTGGGAACAAATAAAAACAAACAACTTACATCATAATAAAAGAGGTCAAAACAAGTTAGCAAGAGACAGACAATTCATTTGATTTAAATACGTAAATTGAATTATCGTATGAGTCATACTAAAATAGAAAAATAGCCTTTTCTTGTTGCCTTAAAGAAGTAAACAATATTTATGTCACATTCCCTGAAGTATACAAACACTAACTAATGTAACTGATACTGAGTTCTCATACGTTTCTCTAAAACACTATTGTATATCCAAAACAGGATAGCCTTATTTGATGAAACATATCTCCATGTCTGACATACAGAGATGCATTTAGGAAACTAGGCATAGCTTACATTTAAACTGCCTCACAATCTAAATTCTCCAAACCTAGAAGGCTTTAAGTATGTAGCATGCTAGAAACAAGTTTTGGTCAGAGAGTGCAGATCTGCATTTGGCATTTACTTAAGCTGCCTCAACAACATGTGTGTCAGGCATGAGTGGGTGGGTTTTACTATTCATTGCTTTTGGATCATTACAGTAGATGTCGTAAGCTGGGCTGGTCGAAACAAGCACTGGTTGTTGTTTTTTTTTTTTTTTTTTTTTTTTTTTTTTTTTTTTTTAAGGTATTTTAAAAAAATTTGAA
>VXAV01007098.1:17873-43258 GCA_013399715.1 Alectura lathami | reverse complement strand
TTTTTTTTGTTTTTTTTTTTTTTTTTTTTTTCTTTTGTTTTTAAATGGAATTTGAAGAAAGTTACTACTTTTAGTATTTTCTTAAACTTCTTTCTATTTTCTATTACAATTCAAAATTTTGTTTAATTGGAATCTGAAAAAAAAATACAAAGAAAATTCTTCTTTTGAATGGGCTTTGGAGGAGTTTGTTTCCATGGGGCAATAATTAGGAACATTCTCTTAGCCTATTCAAATAATTAGCATTCCTTGCTGGGTGAATCTGTGAAAGTAAAAATACCGCTGGTGCCAAGGTTGTCCTTTCCAATCCTACAGCTAATATTCCATTGTGAATTTATCTGTCTGTTCCTGAATAATCTGCAGTCCTGTTGGCTGATATGCAGGTGTCTAGGAATTTGAATGTTTAAATAATATTTAGTTAAATAACTAGGGGACAAATCTGAAGCACTGATGACATAATAGTATTGTTATTCATATAGAAATTCTGTTTATAATATTCCCACATAAAGTATGATAAAGAGAAGGAATTATACTATTTCACTGCAACAGACCTGGTCCAAACCTTACACTAAACTACAGATATGTCTTGCATTGTCATGCTATGTCATGTGAATTTCCTTTTCTGATCGTTTTTTCATATGCTCACGGAAAGTATATAGGGAGGAGACTAAAGGGTGGAAGGACTGTCGTGAAACAGCCTGCTTTAGATAATCTTAGGAATCAAATTAAAGGGTACTAGAAAATAAATAAAACATAAAAAATGAAGAAGTATTTAATTACTGTGATAAAAATAATCTATTCATCAGCTGTAAACAATAATAATCACATTAGTTACAATGAAAAATGATGTAAACATTTTGGATTTTGAGAATGCCAGAAAATTAGAGTTCTGTTATATTATGATTAATTGATTCAGAATGGTTCTTGTCGAGTAATTTTATGTTTAATGAGAGTCCTTGCATTCAATTTCTTATCCATTCTCTTTTCATATAAACTGTAATGGTCTCAGGTGTGAATTTAAACAGCCTGCCATAAAATATAGATTTTTAAGTAAATAAATTATCTCTCCAAGATTTATGAACACTTTTTTAAAAAAAAAAAAAAAAACACAATTTCAAAGAATTCAGATTGATTTATTTGTTTTAAAAAGAAAAATCTATCCCAGTGAATTCATACTTTTGCCTACCTGCAAGAACAAGAAAAAATAATCAGGATAACCTGTTAAGAACTGTATGGAATATGTGTAACATCTCCATAGGTCTGTATGCCAGCGTGAAGTATGTCACATACATATTCAATAGCCACACTGTGCCCTGTTTGTGGCAGCTAAAAACTAATCAGGAGACTATCATTGGTTAGTAATTAATTAAGAGAGGGACACTTGGAGTCATTACATTCCACTACGAGGAGGAAGGCCTTGTTTATCCCATCCATGCTCCTTTCTCTGCTCTTGGTGCAAAGAGGAGCAAAGCTATGACTTTCTGGGGGCAACAGTAATGTGACCTCCTCCTTTCTCTCCTGTCAGAGGACACACTTTGCTACACTGTGCCTACAGTGTGCTTACTGTAGCTAAGAAATCCTCCTCCAGGAGATCAATTTGTGCAAATGGAATTGTTCTGTGGCAGATGGAAATGATATGCGCAAAACAGCTTCCCACCCCCACCAGTAAATGATCCCCTTACACGTGTGAATTCATTATCTCTGTAGGGGCAATGCAAAATTAAGCCCTGACATAATCCAAGGTTATCTTTCAGTAGGAGATGAAGCTGCCTGGCATAATGTATAGATAGTTGAAGATAGTCTACAAATGAATATATGATCTGCTCAAATTAAAAAAACCTCAGTTCACAGGGTGATATAGCATTGAGATAGCATTAAGGATGAGATAGAAACCAAACTGGCAGGAAATGCTGCAGTGAAAAGCATGTCCTGTCATCTCTATGACTTTTCTGCCTTTTGTAACTTTATGTCACAAATGTAACTATTCAGCTAAATTTTTCATATTTCCTCATTTTTTCATTAGTCTGGCAGTATTTTAGAAAATATTTTTAACGTGAACTATGCCAAAGTAAAACCATCCCTTTTGGTAAAAACAGCACAATGCATTTAACTATTCTTGAGTTGCAGAATATCCACCTGTGGGTGGTTTTTTTTAATGCATATAATAATATTTTGGTATTAAGTCGTTACATAGAAGAAGAAAAAGATAGGAATTCCTTTTGCAGAAAATAACTCTGCATAGTATTTTGATAACCACATGTGCTTATTTAACCACTCTGTATATACAGAGATCACACAGTCACTATGCCAATCTACTCACAGAAACAGTGTTTTGGTTTCAGGGGCGCATTATCATAGAAATTGTTTATGGTTCATATAGTGAACCAAATATCTTAAATGGAACTTTATAGATTTAAATTAAGTGTGAAATTTTAAAAAGGGGAAAATTTACTTGGTCTCTATCTACTCCTTCTAAGAGTCTTGGCAGTTGCATGCACTCACACCCATACAAATGCACACAAACACTCAATTTTATCTTCATTGTGCATATAATTTTTTGGTTAGAATGTTCCTCTGCCCCAGACCAAGAGCCTACTTTGGGGTTACTGCTGCAGTGAGGGCCAGACTGGACACAGAAAGCAGTTGCACATTTGGCCACAGGCAGGCAGCAAGCCTGCAGGCCCTGCTGAGCAGCCACAGCCTCACTCAGTCCCTACTTCAGCCTTTTGCCATCAGTTCCTGAAACTCCTACTGAAAGAAGAGTAACATGCCCAGCCATATGAGGACATTCCACATCAGAATTCCAAAAATTGATTGAAGCTTGAGAATGTATTGGACTGTGTTTGTATGTTAGATATTGCATTTTTCTGGGGAATAATTGCATCTCACTTCCTCTATTTTTATCTCTTGGGCTTCAGTTGAACCTAAATTGCATTAGATATCCTGCTCCCTCTAAAGTAGGTCAAAGATATCCAGTCTCAGGCCTCAGAAGGCTTCAGGAGTCAGGGTAAGAATGTTGTCACCCAAGTCAGTTATGCCTGGGCATGCTACCAAGAGCCTGGTCTGTCAGAGGAAACAGCGCTGAAGTAAGCGGCTTGCCAATGAGGTAGGAGCTGAATTGTAGCAGAGTGTAGCGTTTTGTTTTTCCCTATACATACTGACATTTGTTTCCTTCGCTGTTTTGATACAAAATTTCTTATGTCTTGAAAAACAGGTCTTAGAATGCAAACATTTCTGCAGACTTTTCTGTGTTGATGAAAGGGATTTCATGACAGAAAGGTCAGGCCATTATTACTGTTTTTAGTCACCTTCGTAAAAGTGTCTAAGGATATAATGTTGTCAAAAGTGGCTGCCTGTAGGTGTATATGTCCATTATACTAGTAACATTTCTGCTCACACTCACAATGTTTTAGTGGCATTTTTATTCTGAAGTGACTGGTCTAACACTTTCATAAATAATAATAACTATAACATTTTCTTTACACAACTGTATAAGTCAGGGCCATCAAATTTCAACTGGTGCTCAAGATACTTAAGGATATTCTTATTCATATATCTAGAATTCCATTGAAGTTAGGTGGCTTATTTAAATTCCCTCAAAGATGTGGATGCAACCTTGAAAAAGATTCCAAAAGTATATCAACTTATACAATACTTTCATCCAAGAGACATATTCTGAATCAGCTTCTTGCACTATTTCATATGAAACATGTATTGATGCATAGAAATTGCTGTGTATCTGGAGGCAAAATGCTCTTAAACATAAACGTTGGGTAGTAGTGACAAAAGTAGAGAGTAGATTTGAAGTGACAGGCAAAGCTCAAATAGCAAATATGTCATTGAGATACCAGTATTTCATAAGGAAGACCCTAACTTCCATAAGTACAATACAGCAAGCAGACTTTAATCAAGATCCAAGCCCTATTACATGAAGTGCCACTCGGCATGGACATGAAACACAGTCCCTGCCTCCAAGAACTTCCCAGCTTACAAGCAGCAGTGGGGGGGAAGAAAGAAATGGGAGCAAAAATAAGCCAGGATTAGTACATACCATGTCAACTCCATCTTTTATGGCTACTGTCCCACAAAATAAGTTAGAAAAATCTATGAATGTCAGCTGTGTGATTTGGTTTGGTTCTGCCTTCAAAGTCAAAACTGGCAAGCTTTCAAGATGCCTCTCTCACATCTGAAAATAACACTTTTAGCTAGATTTTTGAAAAGATATTTTACTTGCTGAATATTTCAGAGAAGTTAAACACTTATCTCACATCATTTCCAAAGGAGGTAGACTTTGGAGCCGGAAGGGCTGAATGTTTTAGTGATTACATTATTTAAAAGAAGACAGAAAACTGCTTATCCTGAAATGACCACTGGAACATGCCCCTGCACAATTGTCTACTACCAGCCTCAAGAAATCAGAGACAACACACTACAACACCAGCATAATACTCAGTGATGTTATTCCCAGCTCCTATTTGGACTCTGGGTAGGGTTTATGCAAACTAACTACAGATGTTGAAAACCTACAGTTCTCAATGAGTCAGCCATGGAAAATGAGTTGTGGAAAATAGACACTTCAGGGTATAATTCATCTTATCCAAAAGTAGAGACCCAAAATAGGTCAGATGAGTTTCCATTTTACAGCCAATTTTATCTGCACCTTAAAATCAGTTACTCCGTTTGGAAAACTGTTCCACGCTATCACTGCTGGGAACATTAACCCCAGCTTGGTACCAAATGGACGACAGAGTGCCTTTGTCTCCCTTGTGAATCTGGTGCAAAAGGATTTAAATCATGTAAGGGCCAATTTAAAAATGATTTCATAAATAGACCGTGCATTTCTCAGTACAAGCAATTCTGTATACAAACACAGATCTACATCAGTGGCATTTTAAATGGACTCTACCATTCTTGAAATATAAAGCTTCATTTCTCAGCTAATGAGCAATAGGCTGGTTATTAGAGTTTTAGTTCATTTGTTATTGTTTTTTTTTTTTTTTAATAATTGGAAAATAGTCATCTGTCCTTTTTATTTTTAAGATAGATAATACACAACTTGTGAATGTTATGGACTAGAATGCCTAAAGAGCGAGGAGAAAACTCAGCAGCACATGGTTTTCAAGCTTTTTCTCTGGTTGCACGCTAATAATGTATGTGTCACTGCAGCACTATTAGGAGAGGAGGACTTGTTACACCCTGGCTCGATTAGACAGACCTGGCCATACTGTGGCTGTTCATGGGTGCTGAGAGCTGCATCCACCTGGAGGAGTGTCTCGGCATGCCAGGCAAGCACAAAAGTGGATGCAAGTAAGTGAGGCTTTTTGATCTTGGGGCTCTGGACTGGTGCAGAACTGCAGTACCTTTTAGATTTGACTCAAAGTCAACAAATAACATGTTAGTTCCTGATTTGCATTCCATTACAGCCAGCTCCCAGCAACAAAATCTTCACTGTCTTTAACTAGAAAAGGCTAAAACTCTCATTATTGTTGTTTATTTCAATGCATTTAATTTACACCATAGGTGACCTTGCCTCACAATTTCATCCAGGGGAAACAACACATTTTCACCAGTAGTAGAATTGCCTACTGGACAGGCCAATATTTTCTAAACCAGGCTTTCTTAGAGCATAAATAAATGACAAAATCAATGGATCCCTTTGTTGTTTTAAACTGGAATGGAGAAGAAAGCAGCCCAACTGGTCACTGTTCTGTTTGGTGTCTATGGAGTCATTATTCCTGAGGAAAGAAAAGAAACGCTGTATCAAAACCAGAGTTGCATAATGGCCTTTGGGTTATGTTGCTTACAAAGAAAGATATGAATCACTGTTGTTTTATTACCTGGTGAGCTGGACCATTAGTTTTTAAACATTATAGAACAGTTAAATAAGTCTCCTTTAAAAAAAAAAAAAACTAACAGATAAAATTTTTGTATTGTGTGACAAAATAAGCTAAGAAGGATAAATTTAAGAAGGAAGAGGAACAACATGAATTTGAAGAAACAGGGAGGAAGATATAGTTGGTATTTCTGAAAAAGTTATTCATCTCATAAAGGGTAAAGGTAGGAAATACTTTTTCCTTTTGTTTATTGACATGATCACATGGAAAAGAAAGGACTCAGAATAGTATGGTCTATCTTTAGAGACATGTATTTCATTTTCCCTTGTATGGAAAAGCTGAACAGAAGAGGAGGATCCTGGCTGCTGTCATTGAAGTTGTTTCAGTCACAGTAATAGTGAATAAAAGCACAGCTGCCAAAAATGATACATTGATGCTTGAAATGTGAAGTCCAAATATTTCATTTTCTCATTAAAATGTGATATTCTCATTAAAATGTGATAAAATGTGCTAGTGGATGCAAATAGGCTGGAAGGTTCATTTCTTTCTATCTGGAGAAATAAACAATGGAAAATGTTGTTCCACTATCAGAAGCAATATAAATAAAGCAAAGGTTCAATCTGACTGCCACAGATTGCATTAGTGCCGGTCCAGAGTTCACTGATACTGCATGGGGATGAACCTTGAGAAGTTCTCAGTAGAATTCCCAGCAGAAATGCCTTAAATGCAGAAGCCTTGTCAGTAAAACAGAACAATCACAATATTTTCAATGTCCTCATGCTTCAGGTTTCCAAAATGTTCAGTAAACATACAGATCATAGTCGGTGCATGTTTATCTGAATTTTTTTGAAGAGCTTGTATAACTAAGTTAGCCATAGAAATGTGTGACTGATACAAACCCCAAACATAATAAAAATCCCACCACTGCCTAAGCAGTAGAATTTGGCCAAGCTAATTTAAGTTTAATCTTCTTTTATTATATGATAAAGCCTGCAGGGGTGATATTTACGTGGCTGCAAAACAAATTACAGGGTTGAACTATTGGCCTGCCCCACAGGGATTGAAGGGTAGTACTGCTCTTCCCATTGGTCACATCCAGCATGGGACTGAGGTGTCTCTGAGCTAAGCACTTCACTACCTTGCCTTTAACCACCAGCTCCTAGCTGAGAACACAGAATTAGATGCCTGCAATCATTATAGAGGGAGAATTATGTGACTCAGAATGGCAATCTAATCAAACCTACACATTAAGCTCCTAGAGGCAGAAAACAAAAATAACTTCCCAAGTCTCTTCAGGTATAGACAGGTATAAACACGTCTGAAAACATCCCCTTCCATCCCCTTCTTTTGCACTTACTCAGGCTTCATGACACAGGCTCCACAGAGGGTCACCAGTGCACCTTTTCCTGGTGGATGCGCAGAGTTTCCTTAGAAGAACCAAGCACTTTCACTGTGACACACTGCTGGCTGTAGCTCACTTCCACTCACAGGCAGGGTTCATGCCACCACCAGACCTATGCCAGGTCAGCACAGCCATGGGACACACACCCCACACAAACACTGGAAAGCTGTAGTTCAAGAATCATGAGATGGTCATCTCTATAACAGCATTTTGTAGAGGACCTGTATCTAAGACAGGTGCCAGGTGGTGCTTGGTGAACCTCTCTGAAAAGGAATGTCACCTTGGGTACTTGAGGATCAAATAAAAAAATTAATCTGTTTACGCACTTACAGATTGAAGATGAGAGAAGTTTGGATAAAGATGTTTTAGAATTATTTTCTCTAGCTTAAGGTCTCTAAATACATATTTTGATTTTGTGTTGTGCATCTATTCCTTAATCTTGTGAGGTATAACAAGTTAACTGGTTTATGCATACCTTTACTGATTCATCTTCAAGGTGGAAGATGTACCTCCCTTACACTGCAGGCATGAAAGGTTTTAACTGGAAAGCTCTCTAACAGAGAGCAATGTCAAGTACCTAAACCTATGGACCATGTGCATCTCTGTGACCTTAGATCAAAAGCTACACTTTTACCCCCCACCTAAAATAAATGTTTGTTTTTTTTTTCTTAACTTAGGAGAAGAGATGGAGGAAGAACAGGCCAAAAAAGAAATTTAATTCTCATTTTCATGTATTTAAGATCTTTTCTCACTGTATTGTGTTTGGTTTTCTTTTGGAACACTTTCCTGGCCCTCCTCTAAACTGAGAATGTAGGAAGAATGAATTGACAGAAGTGGAACAAACTGTAAAAAAGAAGATCAAGGAAAATATTTAGCAATATTTGAATTCCATATACCCAAAAGATGAGTTAATGATTATTATCTCCAAGAACTCAGTGGATGCTTACATCAAGGTATACAATCTTACAAGTCAGATATTTATTGCAGTTGCTTTCCATTCAAAAGGCTGGAAGAATTCTCTTCACATTTTGTACAAAAACGATACAAAGCAGGAAAGCCTTAAACCTTGGGAAGTTGTTTGAGATCCCAAAATTCCATGGGACAAAAAACAACCAAACAAAAAAATGATTGAAACTTCTTATAGTCAAAACTCACACACATTTTATTTGCAGTGAAGACAGTAATGACATTATCAGCTTAAAGAAAGCTTTTAATGTATTTCAATTCCAGTATGCCTTCAGCTACCTGTTTTGCAAAAATAGGCTGAATTATGCTCTCTCGATGTATGTCCCTACCTGCTCCACTTTTCTCTTGTGCCCATCAATTCCTGTATAATACTCACCTACAGAAACTATTGCAGCCTTACCTGAAGGATTTACAATTTCAGTCCTAGCATAACAGACAGCAAAGACAACTTTATAGCTAACCAGAGAGGAACTCATCTGGAGCTAGAACCGAGTTATCCTACACTTATATAAATGAAAAGCCATACAAGCACCAGAACACTAAGTCTAACCACACTCCAAAAGCCATGAGTAGGTCTAAACAGAGCAAAAGTGGTCATCACAAGGAACAACATCACCTGCCTGACCTTCCTGGATGGATGGATTGGTTGGTTGATTGGTTGGTTGATTGATTGATTAACACAAAAACTAACTCAGAAACCATCCCCAACCCCCAAGATAGCTCCCATTTCAGGTTCTTTATACTAAGGAGTAAAGTTTAAACAAGCCCAGAGCTTTCTCAGGGTTTGTTGAGTACCACAGATGTCCCTGATGAGGTATGACGGCCTTACTTCAAAGAGAAGCTCGGCTACCCTCCCACAATCCAGCTCCCAAGTGACAGAAACAGCTGGGCCTAGTTAAACAGTTACAAAGTAAAGTCATCTTCTTGCTTTGCTGTGCAAAAGGTTGTTCTAAATATTATTTTCACTATGTATTCAGCTCTACTAAAAGGGGAACACATTCTCTTGAGAATAATGCTTTGGCTCAGCCAGTCAGTAGCTAAAGTGTTCTGAGTATTGCTGACCTATCTTAAGTAAGATTTATTATCTAGGTCTTCATTCATTAAGCCTGTGGGTTTTGCTTTATTTTTGCATTTTTATTTATCAAAAGTGATTACATGCTTCTGTAATTCATAGACTTACAAATAATTTATAAAATTATTTTCTGTTCTAAAAAAAATATTTTTTGTTTTAAAGCCTTCTTCATTGCATATAAAAATGTTTCTCCATTGTTTTGAAAAGTTATAACAAGAAAATCATAGTTTGGTAGAAAGAATCCTCTGCAATGAGGAGAAATTGAAACTTTTGTGTTATGAAGTCATCTTATTGTTTATTTCAGTTTGATTTAAAGATCTTTATCGGACTGTTACATTCATCTTGTGTCTCTCTGAAGTTGAAGATTTAATTTCTTTCTCTGTCTCATGTACTATCCTCAATTTTGTGTCAGCTTTCTTCACATCTAGCTGGAGTTCTGGCTAACAAATACTTTTTCCTGGGATAATTTTTTAGCACTCCAAGGGCATTGAAGAAATTATAGATACCAGTGAAAGACCCTCATCTGTGTTTTTACTGATGGCGCATTTAAGCAAGCAAAGCAAGAAAATGTTTATAATCTACAGAAGACCAGGAATCCAGCTTTTCCCCTTGATAACATTACAAGCCTTGACATAGAAGGTAACCCCACAGTGTGAACTTTAACACAGAAGGAAGTTTGAATTAGATGCTTCATATACTGCAGAATTTTATTCTCGATGTCTCAGTTCCCATTTAGGTTTGGTTAAACTTAGCCACTTACTTTATCATCTCTTGAACACTCAAAGAAACTTTTTGCTGTTTTGAGAGCAAGGAAATGATCTACATTTGCAATTTGTGCTTTTCTCCCTGTCTCTTCTGGGAAGGATAGAAGGCATTACATGAATGGAGGAGGAAACAAAAAGTATTTTAAAAAAGTCCAAGAGAGGGGTAAATTAGTTACTTAATGTAAAGTATGTCATTGTATCATTGACATTTTCTGGTTCTTCTTGCTTACCTGTACTCACTTGATCATCACATAGCATCTAGTAATAGTAGCACGTTAGTTATAGTTGATGAAAAGCACTATTATGGTCAAATATCATACTTACCATGGACATTTACTGAGCACAGAGCAAACTGGAGAATGACATAGTCCAAAAGCACTATGCACTGTATTGCTAAAAGCACTTGGAGTGCACACTGAAAAATCAGTCTGTTGCTTCAGTAATTGATGCCTTCTTCTTTTGTAGTTTTCACTGCCCCCAAATCTGCTAATTACGTTAGTTATTGCTCTGGGGCTTGAACGAGTTTGTGCTGAATGTCTTTGTGGCTTTATAAATAATCATCAAGCATTAAAAAAGCCCCATTCATATGAAGAAATCTGCAGCAATATGCTATCACTAAGTTCAAACAGAAAATATTTAAGACGGAGAACTTGTCTTGATTCTTCCCGCTATTCCTGTGACGGATGCTGATCTTAGGAGTGGAAGAATTGGTAAAACTGCTGGATCCCCAGTACTGAAAGTCTCAACAGTAGAAGGAACTGAAATCAAAACTGTCACACACAGTGTCTAAATGCTATTTGCCAGGTCCCCCTGTGTCGACAGGCATTTCCATGATCTGAAAATCAGGGTCTGTTATCTCAAGATCCACAGTACAGGTATAAGAACTAGAAACCTTGGATTCTTGCATTTTATTCAGAGCTGAATAATTACTTTGCTCTCTGTTTCTGTGTAAGTCATTTCCTGGCCAGCAAAGGGTAGGAGAATTAATATTAAACATGGAATATCTGTGAGTGGTGATAAATTCTAAGTGAGTCTGAAGAGTCATACCAGGAATGTCCAAAAAAAGAGTGAATGAGTCAGAAATTTTAAAATCAGAGAAAACAGCTCATTCAGATTTAACCTAAAACATGGAAAAGTCATTTCTTCGAGTTAGATTTTTGGAATATACAGGTAAATATGGTGCCATTTTATTTCCAGAATGCTGGGCTAATAGACATTTAAAAAGGAAATATGAAGTAGAATGCACATAGGGCATTAAGGGAAAACATTAGATTCAGTGAAAAAGTCTCAGTAAAGAGGACAGGAGGGAAAAAAATAGGAATAACGTGTAATTGACCAGTAAAAGAAAAGCAGAAAGTGTACTGTAATTAAAGTGGCAAGACAGTTACTTGATCTTAATTGCAAATAATTTTTCTGTGCTTAGCAGCTCTTCCAGGGCTGAAACAAATATGGCTGTTCTCTAGATTAAGAATGTTGTCACCATTTAAGACAGAAATTTCTGCCAAGTGACTAGAATTCTGCAATCACAGCCTTTTAGAAATTAAAGTAGCAGATGTGTTCCAGCAGTCGAGCTTCTTATCAACTGAATAGCCTTTCTAGAATAAAGCTGAAAAAAGATTTAAAGCTGTTGAAAAGTAGCATTTTACTTGAATGTATGCTAAGAATCCATAAAGGATTCTTTGACCATTTGATCCTACTATCTCTTCTTTTGTTTTTGGAATCTGGAATTTTGATCTGGATTCCTAGTTCCTGATCTATTTCTACAGTTTATAATTTCCACACCAGTGGGGCAACAACAATTTTAACATCATGAAAACTTTTTTAATAGAGTTGTTTCATGGTGATTCACAAAGTCTGCCACACATAGTTTATTTCACTGCTCTTTTGCATTGTTATTCTGCAGAATTTAGAGCCTAGATATAAGAGCACAAACAAAACTAAACAAAACAAAAAACATCCTGCTGCAGTTTGTGAGTCACTGATGTTATTTTGCAACAGATTAAGTCCCCAATATTACCCTATGCTATTTTGCCTTTTTTTTTTTTCATTAGGCTATTGAGAAACCAAATAAATGAGCTTGTTTCTGACAAAAGCCTTCTCTAAACTTTAGTTTGTGTACCTGACAGCGAATGAAGGCTTCACAACATCCAATTTTTACTGTTTTGAAGGAAGTGAAATGATATTAAGAGCCAGGTTCAGTACTTTACCTCCTAAGGGAGGGAGAGAGGACACACACAATGATTTTAGATTGCTCTGCCCCATACTCTGGGCTTGAGAGATTGCCCACTCTTCTCTTCTGTCCTCTGTCTGTTTCCCCAGAAAATCCTTTTTCTTGGAACTGCAAGAGAAGGCAATTTTATTTTGTATAATGTACGATTTCTCTTTTCTGTCAGTTCTCCACATGGGAGCTACTTGGGGCTCAGAAAACATTTGAGATGCTTGTAAGTATTTGAAGGAAGAAAACTTGAACTCAGAATTTTGCTGGTATCAATATGTAGCTGTGGCTGCAGAGATGGTCAGAACCATGTTCAGATGAACGAAAGAACAGGCAGACTTGTGAAGTCACAAGTAGATTAATTTGCATATCTAGATGGCTTCTGTGCCATCTTGTGAAAATGCCTTTGTTACAAGGAATGTAAGCTAAGACTTGGAGGCCACCGCTAAGCATGTCACTGGTGAGCAGCTTTGATATGAACATTCATAATGAAGCTCCTTAGTGCGTGGGAGCAAGGGTGCATGGGCTCCTTCAGGACGTGTTCCCTCTGACACAGGATGTGAAGCTCTTCAGATCAGGTTCTCCACCAAGCTGGTCTGACAGGCAGTGACCTCCCTGGACAGCTGGCAGGATGTGTGGGTACAGCTGAAACATGCTTTTAGGATCGGTGCCACTCAGGTCTTCCCCACATGTGCGTCACTAGTCATGTGAGGAACAGTTTAGATCCCTGTGAGGTGTGGATGCTACGCACATGTTCACTGCAGCTGAGGGTCACATGACTGAAAAAAAACCTGAGGTTCACCTTTACAGCTGCAATAATCATGGGAACCATAAGCAACTCTATTAATTATGTCAGCACAGCTGGACATCTTGCTTTTCCAAACTCCAGTGACAATAACTGGGATGTCACAGTCAGCAGCAAGTTGGAAAGTGTTTTGCAAAATTTCAGTTAAAATAGCAGAAGGTGTTTAACAGTACTGAACTGTTCATCTTTTCCCACATAGACCTAGCATACCAAATTGTCAAAGGATATTGATTTCTGAAACAGGGTGGGACTAGAAAAAGAAATACTGCTGTTTTCTACCCCATACTAACTCCTGGAACAAAATCATGTTAACAGATTCCTGAAACTCCTGTCACGGAAACAGTAGCTCTCCGTTAACATGGAGGCCAACGGGCAAACGTAGGGTAGTATCAAGGTACAACAGGGCTGATGTGGACTGCAGGAGTCTCCAGCCCTCTTCCCAGGGCTCTGGGGAGTGGCAGGTGTGTGGCTGATGCTGGAGCTGATGCCAGTTGTGAGGTTACATCTCTGAGAGGAGACATGGCTTGCACCATGGAGAGCACTAATGCAGTCCTCCCCTGCGGAGGCAGGCAGAAGGCAGGCAGCATTAAGGCTCTAGATTGCTAATATAGTTGTTTATCCTTTTGGGAATGACATCTCTCCCAGAAAATCATTATTAGGACAGCCTTGGAAGTAATTCAGACATGGCAGAGTAACTTCACTCTATTTAGCAGTATATTCATTAGAGTACATTTAAAGTGATTGCCAGCTCAGGAACGGACACCTGCTACACCTGCTAGAGCTTGTGGTCAGCTTGCAAGTAAGCACATTTGACATATTAAAGCATTGGAAAATACATTTTAATAAAGACTCACTCTGATTTTTACTTGTAAATAGGTCTCCATACTCAAAACCTAAATAAAAGCAGGACTGATGTATCCATCATTACAGACTCAAAAGTCTCCCTGTAGATTTGGAAAAAAAATAGTTTTCATTTCAAACAAGTAATGCTATTGCAGTTGTTTAAAAGATAGAGGGACTCAATGTAAACATCAACAATTTTTAAGTTTGTGTACTCATCGAATACCTGCCAAGCCATTTAAAATCCTGTGCTTTTCTACAGTATTAGTTTATCATTTCTACAGCAAACTAATCCAAAGAGCATAATGGGGAATGAATGGTGGGTGGGATAGAGACAGACAAGTATGCTAAGTCCACTGCTTTATTTGTATGAGTAGTCCAATACAGATTTGAGAATTCAGTTTAAAATTCAGTTTAGATATTAGGAGGAAATTTTTTACTCAGAGGGCAGTGAGGCACTGGCACAGGCTGCCCAGAGGAGCTGTGGATGCCCCATCCCTGGAGGTGTTCAAGGCCAGGCTGGATGGGCCCTGGGCAGCCTGATCCAGTGGGTGGCAACCCTGCCCATGGCAGGGGGGTTGGAACTGGATGATCTTTAGTGTCCCTTCCAACCCAAGCCATCCTATGATTCTATGCTGACGTGATGTCCAGAAAACATATCAACATGAAAAGCCTTTACATTTTAAAAGGCTGGAAATTTCTCACATTTACATACCTAAAATTACAGAATTAAGAAAGAATTGGGAAAGAAATTCTACTTGATCAAATCTCCCTGGTTTTTATGGCTTGATTCTCATGCTGGTAAAATATGGGAATTTATGTATCATATTTTGGCTTATTTCAAAATGTTTTAACAGATTCCATCCTGGAGTGAATATAAGTGGAATAATCCAATCATTTGAATACCTCTCCTGGGCTTGTAATCACCCAGCGTTCTTGAAAACCATGAACGCTACTGTACTGTTATGCATACAAATGTATGTCACACACACGCTGGGGGCCAATGCCATAAACTAGGGGGTGATACCTGGTGACTTAGCCACAGTTTACAGAAAGACAGTTGTGATTAGCGCACAGAATGCACTGCCTTTAATAAATTACCAATATACTGGTGTATGCACCCAATAACAGGTCAGTTGTCCTGTTCGCTTTTTCTGTGGGACTGAAGAATCCAGCCTGGTTCTTCTGTCTCCTTTCTGTTTCTAGCACATGGGTTTTTGGTCGGATGTATTTCCACTGATTACAAACATTTGTTGGAATATTATTCACCAGAGGTTACAGTTTAATTCAGTATCACTATGATGCATATACATTCTATAAATTAAACGAATGAATATATAAAGCCTTCCAGCTCTGTGAAAGAGCTGTGTGTATCCCTGTGCTGTGCAGTGTCATGTCAACCTAACAAACCCTTTTCACTTGACAATATTCAATATTATACCACCCAAGGTTCATAAAGTACAATTTCGAGATAATGGGAAAAATACAGGACACAACATGTTTCTGGCTGATAATACTGGTTCCAGGTGTTCTGAGAGAAAATTAATTCAGTCATATGTTCCAGCTATAACACTGCTTACCCCTTTTATGGATGCCTGTTGAAACTGCTTCTAATATTCTGCAGACCTCAAACCACAGATCAAAGCTAATTACAAAAATTAAGCTAATTGTCTAAAAGCTTGCAGCAGAGTGCAGATTAGAGACATCAACAGCTGCACAACACCACCTGACTCTTTTCTCGCCCGTGTGGAGTTTGTGAGAGGGATAAGACTGAGCTGAGAATTAATAAATTCAATAGATATGTTTTGGAAATGTGTCTTAAACTTTTCCCAGGCTATTGTACTTACATTCTTGGAGCCTAGCTGAAGTCACAACTGTGATCTCCTGTTTTTTAAACTTTTACATACTACATGTCAACAGAGGAAAAACATTTCCACTGATTTCAATTGATACATTAACCAGACCACTGGTTAGTAGGTCAGCTGAATTATTCATCACAAATACTGACCTGCTAGTCTGCACATCTTCAGCAACTTGATTCCAAGTGTAAAAACAATTTGCCAAGCAGTTAATTTGTTGCCAAATCTGAGCTTACAGCACGCTTGTGAACCACTCTTTTTGGCTATATCTCTGACAGTTTGCTACGGTATACATCATGCCCAATTTGTCATCTCCTGCTATGTGATGTTACCCTTGCCTCCCAACTAATTGACATTGTTTATGTGTGAGAACATCCATACAGATGATATCCAATGAATATTGCACACTGGAAATGAGTCCTTGGATGAAACTTCATTTCTGTTGAATAACATAGATTTCAAGGCTACCACGTACTCTGTTAAAATATTTCTATATTATTTCCTAGTATGTCAAAAAATAAATGACTGATTTTTAGAAGTCTCAGAGCAGAACTGCTGTAAAAGCTATCTGCACCTCTGGAGTCAGGACCAGTGATATCAGCTTTCCTGAGCCAAACACTGGATATATAGTGGGCAGAAAAAGTGATGACTCCCTTGTACCATCCATAGTGCTGATGAAGCAGAGTGCTTCTTTCTCAGAGCTCTTTCAGAATTACAGCAGTAAGTGAAAAGACAATTGTACTAGTCGTAAAGCTCACATGGAACTTTCAAAACTGGCCTGATTTTGTGCTTAAAGTAAAAAATGTTTCTCTTGTATTGCCTGTAGGTTTTCTTCTAAAGGAAGTATGAGTTTGCTTAAAACTTATAATCAGAAAGACATATTGGCTATTGAATCAGACTTTAGATATGAATAAAAATGATGTAGGATTTACATGAGCAGTCAGTCTTTATGTTGACATTTACTAGCTCTAGCCTTAAAAAGAATAATCAACAATGACGTACATACCAGCTGGTGAATCTGAGTTTGCAGGGCCTTCTGCACAGTATGAAAGTAAGCACATTTCTTTTGCCATGCTGCCATACTTTATTTTTAGATTATTCAAGCGCTTATTGCCTTGAGACATAGTTCCATTTTAAACTTTTTTCTATTTTAATTTTGCTATGAGACTATTTTGGAGCTACTTCAGAACTGATTAAGTTGCTTGAAATTAGCAAGCAAATTCCACTGCAGAGAAAACAAAATAAGCTAATTTTTGTCTCTGAAACTCTGTAGTGTTACTGTCTTGTATCCCTTTCCAGTTTATATTAAAACTCATCTGACCAGATCTTTGCCTCTTTGTCCTTCCTACCTGAGAAGAGCCAGTGTGCAATATGTGCCCATCATCATGAAACTGTAAGCAAATCCTTAACATTTTCGTCTCCTTGTATAGGCTTCATACCTAGTTATATTTGTCATAAATGGACGCCAGTCCTGAAACTACACATAATTTAGCTCTCTTCCTTCAAGGTTTCTTCTGTTACACTGTAACTCTAAACCAAGCATGCAGATACTTGTAAGGCCTTGTGCAAATAAATGAAAACATATGCAAATGGTAGATGTGGTCTTTCTTCACAGAGGACATTGGAAAGTAAAAGTACTTTAAATTCACCTTCTTATTTACACTCGTCCTCCAAATTATTGAAAATTCGTGGACAGCATTTGCTGAGTTTTGTATTTATCAATCCTAATAGACTGCAGGCAAAAAAAAATTTGAAGGCAAACCGGCCATTAGCAGCTGGAAGAACAATGCTGATCGCTGTACTGTGTAATAGTTTTTATAGCTTAACTAGAACAAATAGCCTTATGCTTCAGTATGGAAGTTTTAACTTTGTCAGTACTCAAAGGGCAGCATGTTTATTTGTATTAGGTTTAGAAACATACAAAGTGTACCACCTGTTGTGTAATATATCCACATTATCTTAAAAGTAAAGAGTTTCAATTCACATTTATTAACAGCCAAAGACAGCTAAGATTAAATATATATATATTTTTTCTCCTGTAAATCTTGTACTAAGAAAGCCAGAAATGAAAAAGTTCACTTTCTGTATAAGTTGTTTCCACATACCTAATTCAAAGTTGTATAAAGCTTCCTATAAAGTTTGCTTTAAACACTACATATTTCAAATGAAAACAGGTGAATACTGAACTCTGTTCACTGTTAGGATGCCACTGGGAAACAATTGCCATCAGGGAAAGGAACTCCCAGAGATTCTGAATGAAGGTTTAACAGAGGAATTAATTTTAGCAGAGTTAATACATGAAGTTATTAGTAGATTTTGTGGCAGGAAGTTTCTCTGTTAAAATGGTGTAACACCAACAGCACTGTCTCTCCCTTGATCATTAATCTGTGTACCATCCTTGTGAATTACTACTAAGTCAATCCATCAAATCAGATTAGGAGTTAGGAACACAGCTGCCCTATTAAGTTCAACAACTGAAATATTGTGAGTCCCCAGGTTTTCCAGCAATTAAACTATGATAAGCTGGAGGAAACAGGAATGACATCTGACAGAGGAAAGTTGTGCTGTCTTACTGTGGCAATGAGCCTCACAACTGGGAGAGTCCAAGCTGGTGGGATTGGTAGCAGTGAAGTCCTGATTGCTTGTACGTTTTCTGAAGAGCTGTTATTCCTAGAGAATCTGACATGTTCAGTGTCCGTAACAGCTGTGTGTAGACCACAGTCCATGTTTGTACCTACCAAGAACCTTATCAGACAAGTAACTGAGCCTCCCATTGTTTTAGTAAAAGAAATGCGATGTTAAGTGCTGAGAGCAAGGCACAGAGGCAGTAACATCCTTCTGACTGTATCTATTTAAAAACTAGACCTCTAGTGCAAAGCTTTGCCTTTCTACAGGCAGTGGAAAAGATGACACTTTGAAAGGGCACAATTCCACATACTTCAGACATAATTTAGCTAGCTGGATTGTCCTCCAGAGGTTAGTCTCCCTCCACTGAATGCAGGAAGAGCCTCAGTAACTATTTTACACTAGATGTCTAACGTTTAAATTGCTAAGGTTAGTGAGCTGAATCTCACTTCAACTCTGCAGCTTCAGAAAGGTTGGAAGCAGGCTTGAATGATTGTCTGTTCCCTTATTTTGCAATTGCTGGCCCTGAACAGATGTTTCTATTGAGCTGTCCACAAAGACTCCAGAGCTTCTCCTGAGTGCTTGCAGTTAATTTAAAAGTCAGTCATGCATGAGCAGTTTAGGTTGTTCCTCCCAAAAGTCTGTTATCTCTCTGCTGAATTTTATTTAGTTAAACTAATATACATATGCTTTTATTTATCTAAATGTCTGTGAAAACACTTAATGTTATAATCTGAATCTGACCAATCATACTTATGACTCTTTTTAAAAGGCCGTGTGTGCTAGCATATGGGAAACTTTCTTAACAAAGATTTTCAGTCTGTATCTGCAAAGGAAAATGGAGATGCATATTCAGATGACGAAATTAATAGATTCACAATTAAATAATTGGCAGTCTGCCCCAGGAATTCTGAAGAATATCATCTCCCATTATTAAATGGCATAATTTCAAAGTTTATAAACACACCTTGTTTTCATCATCAGACCAAAGATAAAATATTATCAAGAGACATGAAATGTAGCCAGATGGAGCACAAGCCCAAGAGGGAGTTAACAAATAAATTAATTACCATTCAAATTAAAATAATTACAATTCTGATCGCATACAAATATTGAGCTGTCAGGTCTAAGTGTTGTTTGGAAAGACGGCATTTGCCCATATTGGTGGGTGGAAGAATCAGAGTAATGATTGAATAGAAAGCTCAAAGTCTGTTAAGCACGTGCATCTTTGGATTCCACCCTTTGTTCACAGACACATCTGAGTGACATTTGGTTAATGGCTTGGTCTTGATAATATATTTAGTGTAATCTCTCCCACAATGTGATTAACTGTACTGGAAATGCAGATGAAAAGGTGTATTTAGTGTTTTGCAGAGTGTCGCAGATGGGGAGCATTACCTTCAACATTTGTAGCTATCTAGGCATGGGAAGAGATAATCCATACTCAGTGGCAGACTACCAGGACTTTTCATTATTTAATGTAATGACCATACATAATAGAATTGAGAATAAAAACTAATCTTCTCATCATGCAACCAAGAGACAATAACAATCCCTAATAATTAAAGGCAAGAAGCAACAACTCATTATACAATGCTTAATATGAAGGTTTGGAGGACATAATTACCAAGAAAGAGCTCTCACTTAGGTTCAGCCATTAATAATTAGAGGTCAGATACGTATGAGTAACCTGGTTTTGCAAAGAGATGCACACATATAAGCACTCACGTGCACATGCATACAGACACACACAAAATCCTAATGTGATGCATTGTGGAGGGCATAACTGAAATCAATGGGCCTACTCACAGAGTCTATGACTTATTTACTCAGTGGCTTCTCTAAAATGGTTTGGTAGAAAGATTATTCTGAAAGCAGTCATCATGTGCATTTATATTTATTACAATGGTGTAAAAGGCCTTGGTTTAACTAGGAATAAGGTCTAGGGTAGATTAAGTTAAATACATACATAAATCTTTGCACAATCAGGGCGAAAGGGCATTATGCAAAAAGTGCTTCTTTCAGATGAAGTCGTGTTGCTAAACAGATATGAATAAGGTGAAAATGTACTATTTGGAGAAAATAATTTGAAAAAAAAAAAAAAAAACCACCAACAACCATTATTATTTGTCCTTTATTCTTTCTTGCTTCACTCTTTTGTAAGTACATTTTGGAATCATCTATTCCAAGGAAAATAAATGCATGTTAGTTTATTTGTTTTAAATTACCAGTCAATAATTTCATACAACAAGCAAGCTTCCTCTCCCCTCACGCTCTCTCCACCAGGATGTATCTTCTATGCAGTAGAATAGAAGTTATATTCAGGAATTTTTTATGGACTTCCCACACACCTATCCGAAAACAGAACTGCTGATGAGGCTGGCCATTCTCCTTGAAGAACTGATACACATAGAGGACATGGTCCGCGCTCTGCAACTGCAACGGCATGTTTCACAGTCCTCTTCCATGTCCACAATGATTGCCGCGTGTGAGCCACCAACAGCAGCTATCTGTGTATGAGTGATACACCACATTCACAAAAATATTTTTTCTGCTTATGCATGTTTGGCCCCTCTTGTGGAAATATTATTATGATGGTTTGCTATTCATGGGCTAGATGCAGTGGAAACTTGGAAAATGGTCACATCCCCTCCCATATGGAGAGCATACATGAATTAATATATCTGCCAAAGGCATAGATTAAATCCACTTGTCTTCTGTCATTCATCAGAACAGAATCATGAACACATTGGTCTCTGCTTGGTCTAGCAGAGAGTGGTTTATGTTTTTGCCATTTCCTCCTTGTCTGCAATGAACCAGACAGAGCAAAAATTACAGTGCTGTACCTATACTGCTAGAACTGCAGTAATGCAGCAATTCTTCCCAGTCTGGGCATGGTTTCAGCACTACTAAGGTGTGTGAACATGATTATGTGTGTGTTTACGTACTTACCACTATAAGATATTCCTATACTGGGAGGGAAATAAACTACTAGTGTAGGCACATTTATGATACTGAACCTATGCCCATCCCAGTCAAGCTATGTTAATAAAAATACCAGTATATTATCATACTGAGAAATAAAACCTATAGGGCAGAAGTCTGACAGATTAATAAATTGGCATAACTAACTCTGTATATACCATAGCTGTCACAACTGCAGAGTTGATGCAGTACATCAGCTAAAACCACAGAATCATAGAATGATATAATCGTTTCAGTCGGAATGGACCTTTAAAGGTCCACCCATCAAACCCATATTTTTCCAGTTTACAGACAAGGATGTTATGGGGGACCATGTCAAAGGCCTTCCTGAATTCCAGATAGGTGACATCAGTGGCTTTTTCCTTGTCCACCGACACTGTTACGCCATCATAGAAGGCCACCAGGTTGGTCGGGCAGGACATGCCCTTGGTGAAGCCATGCTGGTTGTCTCGCATCACCTCCCTGTCTTCCGTGTGCCTTAGCATAGCTTCCAGGAGGATCTGTTCCATGACCTTCCCAGGCACAGACATGAGGGTCACCAGCCTGTAGTTCCCTGGGTCTTCCTTTCTCCGTTTATTAAAAATGGGTGCAACATTGCCTTTCTTCCATTGCCTTTCCTCAGGTCACCAGGGACTTCACCTGACTGTGATGACTTCTCAGATATCATAGAGAGTGTCTTGGCGACTGCATCAGTCAATTCCCTCAGGACTCTGGGATGCATCTCATTGGGATCTGTAGACTTATGGATGTTCAGGTTCCTCAGCTGTCCACGAACCTGGTCTTTGCTTACAGTGGGAGGGACATTGCTCCCCCAGTCCCCACCTTCCCACCCATCTGCTCAAGGGGTGTGTGAAGAGCAGTTGTTGTTGAAGATTGAAGCAAAAAATTTGTTGAACACCTCAGCCTTCTCCTTGTCTATTGTTACCAGCCTGCCTGTATTGCTCACTAGGGAGGGAACACCTTCTTGAACTTTCCTTTTCCAGCTGATACACCTGTAGGTTTACACCTCTTGCCAAGTCCAGTTCCAGTTGGGCCTTGGCCTTCCTGACCCCTTCCCTACACAGCCTGGCAGCATCCCTATACTCTTCCCAGGATACTTGTTCCCGCTTCCACTGCCTGTGCATTTTGTTCTTGCTCTCCACTTTGACCAGCAGGTCACAGTGCAGCCATGCTGGTCTCCTGCCTTCCTTTTCTAACTTCCTACACCTGGGGATGGAGAGCTCTTATGTTCTAAGGAAAGCTTCCTCAAAGATCTGCCAGCTCTGCTCCACTTTCTTGTCCTTGAGGGCAAAGGAAACCCTTTAGGGTTTTGTTGACTAACTCTGTGAAGAACTGGAAATCATCTTTCCTAAAATTTAGTGTCCTAATTTTACTCCTTGTCTGCCCCATACCCCTCACATCTACTGTGAGAGGGTCTGCCTGGTATAATGGGCCTTTAGTTCCCTGTAGGGAGGAGTCACCTACAACTAATACCCACTTCTTCTTTGTGGGTGCAGCCCTGATACCGGGGGAAGGCTTTTCTAGTTTTTGTCTTGATGTTTCCTCTAGTGTAGATTGGCTGTTGTCACCCAGAGATGGGCATTCGACATCCAGAGCCTTGTACCTGTTGTATAGAGTACTCCACATCTGAAGGTGTGGAGTGGGCAAGGAGGGAGTTCACCTGTAACCCTGAGTACAGACTTGCTTCCGTCCACTCCTTTCCTTGAGCTGTTCCCCTCATCTTGGCAGTGAGAGGATACAGGTTGCCCTGGCTCTTGTGCTTTCTCTTGTAGTTGATCCTGTCTCAGGGAGGGCAGGACACGGCTCCTCTGCTCCTTCTCTTTTTTGATCCCCTTGACACTTCTTAATCTATCTATTTCATAATGTAATTTTGCCACCAGGCTGAGCAGATCGTCCACCTGCTTGCACCTCGTGCAGCTGTTCTCACTGCTGCCATACGATGCCAATGAAAGGCGCTGATACTCTCTGCAGTCAGAGGTCTAGACAGCTTCATGTTTGCTAGGGAGCTCAGTCTGGTTCTCTGCATCCTTGCTGATGGGTGCAGACACCCTGGCTATCCACCGAGTGGGTCCCATGACTAGAGTCTCCATTCCCAGAGGGTGATAAACCTGTACTTAGCGGATGATGACCCTGTTATCAGAGGATGACAACCACCTATTGTACTTACTTCTCTAGCCTGCAGGGTGCTTGCCCTCCCTGCACAAACTGCCACGCCATGCCCTGTTTGCCCATCCAGTTCACCCCACTCAACAACCTCTGCTGAAGTTCAGCTGATCACATTCCACTTCCCAAGGGGACTGGGTAAGCATATGCACGTGATCTGTTAGAGTAGCCAAAATGAAGAAAAGTAAACTTGGGTATGCTAGCTATGAAAGCTAGGTTGTTCAGGGTGCTCACTTGCAGGTCTGTATTGTTCATTAAAGTGACACAGGGCTTATTAATGCCAGATTTTTGCCTCTAACTGTTCCATCTGTAAATAAAATATTGTCAGTGTACTTTGTAGCTAACCAGTATGGGTTACTTTTCAAGTTTTCAGATTACAAGAATTAACATCCCCAAAAAGTCTGAGTATCACTGCCAGGCGATGAAAGCTCAGAGATTTGGTGACAGTAGTTTAAACAACTTGTTTATTAACTGATCACAGTGAAGGAGCAAGTAAAATATTTGTAAGACCAGCACAATCTACTGCTAAGTATGATCATATACTTACATAGATATAACAGGAATATATGTATATACATCATTCATATGTACACACACACATATATTTGTCTATGACATACTTCATTCAGTTCTAATCACTATGCAGTTCATTGATTTTGGTAAATGTAGTCACCATATCCCTGCAACGATAAAACCTTTGCATGACTGATTAGGAGGCAATATTGGATACCTCAGGCTTCTCCTAGCTGTATTGCAGGTGTTAATGCACTTAGAAGTGCTACACCTCCATGATTAAATTTGCCCTCAGGAAGAAAAGAAGTATTTGTTCTTCATTAGCATTTTTGCTAGATGCAATCCCACAACCCAGTCTCAGGAACAAATGAGACATTTTCACTCATCACTACAGATGCAGTGTATTTGTAAAATAGACATCAAGAAATGTAAATTAAGCAAAAGATATGAAAAAACATGCAGGCGGGAAAAATCCCAAGTTACTGATAAGAGTGCCACTACTCTTTGGCAGCATGCTCACCAGTGAAATCTCACGGTTCAGGGCTTGAAGCAACCACCCTATCTGTGCCTGGCTGGCAGTAAGTGCAAATCCCTGCAGCTGAATGCCTGTGTGTTTTTAACAATCTGTATGAAGCAAGTTACTGCTTTGTGTTTTGGTGGCCCACTGTTCCCATCAGAGATTCGCCCCACTAACCTCACTTGTAATCTTGGCAGAGAGGACAATTTGCAGTGGGATAAAAACTGACCATCTCCAGTAAGCCCAAGGGTGGTTTTCCAGATCACGTTATGAGGGTAGTGTGGTACATTTTTTAAAGCAAAATGTGTGTTCAGACATCATACATTCAGGCTGAAAGGCTCTTTAATCCATCCACTGTCACAAGCCATTTTTGTTTAATTATGTTCCCAGGAAAATAAAGATCTCAGTTGGCTGAATCCTCATTCTTCCTTCTCCCTCTCTCCCCTCAACATATACTGATGTTGGAAGAGCCCTTAAATGTGGTTAGGTAGCTTCTTCAAAGAAGAACATTTACATTTCCTGTAAAAAACGAGCAGGCTTCATCATGTCACTCAGGGTATTAAGCAAAGACTGAGTGTGGAATCAAGGACGGCAGGAGTGACAAAATGCAATTCTGTGGCGAATTTTAATGTTGCAGTGTATGCCTTCCTTCTCATTAGAAAATTCATAAGAATGTGAAATTCAAAAATAAGTACTGATTAAAGACTACTGAAGTATTTCTTTTCCAGGAAAAGGCAGTCTTCATTTATGTAGAACATGGTATATTGTTGTATTCTGTATAGAGGATGATGTATTTATATGACAGAAAAGTCTAAACAAAAGGAGCTA
>VXAV01007097.1:6411-16535 GCA_013399715.1 Alectura lathami | reverse complement strand
GAAAGAGAGGAAAACAATGATTCTACTTTTTCAAAAACTGTGTTAATGGTCTTTTTACAAGTCTCAGTTAAAAACAGAACTGTGTCTTTATTATATTTGACTGCCTCTCAGTCCCAAGCTCTGTGCTGGAAAGTTAACAACTCACTGAAACGCTACAGTAAAATCAGGCAGTTTGAAGATCATGCAAGCTTGTAAATCATATATTCTTTGTATGTGTCTTCTGCCCTGGTGTGCTGCTAAACCTGTATTTCACCAGATCTTGTTGCTGCTCTGCATTTGAAATCCTAGTGCTCTTAAGCAATGCTCAATGGGATTTCTGCTTATCATAGTTCTTCCTGTGTTCACAAAGCAGAAGCAGTAAGGACTGAGGGATAATTTCCTGAGGTTAACAGTGGTAAAAAAGAGATGTTTCCTGTGAAGATACATGTGAAAGTAAGCATGGAAATATTTAGTCACAGCTCCATCAAAAAATAAGCAGAGAGGCATATTGTGGAGGAGCCATGTAGAATGCTCTAAAGAAATGGTGTAAAGTAGACCGGCAGGCAGTTGGCTTCCTCTAGAGAAGATGCATAGGGAAAAAAAAGGAGAAGTCCATATAATTCAGTGTACAGTGGTTTGGGGCTGTGAAAAAGGTGCAAGGATCCAAACAAAGGTTATATGTCAGGTACATGCATCAGGTTCCCCTAAGAGATAATTTTGTTTGATTTTGGATCCTGAATTTGTATTTAGTTCAAACGGTCTAGCTATCTATTCTTATGGTAAAAATACACTTCTTTTTATTTTCCCATTACTGTTGATGTTAAACAAAGCAAGAACTGCATCTATTTTTGACAACCATGGCAAGAGCAATCTGACAAATATTTCTTCTGCTTCAGTAGCAACTTCTGTAAATCACTTTTAAAGTAATCTTCTTCACTAGTACAAGTCAATTTCTCTTGTAGAGAAATACTAACCCCACACAAGCTGATCAGCAGAATTCATACACCACTTAAAGGGAGTAAAGTTTTCGCTACTTGGTAAATACAATGAAACCTGATTAAATACAGCTCTGCAATTCATTTCCATAGGAAAACACATAATCTCTTTCTAAAAGGAGATATAGAGAAGAGAGTTTCACTTTATACAAACTTGGATTGCACACCCAAGTTTAGGACAAAGAACAAAGCATATTTTTGGAATGATCTGTCTTTTGTTACATAAAAAACAAAACAAAACAAAACAAAACAAACAAAGAAACAGAAATAAGTGCACAGAGACAGGTGCTTTCCTTTTCATACAAAAATAGGAGAATATTCAAGGTCATATGGCCTCCTACCCTACTATGCTTCTGTTTCCAAGGCCACTGTGAGACATACACTATCCCTATAAATACTGACAAAGCTGTTCCCATAGCGAATACTTAGTGTTTAAAAGCTCTATGAATTTCTTTCAAATACTACCCTTCTCCTATGTCTTGGCATGGTATAAACAGCATGGAGAAAGGAACTGGATATAAGCACCAAGAGAAAATGAATTCAGTACGATGAGCTTGAGACTGTGTCTGGGGTGGTTTTGAGATAACAATGACTTCAGAAACCACTGGCACAGTGCTGCTGTAATTTCCCTAGCACAGTCCTTGAAAATGAATTTTGTTCTCTGTTAGACAACTAAAAATCCAAAGTGATCCCACACAACATCTCTGTGATGTCAAGTCACTGCTGCAGGTATGTCTTCTGATTTTCCTTAAGTTACAAGGCAGCCAATCTGGCCTGCAAAACCTTTTAATGTCTAGCTCAAACTAAGTTAAAGTTAGATCCCATTCTTGAGAAACAAGCATTATTTTAAAGAAATGACTTAGAATTAACCTACTGACAAGCCAAATGTAATCCAGTCTTTTCAGGAAATAAATCAGGTCCTGATCCCTGAAATGTTTAAGCAGATGTATTCACAGTTACAAACAAACAAGATGCTAAGAGACAGACAAAGTGACGAAGTCAGGAGTATTTAAATAGTGCATAGGATAAACAGAAAATAAGCACAGGTTTGGTTTTTAACAACTTTTCAGAATCGAAATGCCTCAGATTTTCATATGGTGTACATAACATTTTTGGAAGGACAACCTCAAAAAGGATATGTACTCATACACATGCGATGGAAATCTGAAGCAAGCGTGCCATTAGATTTGTGAAAAGCTTTATTCAGAATTTACAGTGTTGAATAACAACATGCATCTTTACAGAAAGGGAAAGAATAATGCCACACAGCTTATACAGAGTGTGCACACAGTCTTATTATCTACTTCAGTTCTGTACAAGAATTTTTGAAAACAGATGTGTCTGAGTAATTCATTCTCTACCTTTTTTTCCACATTTATCTTCCTCTATGACTATGTTTTCTGCTTTTCTACCCATATAACATTCTTTAACAGCAAAGCAGTGGGATTGGGGACTGTATTTTATTAACATATTAGTAATATGCATAATACGTTAGTGCCTTTATTCTCAATAGAAAAGAGAGGAAATTCCTACAGTGAGGTGAAATTCCGTTCCTAAATCTCTGCAGATTGTTTCCTTTGCCCATACAGTTCAGTTCTGCCTCAGAAAAAAAAACTTATGAGGATTATTTCCTTCCTTCCTTCCTTCCTTCCTTCCTTCCTTCCCTCCTTCCTTTCCTCCTTCTCTGCTTTCCTGCACTAATTCAGGTCATGTACTACTGAGTACTGAAAAAAATGCTCGTAAACAATCGACATTAGTTTAAAATCTAATGCCTCTGATTATGGATAAGGGTGGGTTTGCACTCTAACATATGATTTCTTACACAGACATAAGGGTACACCTACATTTCTACCCTCCCTTCAAAGTAAGCAGGCATGCCCTATCTCTCATCCCAAAACTGATATAGCTCCTTTTGTGGTGCTGGAAGCAGGTTGATAAGCCTTCTTGACGGTCAGGATAAATTAACTCTGTCACTGAACACAGTTATACTACGTTATTATTATGTTACTTACGACATTTTTAGTGAAAGCTGGCTCAGATACCATGTGGGAAGGCCCATGTTTGTCCATGCCCATCCACCTAGGCATGTCTTTATGGGTAGCATGAAGGCAGCTGTGCTGCAGGTGTAGGTTTTGGGAGGTAGCATTGAGTCAGCATAGTACCGCCAATCCCTACTCAGGACTCCCTTCTGCTCTGGGGACAGGATAAGACACTTTACAGTATAGCCTGGACTGGGCCTTATGAAGTCAGCTAATACAGCCAGAACAGTGTGGGTAGAGCCAGCTCGTCTCTTTCTGTGGCACATTCCAATCAGCAAGTGAGGTAGAACTGGGAATACGTTGGTGAGAGCTCTCCACAAACCTCTGTCCATTCCCACAGCCAGAGCTACAGTGTGAGCAAGCATGATTTCTTCTCCCATGAGGAAAGAAATGATGGGGACATGTAGCCTGATCATGATCCTTCAACTGCCTGAGAAAGAGTGAGGTGAAATATACATGGCAAGAAATGTATAGTTCACTAACAGGTGAAGATGACACTTTACCAGAAGGGACAGCTTACATTTATTTGCTGAGAGCTGGGACTTATACTGGCCTCGAACCAGCCGGCAGGTGGACCCATCGCCATTGCAGACCCCGCAGTTATCTTCCTTGACAGTGCTACCCAGCTGGCGGTCACAGCCAACAATCTGGCAAGACAGAAAGATGTGCAGTTCAAAATGAGCACTACTGACTGACTGCTCGATCCATTTCTTCAACTTATTACCACCAAATCTCTCTCTCAGCATCTCTAGATAGACATAAAGTACATTAGCAATGAAAGTGGCTGAGCATATCTGGCTGGGAGTTGCAGACATGAGATAGAGAGTATGTTAGTACTCAATAGTTTTTGCAGTCTAGGGGAAGAAAAGAGTATTGTTAGGGTTGTTTTTTCAGTGCATTGTCAACAGTTCCTGGTCAGAGTCCTATCAGAAATTAAATTTACAGTTTCTTAAAAAAAAATGCCTGAAGCAGACATGAAGAAAGATACTCAGAGAGCAGACATGGATAAAAGAGCAGCACAAAGCAACACAGATAAACAACAGTAACATGTCTAAGATCTCAGGAAAATTTTACCTATTATACTGTTGGAAAAACCATGTGGTTTTAATTATGTTTGACAATAATCCCATCCAACATAGTCAAAGCCTATGTTCAGACTTTGTTAAAGATCTGATAAAGGAAGAAGGAAGGGTTAAAACAAAAGAACTGAGAGTCAGAAGTGCCATTATCTGCTCTGTCAGCAGGTAATGCAGCAAAATCAGCTTTACGCTTCTATGTAGTTTTGTTCAAAATTTTAAAACTTGAGTAGATAAGCCAGGCTTCTAAGTTCACAAACAACATACAGTTCCCAGATGAATCAAATATAAATTTATAATTAAATACATTTGAAATTAAATATATGGGATATAAATTTATTTAGCACAGTTCTAATAAAAGCCTTTTGTTTGAACTTTGAATTCTGGATCCAGGTAATAAATTTTACACATACATAGGTGAAATGCAAGAAATTAAGCAAGTCCATACAGTATTATAATTATCTTTATATATATTAGAAAATGAAAGGCCTTCTAGCATTCTGGCATGCAAAGTAAGTAATGAAAAAAATAATTGTGTATAAATTTGGCTTATAAAGCGTTTGTGTTAAGACTCTTAGTCTTAGAGAGTATATATAAACACAGAGAATTTTAAATAAAGTGTGCATTTCAGCTTTAAAATTTCCTGCATCTGTGAGCTTCAGTTAAAATCAAAGAGCTGAGTCTTAGAAACTGTTCAGAGCATGTAGAGCACTTATCCTCCAGGCTCTTAAAAGCTGCATGTGTAACTTGCATTGAGGCTAACAGTTCTTATTTGTGAAAAACTGTGTGTGCACAATTGCAGATCCCTGCTTCAGCTAATTGTACTTGTAGCTTTGACACTTCCTGTGCTTTTGCCTGTGAAAATGTAGTCTTTGGTTAATACTTCATATTGGCTTTTAGCAATTCAATCCCCATTTCTAACACCATTATTTTACTCATGATACAACAAAATTTTCCTTTATTATCTGTCACGTTGATATAACAATTAATTTAATTTTAAACATTGCAGGTTTAAATCTAGGCTTAATGAAAACTACTGCCAAATTTCTTTGATTTTACCCATTTCTGCTAGCTCAGAACTGGGTCAAGTCTCCCATGCTTATGCATTATATTATAACGTCTCCATGGGAACTATGAAAGTTAATGGAGTAATATCCAAGCAAAAATGATAGATTTCTCTAAAAATCTGGTCACATCAAGACTGCAAGAGACATGTTATTACACTAAAACTACCGTTGCAAGTAATGCTTAGATACTTGAACCAAAGTTAAGATTATCTTAACTGTGACTACTCCATACAAATCTTCCAATTACAGATATGTACATATTCTATCACTCATACTACATATATATATATTTTTTTTTTTCTGAGTAAGAATAGCCCTACAAGGGGCGAATCACTCTATGCAGAGATTTTGCTATTTTCTATGCAGAGATTTGCTTTACTTTCTTGAATGTCTCTATGAAAAAAAAAAACCATTCGAATGATCTGAAAACTGTCTGACATAATGTCTACAACTCAGATGACTTACTTTCAAGTGCATTACCACAGATCACTAGCATTCAGGGTGAGAAGAGTTCTACTGAAGAACACAGATGTCAGTAGAAAGGCCAGAATTCCTTTCTATGTCTGTCCATAGCATAGTTTATATTCATTCAATAAGTCAGTCCAGAATGGTATCCGAATCTACACGCTTTCACCCATTTTGAAAAGAATGTGTGAACTGCTTTGACATGAAAAGGGCTGGACATGAAACTAAGGTATAAGGCAACCAATTTCAAAAGCAACCTTTACTCTTTCAATGCCTTTTTAACTTTGCAAATCATCAGCTCCCATGTTACCATGGGCTGCACTTTGATTAAAGTTAATTTATAAATTGAGCAATTTTGGGCTAGGTCACAACTTGTAGATGAAACCACTAGGAAAATCTCAGGTGTAAAAGGAAGTTACACTGAGGTTCATTGTTCTTTTTGAGACAGACATCCACTGCCAGTGCATGGCATAAAAATCATTTTTACCGAAAATGCTGTATTTCAAATAGAAATCTTAAATAAAATGGAGACCGCTTCTGAATACCAACATTTAAATATTATGTATACAATATGTACACCTTCCTGTGCTTGGTAAAGTCTCACAGAAAACTGTATACTTTCAGAAACTTTGATGAAATGAAATAAATTTACTTTTTCTTCCCAGGGTTTCTTGGCAGCTTTTTGGTTAGTGCTATTTAATTATCTATCCTAGTAGATATCCAGAGCTCTGGGAATATGTATGGAATTTTCATCAGAAATCCTTATGAGTGATTAACTGAACTAATGCCTGAAATAAAACAATGTTTCCAAGTTCACTTCAAAATTTCTCCACTGCTCTTCCCTTTTTTTTTTTTTTTTTCCTCCCTTGCTGCTGAGGCAAATCCTTCCTTTAGAGATTATTACACTCATTAAAAATCTTGGTAGTGTTTGCAATGGATTCCTTCATGCTTTAGAATAATAATAAAAAAAACCACATTACTTCAAACCTCTTATATCACTTCTTTGTAGTTCTTACATGAAAACAATATATAGGCTGCACTCTTACAAAAAGTCAGACATAGAAATATTAAAGAAGTGCCCCTGATGAAATGCACTGTTCATGACAATAATAACTTATATCTCCATGAGCATTTTGTCTGAAATGGGGTGAGGGTATGTAATTTCCATAATATTGCTGTAACTCTCCAAAAAATCAGCAGAGAATTCACTACAAAAGATGAAGGTATGGGTGAAAATACATTACACAACCCTCCAAAATCTGCAGAGAATTAGCAATGAAGGCAGAGTTGTTTCCTGCAACATTTACTCACAATATGAACAAAATACAGCTAACAAGTTTTGGAATACTGGTTGGAATGCATGATGCTGAAGGTGCAAATCACTAGGTAAGATCTACCTGTCGGGAAAAATAAGGTTAACTTAAGTTGCAGAGCTTAACGAGCCTGCTTTTCTAGACGACCAGTGACCTATGGACTGATCTGACTAGGAGCGGTTGAAGACTCAACACAAAAACAAGACCCAGGAAGATACTGCTGGGTTAGTAGGCAAGGGAGTGAATAGGGATAATGTGCCTCTAATCCACAGCTCAGAGCAATGGTTTGGTGGACACAGATTGAAATAAAATGCTGGCATTCGTGAATCAAAGATCAGGGGAATATTTCACTCTCTGAAAAGCTTTGAAATGTCAATTCCTCATCTTAGTTTGAAACTGGATGTTGAATGTTGAAATTCTGAAGTTTCTGTGGGATGGAAACTTCATTTTCCAATGCATTCTATTCTTGATCTTAATATATCCTGGGGGGTTTAGGGAAAATAAGTCTTTTATAAACCATAGAGTGCTGGAAAGGAAGCCCCCACCAGGAACAAAAACGGATTACTGCAACACGTTGTGTCTAGAAATGTTCTGAAGTAAGCAGTTTTCATACTCATTTCTATTACATATTAAGCTTCCTCCACTTTAAGCAGGGTAATGAAGCACAGACTTTCCACACTGAAATCTTTGGAGTTTCAAATTGCTTAAGTGTGGTCAGAGGCTTGAACAGCAGATTGTTACCGCACAAAATGTCAGAAGCAGCTCCATTCAGTTCTCTGACAGCCTAATCCAAACGCCATTAAAATCAAGAAAATGCACTTACAAGTTCAACAGACTTTGGATAAAGTTTTTATTCTAAAGGTGTTCCCATGGAGTGTGTTGTTGTTGTGGTTAAATGCCTGTGCAGCAGTAGAGGTTGATGAAGCAGAGCTCTGGAGGTCTCAGGCTTTTCATGGTGTAGACAAGATGCTAACCATGCAGTACCAGAGTGAGGAAATCACAGGCAAGTAACAGCTCCCTGACCAGTTCTTGACCATCTCATCCTACAACAGTGTATACTGTAAAGTGGGTTGACTTTCATTCTACTTATGGGTTTAGCATAAAAAGCTAGCAACAAAAAGCCAGAATAATAACAGCTAATCCTAGTTGGCTGAGTCTATATTGTTTTCTGGCATAAGATACCACTGTTCTGCTCAGAGGTAAAGATTCCATATTACATTTTAGGCTGAAGTCCCACACTCCATGCTGAGTTTCATTCTCCTCCACTCCCAGTTCTACTCCACTGACAGCCAGTAAGTTGGCAAAACAGAAAAATGGAGGTATTCCCGACTCTGAGATACATAAATAAAGTAATTTTTACAAGACATTGCAAGGAAAAAAAAAAAAAAGGTTATCAAAAAAGGTTATCAAGTTAACAGAACAAATGCTTATGTATAGTTTAAAGGCATTAGGCTGAAAGTCCAGCAACAAGGGTTGGAACAAACTTACTGAGTGCATGCACGAACATTATCTGGGTATGTGTTCCCCTTGTAGACTTGAACTCTGGCTCAGTTCAGCAGCTTTTTCCAGAACTAAAACTGGACCAGCAATGACAGGTTTTGCTTTAGCCCTGCTAGCCTGGAAATGCCCTGAAGTAAGAAGTTTTCATAATAATTCCTATTCAGTATTAAGAAACCCTGGGCAGGAAATAATGTAATAAAGCAAGCTTGCAAATCTAGCCAATTATAAATAAATCTCTCTGTTTTTCAAAGGGCATGCCTGCAGTTCAAACACAAGTAGTTCTGAGAATCTGAGAAAAACAAAGTTGCCCTTCACATGGATACTAATGTGGGGCTCAATCTGGGAATTGTGTAGATTGTCACTGCTCAGCTGAAGAAAGTTTTGGATCTGAGCCACTGTTTCAACTGGGTCCAAAACATCATTTTACAATCAGGGTGAAGAGCTGTTGTACTCTTTAAATTATTGTGGAGAGAACAAGCTCCAGGCTGTACAGCAAGCTGGAACCAGACTGGTGTCTGTGATACAGGGACTCACAGCCCCTGTTGCAGTGATATCTTCCTTTCAGTACACCTACACCTTGTGCTGACAGTTCCCAGCCCCAGCATTTACCTAGCAGAGCCTGCCTCTAGGCCAGACACTACCCTGCAAGAGGCACTCTCTTGTGCACCAACAAGCACCAGGCTGGATCCTCTTATATCCTGTGGAATTCAGGTGCCACCATAGCACAAACAGCAGCTATAACTGGTGACTGTAAGATGAGTTTCAGAATGGCAATGCAATTCATAACTGTGCTTGGTAAGAGTAGGCTCAGTGACATGTGCAATCAATGTACTTGTTTGGCACTTGAGCCAAGCACAACTTACAACTGTTCAGGCAGCATAAACAAACTTTAACTACTGATCAGTAGCCAAATTTTTAAAAATAACCCCTTACTTTAGTGACTGAGATCCACCATCTGGCACAATAAGTATGTGGCTGGCCAGCTCAGTAATTTGGTGGAACTGATTTGCAGACCATGTCTGATATTTACCCCATCAGCTCAGCATTTCAGACCAGTCACAATTCTCTGCTATTACTATTTTTGAATCCTGACAATGACCTTCATGGAATCTCACCCCACCCACATGGTGGACATTATACATGAACCATTGAATCAACTGTTCACCCATAGCTCTACAAAGAGACAGCTAGTATACACCTAGCAGCAGAAGAAACTCAAGAGAAATGTCTGTTTTCTCAAGTTCCCTCAGGGAAAAGAATAAATGTAACCTCATTCTGAAACCACCCTTGATTTTAAAAGACGTAATTAAATTCATTTAAAAACTGCAACTTCTAAATGAGGATTTATACATATATTAAAATCTTGGATGTGGGAAAAAGGCAACTCCTATCCTTATAGGCAAATTTCATTAGAAGTAATTTTCCTACATAAAAAAGGTTGAATTTTGCAGATTCAGTCATACATAACCAACTAATTTACCATTTGGGCCAACATAAGACAGCCCACAGACCTGGAAAGCCATATCTAGTTCATTCTCTGATGATAAAGAAATCCAGAGGCTGNCACTCAGACATGTCTTTGTTTTTTCTAGAGCTGGGTTCATATGCCCATATTCTAACAGAGTAAGAATGATTTTCTGCATTGTGTGTCCTGCCATTGATGCAGGAGAATGAAAAAAAAACTAACTTT
>VXAV01007095.1:60210-123636 GCA_013399715.1 Alectura lathami | reverse complement strand
AAAAAAAAAAAAAAAGAGTCACTGAAAAGTGTATGTCCTTTGATCAGGAGTAAGAATTATGTTATTTTTTTTTCCTATTAAAATCTAGTCTTATTTAGGTGAGAGAGAATGCCTACATTTTTCTTCTTGAAGTTGTTAGGTTTGTTGAAAATCTGCTGTTACAGGTCTGGATGCTTGGCCCTCTTGAAATAAATTCACTCTTCAGCCGAATCTGACTGCATTTTTACTCCAGGTGTCAGTGGAATTGATAAACTGCTCTGAAAGGTTGTCCTGATTATCTGCTGGGTAAGTGAGGCACATAATGGCCTTTTCATTTCACTTCCTTTGCACAGGAATTAGTTTTGAGAGATTCTATGATAAATACATAAGACAGGCCTTTTTGTAGGCTTAAGAGCTTTCCTCTGTGCAATTCTATCTCCCCAAATAATTAAATCATGATAAAGAAAACCTTATCCATATGTATATGTATGCAGCCTATTAGTTATTTAATATATTTGTCTGGTTATTTTTGACATGGGTAGATGCTGCAGAAATAGTTTTTTTCAAATACTCTAATATTTAACTCAGTGCATTTTGATTCTCACATATTTTATGTGCCTGAGGAGTTTTCTATTGCATTGTCAGAGGCTGTGTGAAATCAGTCTTTGATTCATACAATTCATGCTATATGAATTAAATGCCTCTATTTAAAGCTTGAATTGGTGTTTGCTCGCAGTTTGAAGATGCTGATATGTAGATACTCTCTAATGGTTGAATTTGCTTGTCTGGAATTGATTTTTTTTTTTTTTTTTGAAGTGTCTGCTTGCATCTGCTCTGAGATGGGCCTCCCATGTGCATAAATTGCTTGTGTGTCTAATGGTACATGCTGATAATCAGGAATTCCACTGAGGTTTTTAAGAACTTCTTTTTCCTGCGTTAGTATTGACAGTCACCAGGGGAAAAAAGGTAACCATTATTCAGAGACTGTCTTCTGTTCTTTAATTTAATTGTTGGCTTTTATGAGAGTTCAGTTCCTGTCGCTGCATGTCTGCCTCTGTTTCTCGTCATAGCTATGCCTTCATCGTCTGGAATAGGATGCAAATGTGTTCTGTTTCAATCGCTTTGGAAGCCATTTCTTAGCACCTTGTGGAATGATGCTTTTGACCGGGTGCAGCGCCTCACAGCCTGTGCACCCCGGATTTGTGGCTGGGGCTTGCAGAGATGCTTGCACACTGGGGATCGATGCCCTGCTCAAAAGCGGTGGTGCTGGGGTGGGGCGCTTCGGGGAAGGGGCGAGTGCGGCAGGAAGCCAGGTCAGCAGGAGCAGTTAATGTTTGCCGGCAGGAGGTGAAGGGAGTCAGCTGCGCTCATTTCCATGCAACAAATGGGCTCCAGGAGCCAGAGGTGTTAACGTGACCCTGTCACTGCGCTGTGCTTGGTGCTGATGGAGGCTTTGAGGTTCCCACAGAGAGATCCTGGCCTGCGCGTTTCCATGGCGACAGCCATCATTTAAACATTTATAACCTTTGATTAAAGATACAGAAAGGAGGGGAAAACCTTTTAAATGTTACAAATGTAAAGCTTTAACCAGGTCTTTCGTTTTAACAGTATCCCTTATTTACATTCCTTGAAGTGTGGAGGTTTTATAAGGAGCGCAGCTGTCCGTTCCCCATTTGGTGGGCCTCGACATGACATTTCAGGGCAAATGCCATGTTCTGGAGATGGCAGTCTGACTTTGATCATAGCTGCGTTGACATCGCTCCACCAATGTAGTTACTGTTTATTTACATTAATGTATTTTGCACCAAAGTTGTAGTTGAAGTCTGTTATGCAGGGAGATTTGTGTCTCTGATAAAAGGGTTTGAGGAAAGTAGCTATTTCTGTGTTGAATAAAACTTGGTTTCGAAGAGGAGTAACATGAGACAGACCCTAAATTACAGTCTCTGAAGTTGTGCAATGATTGATACACAAAAGCCTTGTGCTAGTGGGAAGAGCTAGCTGTGACTGTGGAAGAGGAGGCTGGTTGGTAGCTTGCAGATTGAGCAGAAGGGCATGTTTGTGCCTGGTGCACCTATCGCCTTTGCCCCACATGCATGTTCTTTAAGTATTCATGCTGTGGTGCTGTGTGGCAGTGCTGGGGCAGCGACGCTCTCTGTCCAGGTCAGGTGTTCTCACCTGTAGCTCTTGAGTGCAGCAGGTTATGCTTTCTGGGGGTTTCCCACTGCTGGAATAATTTCCCATTATATTTTTCTGTTTTCTTTGTAATCCTTCTCACTCCCCCCCACCTGCCAGTATGTTTGACTGATTCCTGGGGAGCTGGAGGAAATACTGAACGTGCCAGCGGGTTCCACGATCACGCTATCAAGAATTGTGCTGTGACGTCAGGCCTAGCACAGTGGGAGCTCTGAAGGGAGATGAAATAAAGCTGTATTTCTTCTTTGCCTTGGCTATGGGCTGCTGAAATTTTGTTTTGCTATGGACCAATATGCCATGACTATAGGGGAGAATGGAAGTGGTGTGACTGTCTCAGTGACTGAACACCACAAACGCAGTGGGCTGATCTGCTGGGATGACATGCTGAATTTCTCTCAGATTTCCCCACCACTTCTTTTCTTTCAGGGGTCAGAGATTTATAGGTACTGCTAAGCCTGATAGCTGCTGGTGGGTAGGTTAAATGGGCCGGGCTGGGTAGGGGTGGCAAAACAGAGTAACTTATCAGCTGCAGATAACTGTTCTGTCCAGATTTCTTTGGCTTAGTATTGCACAGTTGCTGGTAGCCTCATGTGCTGCTTCTCTTGGGACCATGAAGGAGCATCTGATCTTTGCACCTTGTACCAGCACTTAAAATTCCTTGAGAAAATTTCTGTTACTGAAAGACCTGGTCAGCTACTGTGGAAAGTTGGTAGAGACGGCATAAAAGAGTTTTGGTATTAGTAAGTACCTCTGGGTACTCTGTGAAATTAGGGAAAGACATCTTCTGGTGACACATTGCTTTGGATGTGCATTTTATCTAAAGATGCTTTTGAAAGGCAGCAGCACACAGAAAGCATCCTGATGTCAGGACTGTATGTCAGATGGATTTTTGACTTAGTTACAGCACTTCCCACCACTCTGACGAATCAGAGGGTGAGTTTAGGGTTAGTCAGCTGTATTTCTGAGTAGTCCGAGGATGAGAAGTGTACAGCTCTGTCTCAGGAAACAGCCCAAGGACTCCCATGTGTTGAAATGTCTGTGTATTAGTGTGGATGGTTTGGTACCATATGTTCTTGGGTTGAAATTCTTGTGCTTCGTTTTACAGTATGCGAAAATGCATGTGATACAGTGCATGCTTTATAACGGAGTGGCTCAGTAAGTAGGACTCTGAGTGTATGGCTGTTACTAGTGCTGAGAGAACTCGTCTTTGTTTTACGTTGTGCAGACTTAGAAGATGATGCTGTGCTTCAGAGTGATTCTTTTTTTGCCTTGTCTTCCTTCCTTGCCCTGTTTTTCCCTTCCTACCTTTATGATAACTGCTCGCCCTTAATTTTACACACCATCAGCCACTCTGCAGCTCAAGCGGCTTTTTGTGAAAGTTGCTACTTAATCCTTATGCTGTTTCCCTTTAGGAGATGTGTTGGTGGAGGAGCCTCGTAATGAGAGGAGTGTGGCCATGGCTGGCTCACAGAGGAGGATGGGCTGAAGACCTGCGCAGACCCTGGGGCATGTGCTGGGTGACGCTGGTTGCCTTACATGAGGGAATGCCCCAGGGCTGTATTTGGGGAAGGGCTCTGCTGCAGGGTGCCAGGCTTACAGGCTTACCTGAGGAGATGCAGATTTTCTGGGCGTCCTGTCATACTGATGGGATGTGGTGTCGTGGTGCAGGCTGCAGAACAACAGAGTTAGAGGGTGGTTTGGTTGGGAGGCTACCTTACAGCTCACTTTGTGCAACCTGTGCCGTGGGCAGGGACATACCCAGATCAGGCTGCCCAAACCCCGATCCAACTTGGCATTAAGTACTTCCTCCCTCAGGGCTGAATGGAGCTGGTTTGGGGTCTCCAAAGCCACTGACTTACAGTTAATTGGTGGACAAGACTTAAAGTGCTGCTGATCCATAAGATTTGCAGCAGCAAGGGCTGACGAGGTGGTGGCATGTTCAGCAGTGGCACAGTTGCATGTTGCACTGCTGCAATGCAAAACGTGCAAGTTCACACATGAAGCTGCTCTGTGCGTGGCAGAGCAAGGCAAGGCTGTGGAGAGCAAAGCTGCTGTTCGTTGAGGGTCATGTCCAGGAATCCTGAGACATGGTCCCCAGCCAGAGGCTTGGCTGCTGTACAGGCAGGGCAGGGGAAGCCAGGTCTGAGCTTTGTGTGGTCAGGACTCCAGGGAAGCGCCCTGGAGCAGGCTCCCTGTGACCAGTGAAGAGGATCCTCTGCTCTGGGTGGGGGTGCAGGCTGCATCGGGAGAGGGTGCAGGTTGTCCATTGTGCTGCAGGCACACCAGTGTGGCTGATGGCAGGTCGGTGGTGGAGCTGGTAGCTACCTGCTGGTGGGAGTCTGCTCCCAAAGCAAGCTTGTTACCTTTCAAAAAGAAGTGGTAATTTGGTAGGTAAAGTGGACAGAGAAATACAATACCAAACAGCTTGAGTAGACCTGCTAACAGTCGGCTAAGGAAGGAATGCTGTAGAAGTTGTGTAAGTTAGCTGGAAAACCAATTCCACAATGTAATTACTGACAAAGACCCATCTGAGAGTGGAATCTCTGGATTTCTCTTGCTGAGCTTCATTTCAGTTGCTGAGGTGTGAGGCTTTGTTTTGGCAACTCTTGTTTTTAACCACAGTTAAATAATTGTATTTAAGGCTGGAGCAAGCATTAGATCAAGTTGCCTTTCCACCTGAGTAAAAGACACTCTGTGAGTGCATCCAGTTACACCTCTGAAGAGGGTAGTCATTTGTGCTGTGATTAAAGAACACTTTCAGTGAAAGGCCGAAATCACAGACCTGCTTTCTGAGGTAATTTTGTTGTAGTGCTTAATCACCAGAAAACGAAAGCCGCGAGGTTTCCATCAGCTCCTGTGTTTGGGAGAGAGAGTACTTCGGTGTAGGAAGTGAATGGGGTCAGTGCTTAAGGAAAGAAATCCATGTTAATTCCTATGGCTAAACATACTTTTGTGCCTGACTGTGCTTTGGACAGTAGCAATCAAGAAAATGTGCATACTGTGGTGCTTTTTCCTGGTGTTCAGTTATGTATAATGAACTGGTTTGTTAGTTTGCTTCTGTATCATTCACAACTAAGATTTTAATTGGTATTTTAGGATCTTGAAATCTTCTAAGGTTTAAAGACTCCATCTGAGTATGTAGGAGTTTTGTGGGTGTTTGGGTCTGTAAACTGTTTCATCATTGGGAGAACAATGACAAGAAAGTGCCTAATACTGTTATTTATTTGACATTTTCTCAAAGGCAGACACAAACGTGTGGAGTTTGGGAACTGAGTTGTCCAGCAATTAAGCATACTGACAGTCCGTGTTGATGTTTGTTCAGTGTTTTATGTGCACAATTTCATGATGATTTGGTGATCCAAATGTGCACATCCAGTTGGAAGGGTGCTGCAGCAGCTCTGAACTTCTGCAGATTGTGATGTTTGGGAGCTCTTGGTGATCAGGGCATGCAGATCCTGAAGAGTCTGTCCAGATAGAGCTCGACAGGAACAGATACATACATCTGAGATAACGTTGTTCAGAATTTGCATATTCTTCTGTTGACTTATGAAATATTTTCAGTGGTTTAGCTCTAAGTCTGCAAAAAGCAATGTGGATTTTTATTTTAATGCAGTGCTTTCATTGCAGCCAACAGCACAATGAAACTGTTTGTTGTTTGGGTGTCCGTGTAGGATTGTGTTTGCTGCATGGACTTAAGAAGGTCCTTGGATGTGATCAAAAAACTTTTTTTAAAGGCTATTCTAGCACTAATGGAAACCCTTTGTGATTGCATATGTTTAAGATGTTGAAGTCTTGAGTTTCAAGACTTCGTATCCCTTAAAATTGCAAATGTGGTATTGATACTGAGATGCTATATTTAGTGATCCAGGCCGTATGGTTTTGTTCTTTAAACATTAACACCTGTGAAGTACCCTCCCTTCACTGGGGTACCTTTAGATGGATTTAAAAGTAATCAAACCCATAAGCATTTTATAGGCTGTACTTTCTAATACTGGCGTGCATTAGGATTCTCTTTTGGAAACAAGAAAGAAGCAATGATGTTTTATTGCTGTGAGGCTGATTGTAATGGTGCCTACTGTTACCAGCATCCAGAACGGAAAAATACGGAGTTTTGAGCTGCTGTGTTTGCTTCTACCAGTCAGTTTTTGAAAATGCATCTACAGAGCTATTTATATTGCTGTGAACCAGAATGTGTCAGGTGGGTACTGCCTGTACTGGAACAAACTGCTTTATTGTTTCCTGGATCGTCCTTAGTATAAGAATGTGAAGGCCGAAACTGTGATAAAGCCAGATGATTACTTCTGCTCATTCAAAGAAAAAAGAGGTAGCTACAATAGAGTTTATTTTTGATTCTTTTTGTTTCACTTCCTTTACTTCAAAGTAGTTGACAGAAAGTGGAAGTGATACTTTGCTTATACAGACAATTATGTCTCACAGGACTTTGAATTCAGGCTTTGTTAGAATTAAAACCACTTTAAATCTGAACTTTAATATCAAACTGCTTAGATACTGTTTTAATCTAGATTTGGTAGCAAACTGTTGAGATATTTACATGTGCAGAGCAAAGCAGGTACTTTTGTTCACCTTCATGACTAGGACACGGAAGCTCTGTAAATTGTGTTGTATGCGTAGGATTTCTAACACCTAGAACAAAGCAGAATTGCACATAATGTTTGCCTTCGCCTCAAATTCCTAATGCTGTAATGTCCAACGAGTGTGTGCATACCCGTCTGCTCTGTTTGCAAATTGCGTGCTGCAGGTAGCCACCCACGCTGGCACGGACTGTCCGGGCTCATCGCGCTGATCCAGCAGCGGGGTGCGTGCCAGAGGGTGAGAGACACGGCACGCTGTATCCCAGACAGCACCAGCGGGCCCAGGCTTGGTGATGATGGGCTTTCGTGGGGCTTTCCTGTGTTTCCTATTATCACTTTAAAGATACAAAACTTTTTGTTTATGATCTCCCGAAGCAAGGATTTCTTCCTCTCTTTAAAAACTCATTACTTTTAATACCTAAGTGCACTCTCACTTGATTTTAAAATGTTTTTCTGAAGAGTTTTAAAGGTTTCTGTATGTCTGTGACATGGGATGGACCAACAGCAGTTCAGTTTTCTCCATTTGACAAAAACGTGAGCTTTTAAAAATGCTCATGAAACAACGAGGTGATGTTTGCTGTTATCTTTGAGAGACTTTGAAAGAGGCTCAACAAAACCTGAAATTTCCATCCTACTGATCTAACACTAATATGTGCAGAGGGGGGGGGACCTGAGGGCTGGGAAGGAACAGTTTGTCATTTCCTCAATTAGCAGTTCCAGTTTCCTGCATGTATCTGAAGCCATCAAATTCGGGTGTGAGTGATGGTTTTACTGCAGCACCACAGCTGTGGTGCACTGGTAGCACTTGAGGGCCGTTCAGTGTTTATGGATAAACGCACGTGGGAGAGGCAGGTCTCTTCTGGGGAAGGCTTACAGCATGGTTTGAAGCATAGAGAAAGTGAGCCCTACAGGAGGAGGAGAAGTAGAATTTGGAGGAGTAGGTTAAAGGTGAGTGGCATGGTCTCGCTGCATCAGACAGGTCGGCTGTTGTGTCTGAGAGTGCGTTCCTGTAAGTCATGCTGGAATTGTGGATCTCAAAAGCATGGGGTAGAAAAGGGGCCACTGGCTGTTAGTTTAGGTCAAGAAGGCTACTGACATGAAGCACAGAAAATGGGCTGTCACAGAATATCCCAAACTGAAAGGGACCCACAAAGACCAGAGTCCAGCCCTTGGCCCCACACAGCACCACCCAAACCCTGTGTCTGACAGCAGTGTCCAAACGCTCCTTGAGCTCTGGCAGCTTGGGGCCGTGCCCCCTGCCTTGGGGAGCCTGTGCCATGCCCACCATCCCCTGGTGCAGAACCTTTTCCTAACCCCCAGCCAGACCCTCCCCTGACACAGCTCCATGCCGTTCCCTTGGGTCCTGTCGCTGTCCCCAGAGAGCAGAGATCAGCGCCTGCCCCTCTGCTCCCCTGTGAGGGAGCTGTAGGCCGCCATGAGGCCTCCCCTCAGTCTCACAAACCACGTGATGAGAAGTTATTAGTCATGGATAAAACAGAACAGTTACGGGATTTAAGCGTGTCCTGTCCTGCCAGAGAAGATGAGTTTGGAGCCTCTTTTAGAATAAGGATGTTGAGGATCATTTTGAGATTTTTATCATTTGAGTGTAATGTGGGAATAAATGGTGACTGTTTTGAAGGAACGTATCTGTGCAGGTTTTAGATGCTGACGTTTCATCCTAGAGTGAAGCCAGAGCAGCTGATGGAAGCTGAAATCGGTGTTGTTCAGATTTACATGGTTTATTTCTTGGTATACCAACTCTAAGTGTATTGGCAATGCTTACAAGCATTATTTTTCTCTCTCTCTCCAATTAAGTGAGAAATAGATATCTAGTTTTATTTTCTGAAATATTTCTGCAGAGATCTGCCTGAATGTCCTTTTGTTGTAAATTTGTCCATGGTTTTGTGAATCTAGGGTAGTTTTACTGCTGTCATGCCTCTGCCAGGGCATGAGGACTTGTGAATCTGCAGTGACATATTACCATGCTCACACTGTGATAAAAATGTAGAGATAACACAGTTGATTATTGCTGGCATGAATGTATTGAGGTATACCAGAAGCACGGTGGGTTCATTTCTACAGATGGATTTTCCCTGAGGTCTGCACGCTGGCTGGACTGATTGACCCTTGGTGGTAGCTGTATTGATGAGCAACGTCCTAATAGGCGGCTGGTGCAGTAGTGTGAAGTGGGCCTTTGGAGGGGGGCTGTGTGGGGATGCTGCTCTCATTAGGGCAGAGCAACATCTGAAGTCACTTTAATTCTGGAGGGCGCGGTACTGCCTTGCGGAGACGGTGCATTTACTCTGCGATTACCCCGGGGAGGAGGTGGCAGTGGCTCGTGTCGCTCAGCTCTTCTGCAGCTGATTAAGGGGTGACACTGTCCCAGACGCCTCTCAGAGGCAGGCAATTATTTCCAGCTGGAGAGATGTTAACCAAGAACTGAGGCCCTGGGGGAGGGAGGGGTGAGCAGGCCAGAGAAGGAGGGGGAGCTCACAAAATATGGAGAATTTATTTTACCGTTTCTATGTCTTGGACTCTCTTGTTAGAAAGCTTTCAGCATTAGCATGCTGAGATACTGGGTGTTTGGTCTGACTCTGCACAGAGCCAAGTGTTCTGTTTCATAGAGCTTTTTTTTGTTTTGTTTTAAATATATTTGCTTAAATATAAAATGGTTTATTGCAAATTTGCATCCTGGTTAGCAAGACCAGCATAAATACATTCTCTTCTTGCAACTGGTCTGGGCAGTATTTTGTGGGATTTCTTCTGTTTGCTTTGTTTGTTTGTTTTACTATTGATCCAAAATCTAGTTTTAAGCAGAGGAGGGATTGATATCTAGCAGGCTGCTGCCATGCAGTCATTATTTTTGTGGCAGACTCATTACTTGATGACAAAATTCAGGCCATTGCCTACAGCTCAAGGCAACCTTTTGCTACAGTCTTTGTAAGAGGGCTATGAGAACAGCCATGCAGCTTGGGTTGCAGGTAAGAAATTCATTTTTTCGTTATTTTATAAGTCAGCAGAAGTTGAAAACTCATTATCAACTAAATTGTTACAACAGGGAATAATTCAGTAGCAGCAGAAAATAATTGCTTCAGCTTGTAAAATGCTTTAGCCTAGGCTCCAAATGCGAGAGGTTTATACAGTATTGTCACTGTTGACTGGCTGATTTCATTACCTCACAACTAACAATAAAGCTGTTTGAATTACTCAGCAGATTGAGTTCCTTAAACCGACTGTGAGTCACGTTGCCTGTATGGAGATTAATTGTAGATGGTCTTATGTTTATCTGTGCATTGCAGAGAGAGCTCTTTCTCTAACTAGTCTTCTGAATTCATCATAGCCTGGATTCAGCACCCGTCTGTGGCTCCAGAGTAGTTGGGCATATTTAGTTGTTGTCTGTGTAAACAGAAATGCCTGTGGAAGAACTTCAGTGCTGCTGTAATGAGACCTGCTGGGAACTTGTCTCTTTTGTTGGTGTGTTGTGTATAGATACTGTATTATGGTTCCTATTGCCATACAATTTAAAGAAGAAGAATTAACCAAAAAAAAAAAGCCCAGCCCTTTGATGCCTATGTTGTATAAATTGTAGTTGAACAGGCTGCCACTTTGTGTACACCGCTGGTAGCTTGGTGTCTTTGAAACAGATCTCAAGATTCAAACTTTGAAGTGATCTCTGATGGCACGTACAGAATAGTCTGTATTTATGTAAGTAACTGGCAGCTGAATATCAGTATTTTTTTCAAAGAATAGTCATGCTGATATTGGAAGAAGAAATGGAGGAGAAAAAAGCCCTCAGTTGTGGCAATGCCCTAGAATGTACTGCTAGTTTTTCTGGTTGTTGCTATTAAGTCATGCTGATGCCTTTGGATTTTGCTGAGACTTATCAGCAAAGACGTATCAGTTGCATAACTAGGATATGCTTTTCCATTTGTGCTCATTTTTAGTTTAAGTGTATCTTGCTTATCAGCATCACCAAAGCTCACCTGAATAAACAAACAGAACTCACTCCCTCCAGGTCCACCATCACTAGCATGTGGTTTGCCTTTTGCTTTGCAGCTCTAGCAAACGAGGAATAAATCTGGTATTTAAAAGATCTCAGAGTAATCTATGCTTTAAAAAGTTCTCTTTTGTGTGGTGACAGATATAAAATAGTGTGAGGATGCTGTTGTTTTATTGACATAAATTCTTTGCCTCATAGGATACAGAAAACAAAAGGGAAGGGGAGTTTTTAAGCATTTTGAGAAGTGAAGAAAATAGCCTTCTGTTCAATTAGCAGATATATGTATATTTCCTTTTTGTTTGTTGGACAGTTTCATTGCTGTGGTCAGGGTCTGAGTGCTTAATTAGCTTTCTTGTTGAAGTCAGTCAGGAGAACAAAAGCAAAGGCCTGGGGAAGGTTTCTTCGGGGGATGAGCAGCAGGCAGCAGATGAGGCCGTGCTGGGGACAGCCTGCTCCACAGAGAGGAGGGTTCCCTGGGAGTTGCCGTGGGGCTTTGGTGTCTGTTCTGCTGCTGCCTGTCCCCCGTCTGGGTGTGGAGGCCATGCTCCGTGGACAGTGCTGCCTTTCTAGGGTTTATTAACACGCCTGAGTACAAGGCTTTGCTCCAGTATCTCTCCCTCACCTTGTAATTTGCTTTCCTCTCAGCTTTGTGGGCCGTGGAAACTGGGGAAAAGGCTGCGGGGAGGCTTAGCGGGGCTTCTGCTGACCCCTGCCTGCTGTCACCCTTGGGCACACAGCACCCAGCCCTCTGGGCCTGTGCCCCTCCCAGGCCCTCAGATCCCCAAACTGGCTGCAGAGGCCTGCGGACCCCCTGGGCGCCAGGGAGGCAGCTGCAAGGAGAGGTGGTGAGGGGCAGTGGGGTGCCCGCAGCATGGCAGCAGTGTCCTCTCCTAAAGCCGTGAAGGCGTGCTGCTGCTGTTTGTATCAGCTGGCCACATGCTTTTCTTATTAATGAAATGTGGCTAATGAAGTAGTTGACATCTGCTTCAGGAGAGGGTGAATGTAAGGGGGGAATCTCTAAGGCCAGCTTTATGGCTTGCCTTTGTGGACCAACCATTCAATACAGTGCAATAAAACTTCACAATTTTGGCGATTCAGAGTGATCGGGGCAGTTTCACATTGTTCTCCTATGTGGACATAGCACTTACTGTTCTTGTGGCAGTTGCATCAGTGTCAAATAAGGCACAGAAGAGCTGCTGTGAACGGAATGATTGCTTTTGAAAGCACCACAAATGTTGGGGGCAGCGTGAGGAAGGATCAGATGGAGCGAGGGCTCCGTGTGCCAGGTTCCCTGGTTAACGGGGCTTGTAAAGCAGCACTGTTGGCATCGGCTGGTTGTGTCAACTGTTGGAGGTGCACGCAGGCGGTGGTCCAGGGAGGGGGGTTGGTGGCCTCTGGGAAGGCTGTAGTATGACCAGAGTCAAAATGAGATCTCCTAAAGGTCTTGTGGGACTTGGGGTGACGGCATTTTGATCATGAAATTGAGTTACGTGCACAACGTAAGCCTGCGGAATGAATCTTTGGCTAGCAGGAACATTTTCAAAATTCTCAATTAGTTGCTTAGATTTGCCTGAAAGACCGGTGTAAAATGAGTGCATAACCTGACTTTCATACCTTTTAGGTTCTCTCCTTTTGTATTAAATGTTGCTTTAAACTTTAAAGGCACCAGTCAATTTAAAAAGTCTGTACCTTCCTAAAATGTTCTTTATAAGTGTAAGTAATTATTTTACTTTATTAATATTATTGTACCTAACATATAATATATGCTAATACATGTTATTGTAAGTAATTATAGTAATTACATTTATCAAGTAAATACAAATTTTCTTGTCTGGAAATCGGGTGGAGGACAGGATCCCGAAGGGCTGTATTTGCTTGAAGTTCAGATGTTGTACTGGGGACACGAGGAGCTTCAAGAAGAAATAACAAGTTATACCTGTTTCTTTGATTTGGGAAGCTGCTAGTTAAAAGCTCAGGAACCTATAGCTCTTATTAGAGGATCTGCCGTTCTCGCATTAGATCTGCAGGTGACAGAAGCAGACAGAATATTTCAGGAAGTAGTTGGGAAAGAAAGGAGAAGGAAGGCTGGATGCAGACCAATCAGTCTGGCTGATGGGGTGTTAATGCAGTATTTCCTGTAGGGACAGAGCCTTCAGATTTGCAGGCTGCTGGGGAGCACCTTCAAGTACACATTAAGGGTGGCTCCGCATCAGCCACTGGGTTGAGAATTTGCAGTCTGGTGCAGGGAAGTACTGGCAGGGGGGAAGCCTGTTGCTGCCAGCTGAGTGGTGTTCCCTGTGTAGAACAGATTTGAGAAAATGAGAGAAGAGACCCTTATATTGTGCCGGCACATGCTGCTGGCCTCCAGGCTGGTGAGCCATTTCCAGGGTGATGGATTCTGTTAGCCAGGCTTGTGCCAGTGTGTTCTTGGTTCAGTAGCCCCTCAGCCTGTAGTAACAGTGCAGATGCTGTAGGACAGTGATGTACAAGCAGTGACGAGCTCCTCAAATCATGATGGATGGGGCTGGATGGGGCTCTGGGCAACCTGGTCTAGTGGGAGGTGTCCCTGCCTGTGGCAGGGGGGTTGGAACTAGAAGATCTGTAAGGTCCCTTCCAACCCAAGCTATTCTATGATTCCATGATGCTACTGTAGACAAAACACCACATAATAATGCTCTCCTTTTGCACCAGACAGTCCCAGACAGCTTCGGATCCTGTTTCAGGTCTTAAGAGAGAGAATTTTGAGGTCTGACCTGCTTGCAGTACACACAGTGTCTTGAGGCTGAAATTTACCTTCCCATTAATTTAATTTCACAGCCTTCCCAGCCTGCCATGAGATTTCTTAATTTTTTTTTTTAGTCCACATGGGATTTCTTGTGAAGGCTTTTAATTATCGTGTGCAGTTTGGGGAGTTCCATGTGCATTACCTTCAGCTGATGTTCTGTCAGTGTACTTGTGTTGTAATTCATACTGTGTTATAATTGCTGTTTATGAATTACACCTGCAGTACGCTAGAGGTTATCTGGAAATTAAGAAGTAAATGGCGTAATGCAAGGTAAGCATAATGTATGAAATAAATGTGTAGTAAGGCATTTCCTTTACATTAGCTTGAAATGTCTCTCAGTTAGATATGCAAAACTACGCAGAGAGAACATTTCTAGTTATGCCATGCAGGCTTGAAAGACGTAATGTGGAAAACTTAGGTTGAAATGATTCACGGCAAATACTTTTTGAAATCTCGGTGGAATTTTTCCAAGCTGTGTACGTAACCAGACAGCAATCAAGAAGATATTTGAAAATGATTTTCAGGTAGGTGACTGAGTGGAGCTTTGCTCGGTTCTGACTAGACATTAGGTTTTGAAAGCATGCATGTGCTGTTACTGGGTTTGGCTTCCTACATGGTGATGGATTGGGTAAAGCAAACATGAGAAAAATGCATGCTGTGATGATCTGTAGAAATGGAGAAACACATTCAAAATGGCCAGCACACTTGATCATTACTGTGTCTCACAGAGGTGTGCACATGAAGGTGCGCAGGATGGTGAGGTTTCCCTTTTGAAGGTGGTAGCACTTGGAGACGCAAGCAATTGAGTGGGTCTCTGCCCTCCTTAGGGGTTACACTGGAGTGATTTGCATGCTATTGCTGCAGCAGTGCTGTAGTTTTTATTGCTTCTGGATCTTCTAACTGAAGCTGCATTGTAGAAATTGTCAGCAGAAGTGCTAAAGTTAGGAAGAAGCTTGACAAAGCTCAGAAATCATCTTGGAAAACTGTTGACTTGTATTGTCCCAGAACTGTGGCATCAACTGGTATCCTGCCTACTCTCCAGCACTCCTCTTTCTTGCCTGAGACAGAGGGTAGCGAGGTTGCATAGTGAAGGTGGGCTTGAGCTTGAGACAAAAAGGTAACCTGAAAAAAGGTAACCTGAAAAAAGGTAACCCAGTATTGCCTTGTAGGTACAGCTGTGAGTATCAGGAGTTACTTTTTGATGGAGCACTGGGACAGGCTGCCCAGAGGCTCTGGGGTCTCCTCCTTGGGGATCTTCAGAAGCGCCTGGATGTGGTGCTGGGCACTCTCCTCTGCATGTCCCTGCTGGGGCTGGGTCAGGTGGACCCAGAGGTCCCTGCCAGCCTGAACTGTTTTGTAATCCTGTGGAAAGAAAGGAAATGAAGGTTCTTACCTTCGCCTTTAATAACATGGATATCTGGAACTATTGTGTGAAATTCTAGTACCAAGCTGAGGAGTTTATGCACTAGTTGTTTTCCCTGTCCAGTAAAAGGATCTCTCTTCATTTGATTTCTAATGATGGCAGGTCTCCCGTGTCATCATCTTTCCCAGGTTAATTACTCTGCACCTTGAGAGTCTGTGCAAGTATTTCCAACATTTTATTGCTGATCTTCACTTTCTGGCCGCAGGATCATTTTGGAACTTAGTTAAATGAAAGACTGTGCTATTCAATAGCACCTTCTACTTCAGCAACCATCTGGTAGGTTCTAGCAGTTTGTTCCTTAGACTACAGTAGGTGCCTTTTTAGGTCCTAAGCAAATAGTTTACTGTTGAAAATGTTGATCTCTGTGTTCAGAGAGATATACAAGTATTTATGATTTGTAAAGTTACTATTCCAGAGTGCAATATTGCAAAGCTGGAAGTCTTAACACACTGTAAAATATTATAGAAGAGAATAAATGACTGGGGAAAATCAGCAATAGATTTTGGTTGTTTTTTTCTTCTGTCGCTAGTAAATGTTTTAAACACAATGCTAAGTAGCACACCATCTAAAAGCACAGTCCCAGAACAATCAACCTGATTATTTGGTTTTAAGTAAATAATTAATTTTGCTTCTGTTACCTTCTGTGAAAGGGTTGGGGGAAAAGATGGATGATCCTGTTATTGAGTGGACTAGTTAAATAACCAAGGTTCTTTACACTCTAACTAATATTAATGCCCAGTAACTCCTGAGATAAACTTGTTTTTACTTAGTATGAACAGAGCTATATATTAGTTTCATACTATATTAAACATAAAACAGTGTTTAAATAAAGGTGGAGTAGGTACTTCTGAACCAGCAAGTGCAGCAAAACCTGAATTAAGCTTCTTATTCAATTAATTCTATGTTGGTAAGTGTATGCATATGGGCTGCAGCCATGCGGTCTGGTAGCAATGAAGGCAGCTGGTGCCTTCAGCAAATTCGGCCCGTGTCCATTTGCTGTATTTGCTGCCCTTTCGCTTGGGGAAGGGGAGGGCCTAAAAAAACAGCAACAACGACTGCAGAACCACAGGAAAAAAAAAAAAAAAACAGGGGCCAGGAGCTGCGGGGTTGGAACCAGCCTCCTGACCAGCAGTTGAGCTGTGGTGGGCGGCAGAGGCCAGAGGCTGCAGGATGTGATGGCTGGAAGCAGGATTAGGTCCCCAAAGACATGAGGTGGGCCGAAAGCTGCTCGGTACAATCCCTGTAGATGTGTTTGGCTGTGAAGAACCCAGCAGCCTAAATCTTAATTCTGGAGCAGTGATTTCTTAATCAGTTTTTCCATGAGGTTTATTTTAGTGGTGGAACCGATGTGTGATCCCTGAAAAGGAGCTTCCTAGTGGAAGCGCTTCTACCTCAGCATAGGGATATTCAGTGTAGAAAAAGTATTTTGCTGAATTAGAATTAAAATAATCAAGACTGAAAAGCTAGTATACTTGCAAGGGATAGGTTTGAAGGTAGTACATTACTTTGAAAATCAATGTGCAGTAGGTTGGAGTATTTTGTGATTCACACTCTTTGAAGGGTCAAACTGTAATAACTTCTGTTTCTCTCCTCCTGATTGTATTTGTTGTTGTTGTTGTTTTGAGTTGATGTCAATTTGAAGTGTTTCTGAACCTGGGACCAACCTTGGTTAGTTCCTGAAGAGCCTAACAGAGAAGCATGTATAAAATCAGTTTAGGAAGAGGAAACCATTGCTAGCATTTAAGTGTGAAACTATTTGTGCAGATGATGCTGACTTGCAAATGAGAGCATGCACTCCTGTTTTTATGCTCTTAACTTCCTGACACTGATGTGCTTAAGTGGCAACTCTCAAGAGATGCACGTCTTCTGTCTCAAGTGTCCCCCAGGGTCACAGCAGCTTTTTGTGACATTCAGCACAATTCACCTTGACATTACTCAAGTAGGATTTTACATCGAAAACGGTATTTTAGTTATCTCACTGTAAGGTTTACGAAAGAAGTGAATTTAATCGCTCATATTGAAGTGCTCACCCCTCCCCACTTGCACACGCTCTGCAAATGAAACGTGTTAATCCCCTCCTGCCCTCCCCCCATAGAAGAAGCCTGATACATTTCTTTTTGCATTAGTTAGGCCTTCTGGGAAATACATGCAGAAATAAAAGGCTTTTCTATAGCCCTTTCTCCCTCAGGAATGCATAGAAACCAGCTACTTGGATCTGTTCCACAAACTCGAAACTTGATTTTAGGAAAAAAAAAAAATCTATAATCCTGTGCGCATGTTACTGAGAGAGGCCTAATTAAAAATGGAGTAAGAGGTACAGGTTCTTATAGGATCTCAGTACATTTTTGGAAACAAACAAAAAAAAACCTGATGTTCCTTCTTTGCAATCCATATATTGTGCTGAGGCATGTTCTTGAAGCAGGTATTTGAGGCCGTCTTAGCTTTGTCCTTTGTCTTCATTAGCAGTGTGTGCCCAGACAGTGTAGAAGAGGCTCATTTTGTTTACAGAGGTTACTCAAGGACAGTGATGGTTTCTTGGCTACCAGCAGAACTCAGACACTTTACTTCAGCTGGAGCAAAAAGTGTATCCTTTGCCACCAGGTACCTGTTCATACATGCTAGTCACACATCTGTGAAAACCCAGGAGAAGAGGCACTGGCTTTTTACAGTGATACTGAGGTATTGATGATGGATATCAGTGCTGTGCTGAAGGCAAAAAGGCCGAGCTGAGGCTGAGCTGTAGTCTCTGCCCCTCTGTGGACTGGGATGGATAGGAATCGCTCAGGTTGGGGCGGGGTGACCGCCGTGTTACAGAGGAACCGCAGCACTGAGCTGCCTTCGTGTTTCAGTGCCTCTGGGGGTGTGTAGGTGCTGGGCCTTCCTAAGAGGGGCCCTGTGAGGAGTGTACCTGGTTACCCTTGGCTGGGCACAGTGGCGAGATAAAGAGCGGTGTAGCGGCTTGGGCGTGTGGCCTGGACGTGTGGCCTGTCCCTGCTGTTGGGTGTATGCCAGCATCCGTGCTCTCCTCCAGCCTAAACCACATCTAAGCGTGGCTTGAGGCAGGGGAAGCATGAACTTGAGCAGTCCTTTGAAGGACAGCACAGCTGTTCCCAAAGTATGCTTGCCTGCGCGTCCGCTTCACAACGAAGGGCAGAAATAGTTGCCTTTCTCTCCACTGTGATTACGTGTTGTTATGATGTAGCTTGAAAATTGCAGTGGGCAGTGTTTTACCTATGTATGTACCCAATGTTTAAGTTGCCAGTACTCTGCAAGCTAACCCAGCGGTGGTGGTGTGTTTTGTGTGATTGAGGTGGCCTGTGAAACTGCAGTGGGATCGGTACGGCCGTGAGCTGCAGCAGGAAGGTAGGCATCAGCAGCCTAGGGCTGAACCTGGCTTGACTGAAGTGACACTTTCAGCCAATGCAAATATTTCATGACTTGGCTTTCTCTCAGCTGTTACCTGGTGTGGGACTGACCGTAGGTAATATTCCTTGGCAGTCACCGAAGAAGGAGGCTATTTTGATTCCACGCCTCTCCCTGAAGCAAGAGATTATAATCTCTGTGATGGCAGGTTGTCAGGCTGTCTTTCCTCCCGAGGTTTAGGATTGAATTGCAGAGGACTTGGTGTAGCAGACCTGCTGCACGACGTACTACTCCCTCTGATGCTACTGTCTTTACTTCACAGCTCGGTGCTTACTTCTTCTGCTCAGCTTCCACTTCTCCAGCCTGGTTCAGTAGCAGCATCCAGCACCGTAATGTCCCTCTGCTGACAGTTTCTTAGACTTGACTGTATACATTTTTTTTTACTCTCCAATTTTAATTTTGGGTTGGCGATTGATCTGTTGGTCAGGCACAGTTTTCACTGGCTCACCTGCTCTCAGGAGGTGCCGTTTTGCTCTGCAGGCTGTCTTGTTTAAAAAGCGGACCTTCCCCGTAGAAGGAGGGTTGTCTGTAGGGTGAGCAGAGTTGGGGTAACCTGCTGCAGAGGCTTTTGAGGGCATTTTCCAATGCTGGCTAGCTCACTTGGATTACTTGCTGTGCTGCTGCTGAATTGGAGAGTATTTTCTTTGTGTTGTTGTTGGTGGATGGTGCTTTTTCACAAGTTGTGTTCTGCTGCTTCAGTAGTTTTCCTAAGGTTTAATATGCTACTTCCAACCCGTGTTTTAACTGCGTTGCGCAAGCCACTGATTCTAGTGGGGAATAGTCATTCCCTAATGGCTTGGCAGAATGTAGGCGGTGTTTTGTTACAGAGCTGTCTGGCTTCAGGTAACCCTTCTGTGACAGTAGCCAGGATGTTTATTGGACCAGCTGATTTAATGCCGTGCTACTGACTAGGTGAGAAGCCTAAAAGCAAAGACTAGTGTTTGAATTTGAAAATGGCTAACTGCTGTGGGTTGATGTGCTTTTCATGGAACTATATAGTGCATAAATATATCTTAGCAATGTTTACTTCAGAATGGTGGGAAAAATCTAAGAAAAACGTGTTAGAAACCATAGCTGATTAATGTTGTGGTCTTAATTTACTCCTTGATTTAAGGCTTTTATTTTTAGATACCTTTCTGTGCCAAACTTTGCATTATGGAGGCAGAAGGATGTGCAGCTTCTTCTCTGATCATTTTCCTGAAGGAAAGGATGCTACAGGGATGATGAGTCTTGAATCTGTTTGTTAAAGAGTGCCTGGAGAAGGACACGTACTTAATCAAGTAGTGTATTTGTCTAGCACTTCACACTTGTAATTTGCCAGGCTTGTATTCTCTGGCTTGGTTTTATTTCAAATAATATGTTAATCTGTGGAGTCAGGTTTGGTAATGGGGGAAAATGTTGGAACTTGTGAAGACGCATCTGATATATTAATTTTTCTGCAGAAGTGGTTTTTTAACGGTGAAAAATGAAAGGGTTTATTTCCTTCAGAGAGAATTTTGAAGAACAAAAATGAGCTATGGCTCCTTCCTGTCAGAACAGCATATGGAGAGCTTCCTTTCTAGTTAGGACAGGAATGAGGTGCTTTCACAAAAGAGTTCATGAAAATGAATGTCTCAGACCTTAATGCATTTCCCTTTGTTTTGTCAAGAGACCATCTCCTTTTTCAAAGGGCTTAGTGTTGCTTTGGTGTTGCTTTGTCTGCAGAGGTCAGCTGGGTTTCTTGTACCTGTTACGGAGTTCTAGCTTACATCTTCTGCATGTGTTTTTGTATTCCAGTTTAAAGGGAGAGAGTTTGATCAGGTCTTAGGTGGAAAAAATTTGGAGATGTAAGGTATGAACTGCCTGAAGAAAAGAGGGCTGATCCTCATATTGAACTAATTGATCAGTTAATGCGTTCAGCACAGGGAAAGTACCTTTTAAGGCTCCAATAAATCATTTGTATGGTTTAACATTGAACAAAGCACTTTATGTTTTATTATTTAATAAAACTGTCTGGTACCGTGCCCTGAATTCTTAATGGTAGATGATAGCTGCTAGGCTCGTGCGTCACCTCCACTTCTCCGGCCAAGTCTCAAGGCAGGCATCTGGGAAATGCTCTGGATAATGCACTGTAACTGCGGGCCAGCCCTGAAGCCGCCCAGTGTTTGGAGCTGCTGATCAGTGTCAGTCTCTTCCAGCTGAAACTCCCCAGTTCGGCGCGCCTTCTCCTGACAGGTACGTCACCACCCGCTTCGCCAGGGACTCTGGCCGTCACACATGGCTGTGGCCCAGAGCAGGAGGCAGGCTGTGAGCCGGGATGACCTCTCATCCTCTGGCAGACAGACAGTCACGGACGGACGGCCAGCAGCGCGTCCCTTGCCAGAGCTGCGCTGCGCCTGGTGCTCGCCCTTGGCGGCAGGCTCTGCAGGTGTACCTGCTCTCTGAGATGCTTTCTTTTGTTGGGGGCTGCTGGAGCTGAACGAGGCAGTTACAGACCTGCCCTGACTTACCACCAGGAAGCATGTGGGTTCCCCCCCCCCTCCCCGGTTAATGATTGAGAAAGGTGTGATACTACCTGCGTTCCTTCCGGCACCACCGCAGGAATGGCCTCTGTAGTAATTTATGGATTTCGTAATTTAGTAAAATAGTAATTTATGGTTTTTTGTGTATGTTGTTTTTAAACATTGCAGCATTTTCTGTAATGCACGTTGCCTTGCTGAGTTTTCTGCCCTGCTGCACCCCTTTGGGCTCACCCCTGGCTCCTTTGCACGCTGCTAGCTTCTTCCCAACAGCAGCACAGAGGGTCATGCATGTTCAGAGCGTGTGAACTTGGTTTTAGTCTCTCTGTGGTATTTTTTTTCATTTTATTCGAAGTAATGGATGTGGTGCAGTTTGTGCAAAATGGAGAAATAGGTGATTTGCCAGGTGTAGCATTTGTCCGGGTGACACTCAGTCTGGTGCGGAAGAGGGAAAGAAAACCAAAACCTCTTGTGAGGAACTGGTTCCCTCCAGTCTGGGAGAGGTGGAACTTCCTCTCTCACAGCAGCTGCTGTCACATGCGTGCCCTTCTAATGATGTCAGTAAAGCTTTCTCTACTGTGATCTGAGCATGATCTGATAACATCAACTGTCCACACTGCTACGTGTTTCTTCCAGTGACCCACACCATCATCTTTCTATGACTCGTTAGGCTCATGCAGAACATAGAATTCTATTAAATTTGATTCCTTCTTTTCCCATTTTAGTGTTGCTAAACTTTTAAAAGAAAATCAAAATTAGATTCAGGTGGTGGTGAAGTACCTGTGTCTGTGGAATGGTCAAGGTTGTGTCACAGCAGAAATCTGTTGTTACTTTCTCTGTAGCTTGTCCCATGACTGTACTTTGGCAAAAGAACTGCATCTCTACTCTCAGCTTCTTTACCCACATAAAATGGCATCTCTTGGGTCAAAAAAGGAAACTTCTGTCACTTAATGAAAGATCTTGGTGTACTGAAATTACAGCTTCTTTTGTTTGTTTGTTTAAAAAAAAAAAAAAAAAGGCAAGGAAAAAGAGATGTCCTCAGCTGTCTTTCTGGTGTTGTAAAACGAGAGTAATGTTCTTGAGGACTCTGGAGTCAGGACTTCCAGCTCTGAACTTGGTTCCTTCAGGAAGATGAGGTCTTGGACAACCATTGTCTCAGAGCCTCGTAAAACAGATTTAAAGCCGTGGCCTGGGACCCATAAGAAAATTTGTTGTTGTTTGTTTGTTTTCTGTAGTATCTGAGCCGTGGCAGATTGATGCCATGTATCTTGTGTATCTTTGGTTTGTGGAGGGCAAACCAAGTTTCGGTGACAGCTTTTGGCTTTGTAGCTGCATGTGTTTTTCTTTTATATTTTCCTTCCTGCGACTGCTTAACGTATAAATTGTTCTTTGTGGTTTCATTTCATTGCTTGCAAGGGTTTACTCTCCTCTAATTCATAGTTGCTGTGTTACCTACCTCTATTTCAGCTTCATAAATCATTTTGTCTGTATCCTAATTTAAAGCAGAGACTTTTGAAAGTATGTATGTAAGAGAATAATAGGTGGTGCTTGGGAGAATTATAGCTTTCATCTACACTTTTATTTTCTTTTGATTTATTTTGGAGATAGTGCTAAGGTGTTCTTTCTTAAACTTAAGGCCATAAAAAGCAGTGAACTTGCAGCTATTGTTTAAAGTCACCATCTGTGATTTTCTCGAGATTATCACTTACAGGTACTTGACATGAGTGAACCTGTGCCCATATTGCTAATTGAAAAACATTTTCTCACTACATGAATTCCTAAATCTTGTGGGCTCATTGCATAACCTGACACCAAAAGGCTCTGATAGAATAAATCACTACCATTAGAGGCCCCTACCTGCCTTACCCTGTTATTTCTTTTTGTTCAGGGGTTCCTTTCTTTCTTTGTCCCTGTAGCTTTGGACATTGTCTTTCATTTATTTTGCTCTTTACAGGAAAATTGGGATGAAAGTATTTGTTTTGTTATTTTGAATTGGGCTTCTTGTTTTGCCAGCTGTGATTGCTGTTTGTAGTTAGCATGGTTAATGAAACATCTTATTTAAAAATGATATGAGTATGAATCAATTTTTGTTTTTAACTGTGCTGTACAAATCCATGGACCAATGTCACAAGTTCAAAATCCCTCTTATGTTCCTTTATGCAAGGCGTTGTCTTGTTCTGTTAAATGCCTTGCAGCATGTTATTGTTCTTCTTTTTTACTGAAAGATAACTCTGTCCTACCACAAACTTTTTGGAAAAATGTCTCATTTGTTGAGACATTTGTCTCGTAATTGTGATATTCAGACGTCAAAATGTCGTATTTTGTTTGTGGGTTAGAAAACCTGCTAAAGAGCACAAAATGTGACAACTTGGGAGGCTGGATGGAGAGTAAACTCCTTCCTTGGGAGGCATTTTGTGCTGTCTTTTCTAACTAGTGATGAGGGCGAAAATGGTATGATGCTGAATTCAAAATGACTGGCAGCGTTTACAGAAGGGTGCTGTTCCGTGAACAACTGTAGCAGACAGCTTTTAGGTTTTTGTTTTCCTTCTTTTTTAATAAGAGTTTTCACCTCCTCTTTCAGTGCAAGGTCTTTTTTGTTGCTGAGTTTGTTCTTGAGAAGCCGTGTTACCTGCAGACATTCAAGTCCGTGTTGACTGTACAACCATCACCTTTTGTTCTGCAGATGAATACGTAAAGAAAAGACTAACAATGGTTTTATTATGTGATAGTTCCCAAATGCGCTGTTGCCTGATGGGTAACGAAGCATCAGCTTTAATTCATGGACAGCCTGTTACTACTGCTTGCTTGAACCGTGCCGGCAGGCCTATTGCTCTGCGATACGCTAACTTGCAGCGAGATCCAGTCGTCTGCCTGGAACATGTTACAGACTGGTGTGTGAGCTGCAGCCTCAGGAGCCCGCTGATGGACAGCTCAGGCTGAAGCCAGTGGCTGCGAGTTGTGCTTCAGCTGCTCCGAAGCCCCGCTTTGGGTTAAGAGGCTTGGCATCCAGCGCTTCTGACAGGGAAGTGCGTGGGCACCATGCACACGTAGACCGGGTTATAATCACAGACCTCCTTGTTGCTCTTCTTCAGATGGTACTGCCATCTAAGTTCAGTTATGCTCCTGATGCTTTCTCTTTGGGAACCTCTGGTAGTGCAATATGCACTGTAAGTATTATAGCGAGCTAGACATTCCTTCTAAAATAAAACAACATCTGCACTACTGAGGATGCAAAGCATGAAAAGCAAAGGTTAAAAATAATGAAATGCCTGTGTGTGAAGGCCTTAGTTATATGTTAACTTTGTTCTGGCAGCCGTAAGGTTTTCTAGCCATGGCTTTGGTAGGAACCAGCAGTTCCTTCCTGCTGCACGCGCTGTGTCTGCACCGTGTGTGCACTGTGTGTGGTGGTCAGTCTGCCTCTGCTCATTGATCTAGAGAGGGCGGTCAATAGTTGCTCCTTTCACTATCTGTTTCTCCAGCATTTTTGCATCCTTCTGATGAGAGTGTCAGTCTAACCTGGGGAAAGTCAGTGGCAGTATTTAGTTAAACATTAGTTTCAGGCTGTTTCCTCCGAGAGCTGGGCCCTTTTGGGCTGGTGTTGCTGTCGCACCCTTTGCTCGCTGCCTGAAGCTGCATGGAACTGGAGCTGTGCGGCTTGTGTAGCTGCAGCGTGTGCGGTTGGGGGTTTTAGGTGATCCTTTACGGAACGTTCTCAGGCTTCAGCATGGGGCAGGTAAGCTAAAATATGCAAACAGTGCTTGTTCATGCTTTTTTGAGATATCTAGGTAGTGAAACCAACCTGTGGCAGAAATTGTACTTGCTGAATGGCCTGTGCACTAGAGGGAAGTGTCAGTACGGTGGGCCACAAACACGGCCTAGTGCAGGGAGCAAGACAGGTGCATCACTGGGAACTGAGCTTGTGAGTGAGGAACACCTTCTGCACCTGAGAATTCTTCGTTCTGTGACAGCAACTAGTCTGGTAGCTTCTGTTCTTAATCCCTTGGTTGGCAGAATTTCAGTCAAAATCTCAGTGCTTTCCAAAACTGCAGTTCCCTTACTTGTTTCCTTGTTAATTTTAAAACTTGTTTGGCTGCGCAGTGAGCTACATTCAGATACTGATCTGGCAGAGAAGTAACATCTCAGCCGCCATTTCTGCCCAGAAAACTAAATGGCCCAGTTTCAGCTGGACAGTTCTTTTGAACCAACATAAACTCTTAAATTTAATATTTTCATTTACTGCTGAGAACAAGGTAAGACGGCTGTGCGCACATGGCTGTGCACATGGCATATGAGTTACGTGTTGTTTGATGTGGGACGTTCCAGGCTCTGTCAGCTTGGTGGCTGTGTAGTGTCTCCTGAGAGTCTGCTTGTCTGCCTGGTGCTGCCTGCCCCTAGCTGTGGTGGTGGGGAGGAGATAGTGCCTGCTGTTGGCAGCTCTCTGCATTTTAATGTTCAGATTCTCTTCCCGCTCCTGCCCGCCACACAGAAGCAAGCAAGCTCTGGGGCTTTCCCTGGTGAACAGGCTTCAAGCAGTTGCGTGTTAGTTCATGACCTCTTTAATTCTTGATAACACCCTCCAGACACCAGCCAACGGGGGGGGAAAGTTTGCCTGCATAGATGCGATTCTATCACTAGCCTGGAAAATACATGCTTTTCTACTTAACTTATTTTTATGTCCTAGAAAGTGACCCTTCCAAGCTTCTCAGGTCCCAGAGGTGCTAGGACAAGTAGTAGCAGAGCGGGTTCCTTCTGCCCTGCTTTTAGCTGGGGTGCCTGGTTAACAAGGGGGTGGGCGTAGGGGGCAGCAGTGTTTCTTTTTGCTGCATTAGCAGGCAGGCAAGGCAGTTTTCTCTGGCCCGGGTTTGAATGGAACTGCAGAAAAGAGGAGGGGGGTGTGGGTGAAGGTGCTGCAGAACCTTCAGTTCACCAAAGGGCCACCAGCTTCTTGCACACAGACTGCCCTGCTGCCTGTGGTGGGAAGATCTTCTGCTTCCCTTTCACGTAGTGATGGGATGGGTTTTTGGCTGCTGGTTCTTGGGTCTGAAGCCAGGAAAAATTACAGACAGTTTCGTGGAAAGGGCAGGCATGTGGCAGATGCATGGGCAGTGCCGGCATCCACGAGATTTGCAGGAGGGCCAGTGCTGCCATGAGCCTGCCAGCTGCACCTCGCTGCAGTGGGCTGGGCTGCAGCATGCTGGTTATTCTGCAGTCAGGGCGCAATTTCATGTGCCAGTGCGGAGGAGGAAAGGTGCGTGTTTGTATGTTTTAAATCCTTGGATGTCACAAGCACCCTGCTCACACCATTTTCCTCTGAATTACAGAGTGATTTTACTACTCCATACAGGAAATGCTGTGTGTCTCCAACACCCGTGGCACCATGCTGATTTTTTTCTGCTTTGGTTTTCACAAACCTCCTGTTTTAATCATTCAGCACTTGCAGAATGAGGAAATGGCACTGTTTGGAGAACTGGCTTCACGTGGAAGTTGAGTTTCGGGTTGATAAAGTTCCCTCTGGTAACCTTGGCCTAGTTAGGGTGCTTTGTCTGCCAGCCAGATACTATTTCAGATGAGCTGTCTGCGAATGTAGCAGCACGCCTGCTTTTGGACAATCCAGCCACTGGATAAAAAAAGTCTTAGTCTCTGCAGTGCCATCTCTACTTCTGCTTCTTGCTCTATAAAATTCAGAAATGACAGCCTTGCTTTTGTTGCTCTGTGAATGTGAAAAGGCTAAATTTGGAATTCACGCTTTTTTAAAAAAGTGAATACAAGACAAGGGCTGTTTCTTATTATAGTGAAATCTGGGAGAAAAAAAAATGTAAATTGTGATCATATTTCAGTTTTGTGGGTTTTTTTTAATGCCGTAGGAGGCTTGGCTTTGCGAACAGCTATTTGACACAAATGTTCTGAAGTGTGATCTCAGAACTGGGATTTTGTCATTCAGTGCTGCAAGAGCAGAGTAGTTGTTCACGCTCAGATTTCAGTGTGGAATTTTGCTGTATTTTTATGGCAGTTTTACTTTTTTGCCTGTCCTCTGCTACTGCTGTGACTAACTCAACCTCCAGGATATTACTGAAGTTTTGAATAGGCAGTCTAATATGTTAGATATAATTCCAACTGAGAAATTACACTTTTGGAAGTCTTCTGATATGAAAACCATTTGGAATGGGGATTTTTCTCTCTTTATTGCCCCCTGCCTCCTGTAAGTCTTGTGACGGAAACTCTGAAGTCCAAAACACTAAATGATGTATATTCAGTCTCTTACTGGTTGGTGTCTTTAGACTCCACTTCGTTACAAATACAGTTCTGTTTTTACACCCTATTATGCCAGTCATAGTTTTCTTGAGGTTTTTTTTTGGTGGTGATGTTTTGTTTGTAACTGTACATAATGATTGCTTGTGTTGAAAAGTGATCTAGAAGCACCAGGCAGAACTGAAGGCTTCATTGTTTGGTATTGCAATACCTTCTGTCCCCAGATGACCTGCAGCACTGTTAATTTCAGACTCTTCTCTGAAACACAGCGCAACGGGGTTTTTTCTTTTTGGACTTGCATTGTATGTAGTGGGTGTATTTCCTGTTGGAAAAGATGGCGTATGTTTGTTTATTTATATAGCTAGGTGAAGCTGGAGTTAATCCTATGCAATGGTATGTCACCCTGAAGTGCCATCTTTTAAGTCTGCTGTCAAGTGGGCAGCAACAGGCAGGAAATTGGAAAAATGTGCCTGTAAGTATGGAAGTGTTGAAGTTGGTATGTGTTGGGTACCTTGTCTCTGTAAGAGCAGTAACTTCATGTAGGCGCTGGGCCTGTGCTCAGGAGCACCTCTGCAGCACTCCTGTCCCATACACCCATGGAGACAGATGACATCCTAACAGCTGAACGGGGCAGCTCAGTCCTGTGAGAGCCCTTTCATAGGGTCCATTTGGCAGTTGTTCTGCATCTTTGTCTTTGAGTAGGTACTTCACACAGTTGCACAGAGCTGGATAGAGTTTTTGGAAGAAAAATGAACGTACATTGTTTCTTTGTTTGCTTATACATACAAGATTGTAGCACAGAGGTGTTTTATAATTGTGGACCAGTTAACTAGCTTCCTTGATTTGACATGTTTGTTTACCTAGAAACACACTCACATAATCACATAAACATAATCACAACAAAAATAAGCATTGCAAGTTTCAATCTGACATGCACATTGCAATTTATTATTTTATCTCAGTTTTTTAAGGGGTAAGTGTTGCCAGGATTCTTGTCAGTGATACCTTATATGAGGTATGTGTGCAGATACAGAAGTACTTTCATGTACATATGAGTGAAACGTTTTTAGTAATGTTTCTCTCTGCTTCTTGCTTTGCTGTTTGCAAAGGTTGTAGCTTTAGGATGCTATTCAGGCTTTGAACTGCCAAAGGGAGCATAAAGAATGCAGAATGTTTTTAGAATATGCTTAGCAGCAAGCAGATGGCTTCATTAAATTCTCTTTAGGAGCAAGGAGGGCAGTTGCTCCTTTTGGAGGAAAATTGGCCAGAGCGACTATTTTTACATTGCCATTCTGAGTGTGTGGCAGTAATATTATTTGTATAACAATTTTATGTAAAGTCATTGTTCCAAGTACTTTCAAATAAAACTAGGTAGAGAAGAGCGGAACCTCTCTTCCATGAGCTGATAGGCGCAAGTTAGGGAAGATTGGCTGTTTCATCATCAGACTTCCTGCATGTATTTTAAATCTTGGATGGGGGAAGCTCTGCTAGTTCCTTTGTTTTTCACTTTGCAAATTCTGAAAGCTATCACATAGTACTGTTTGCCACAGAATCTTGTGGTTTGTTTTGTGTTTTTACCTTATTTTCTGGAGAACGCTAAGGAAAAATGTGTCTATAACTAGTTCTGTTTATAAATAACTTGTGGTGTCCGTAGGTACTTTTCCTCCCATATAATAAAGACGTCGAGCAGATGTGTTTCAAGTGGTCTAGCTGCTCAGGGGTTCAGTGTTGTGTGGATCAAAGTTGTATTGTGTGAGATCATATATAAAAATGAACATTATGAGGAAATTTTTGGTATGCTTGGACCTAAGCTGTAACTAGGTACGGTATGCTTGATTTCCTTCCACTCCAGCAATTAAAAGAACAAACCTCGGAGGTTTTGTTCAAGGCGTACATACGTGAGTTATGGCATCTCATTTTTTGAGGCTGAATAGCCTGCTAAAATCAGAAAAAAGATGTGTTGGACTTCAAAGATGGGGATGGATTTAAGGAGAAGAATTTCAAGCTATAGTTTGTTCTTGTGACTGGGAAGCCAGAGATGTGAGGAAGTTTTACCTGTTAAGCTGTTAGAGGGCTGTGTGTTTCCTTTAGTTGGCTTGTTGATGTTGTTGTGGTGTTGTTTTTTTAATTACATTTGGAGGCAACAGGCCTGGTAGTAGGGAAGAGAGCGCTGTGTTGTAGTGGTAGAGTTTATTAGTACTGATGGTTGCAGATTCATTGCTTCACCTGTGAAAAGCCTCTAAACATCAAATCAGATACAGCTTGTTTCAGAAACTGGTGGAGTCTGCTGCTGGTACGCCTGAACTCCCGTGCTGAGGCTTGTCTGTTGGTAAATGCAATGTCATCAGGAGGATTTGAGCTCTAACCAAGCTGCCTGGCTGGTTTTAGCTAGGCAGTCTGTTGGGATGCCTCCAGCTGGTAATCTGGGCCAGTGACATGGAGATGCATGCACTGGGAGATCACCATGTGTAGGGAAAGCCTTTATTTGTGGCAGTGGTTTTGGATCAGTTTGTTTTACCACTTTGAAGCAAATTCTTCTGTGTAATAGCTGTGCAGAAATTTGTACGTGTGCTTACAGAAAAACGTGTTTGTATAGTAGAACAAATCTGTGTTTGTTTTTTTTTTTCCCAAGTTGCTTTTTAAGGGTGAACTTGCAGTGTATACATACATGACAGAAGCTGTCTGAACCAGACATACTACTAAACTGACATATTACAGACAACTATTGCTGCAGGAAAATCTGTTCTTAATTAGGATCAATATATTTCACAATGAGAGAAGAAATTGACCTTTTATTTGGAAGGATGAGTTACTGGCATGTTATTGTCCTTGCTTTCAGTTTTTCCTTGCTTTATTCCCAGCACAGCTTCTAATGAGTTTTGTACATCTATAATACTTGTGAAATGTTATCCCTGATGTGTGTTCTCAGAACGTGGTATTAGAAGGACCTGAAAAGTACTACTGTTTTGATAGAATCGGGTAGGTGCGCCTACTGTAAATACAATTCTGGCCCCAGTTAACCAATACCTGCCACAACACATAAGATAACCGTGTGAGAGTTTTCCTGGTACACCTCTGTCAAACCTGAGGGTCTGTGTCAAGGCCTTAAGTGCAACACTTCTCCGCTCTGTGTGGTGTTTGAGGTATTTTCCAGCACACTCAGGACTGGCAGTACTTTACAGAGCTCATTTCTCTGCTGCATTTTGTTGTTGCTGATAGGTGCAGCTGCAGTGCATAGGAAAGAGAGAGGACCTTAATTAGGGGCTTTTACAGCTCCAATTGTACCCAGTTTTTACTGTTTCTTTGAACAAGAACTGAGTGCTGTATAATAACAGTTGTGGTACATGAATGGGTTTTATCAGTATGTGTTACCAAAAATAGTCTTGTTAAACTCCAGGCCTTGCACGTCCGCTGGACAGGCACTTTGTCATGTATTTGTGGCTGTTATTCTTTTTTGATGTTTTCCAAACATCTCACAACAAAGACTGCTAAGCCATTCGGACATCTGGACTGAATCACATTTAACCAGCTTATGTGAGCGAATGTTTCTACCCATTCACACAGTGAGATGTTTGCTATGAAGTCTGGGACATTCTGCGACAGAGATGAACAGCTTCATGTTGTTATGATTAAATAAATTCGCTCAGCTTGTTCTGACTCTGGATTTTTCCCATGGATGCAGAAATGATACTTACTTCGCAGTTTAGGATTTGAGGATGTTTAGGCCCATGGAAATACTTCAATTTCACTTCAATATTGTGTTTACTTTTTTTCCAACCATAGAACCATTATAAATAGAAGAAAAGGAAAAACTGTCTGCAGAAATACCGCAGACCAGGCACTTCTCATGTCCAGTCATCATTGTTTGGGACCAAATAATAACCGACATCTGAAAACACCTTTTGCTGTTGATGATGTCTTTTCTGTACTGGTTGAGTAAATTATCAGCTTCCTTGAAACCTGATTTGTATTAGTGCCTGGCCTGTATGTAAAAAAGATAAAATATCCAGTAAGACCTGAGTATAAATAATCCTCAGCTGGGGTTACTACCTGCCTTGTTTCCAGAGCTTTCCTAACCCGCAGCAAAGAAAAACAGAGCAGCTTTCTTGTGTTCATTCCTGCAGCATGGAGCCCTCTGTCAGCACTAGAGCTTGTAAATAGGAGCAGCTTCGCTGCTCTGAGCTGCTGCAGAAAGCGGGGTGCAGGAGGAAGGCCAGCCCTTCGGGCCGGCCCTCTGGGGATGCGGACTTGAGTTGTGCCATTAGATTTAACTGAGTTCAGTAACTACAACTGGCCATTCTTTGCCCTGTTCCTCCCTTTCCCTACCTCCTGTGCTGCTGCATCTTCCCTTGAGTGAGATGCTGATGATGGGACTGTAGGGTGCCTGGACTAAAAACAGGTTATCCTGAAGCGTCTCTCAGCTGGATGAGAAGGGGTTCCTCGGCAGCTGCAGGATGCCACACACTGCCGGCAGGGTGCCGGGCCGCTGGCTGGCAGCCGCGGAGCATTGCACTGCCTGATGCGAGCGACGCGGTGTCCGGCTCTGACTGGATGCTTGGCCTGGTGTTGAGCACAAATCCTGCTCATCGGCAAGGAGCTGTTTACTGTCCAGGCAAAAAATTGGGGTAGTTCTACGCTGCCCTCCTCAAGTCCTGGTGAGGAGCAGCACCTGAGGTGTGGGCTGAGCGTCTGGGCCTGTGCAGCAGGCCCAATCCCTAGCTTGGCTGTGGTGTTGTCTGCAAAGCCTGGCTGGTCCCCAGCTTCCAGGCCTGCCGGTTTGCCTGGTCCCCAGACAGACTTCTGCTGTCTCGTGGATGTAATCTTCACAGTGAGGTTTTTTTTGTTTTTGTTTTTTAACCAGTGACGTTTCACCCGTATTAATGTAACAGAATTTAATCTTTTGGACTACAAACAATTTTCGCTATTGAAATGGACTTAAAAAAAAAAAAATCATCATTCTGTAATCATTTTTATGCAGTGCTTTCCATTTAAATTTGGCAGAGCAATAGCAGAAACAGCCCCATCTCTGCAGCACGCTGTGGCCCTGAAGGCCTCTCTCTTCCAGAAATGGATTTGTGTTTTGGCCATCGCTTTCAGGTTGCTGCAGTTGCGCTTTGAAGTGTCTGCCCCAGCTGCTTTAATGGATCACTTTAAGATCTCATAAACTTGTTTGTCTAAATTTCAAAGCTACTGGGAGCAAAGGCTAGGGGACAGCAGGATTTATTTCTTTTTTATGAGGCTTTCACACAAAGTGTATGGGCCAGCCCTAGCTCTCGCTTGTATTGCATTGGGCCCAGGCAGTGAGGGTGGTCCAAATGGTGACGGTGCTTGGTTTTTGAAACTCTGCATGTTTACCAGCTGATGGCAGAGGGTGTCCTGGAGCAGGCCGTGCAGCTCACTGGCTGCAAGGCAAAGGATCCTTAAGGTGGCCACTCAGAAATAAAATGTTCTCTGCCACTCGCTAGGCTGTGGGCATTGCTTGGGGCAGCGTGGGGTGAGCAGGTATCAGGGCTGCCATGTTGGTTGGGAGCCTGCCACAAAACTTGGCTTCCTGAGCTTGGCTCTCACCAGAAGCCTCTGTGTACCACAGAGTTCTGCTGTGCAGTGCAGGCATGTTCACTTTCTCCTGGATTTGTAGTTACTGGGTTCTTCGGAGGTGAAGCTGTTGAACCTGTGCTTTTGCAGTCTTTCTCAGGCATGGATCTGATGACTGCACTGACACATGTCAGGGAAGGTTAATCCTTGTAACATACTCTCCTGAGAGCTGGAAATACACCTAAGCATTTAGGCAGGAAATAAATGCTGCTCAGAAGTTCTGAGCCTTGAACGGGAAGACCCATCACCCACGGGGTGTCTGAGAATTGTCAGTCAGCAGCTCCAGACAGCTCATGTTTGCCGTGATCTGGCCCGACTCTGAGGAGGACATGCCTTTCTCAGGAAGGCACTGTCTTTCTCGTGGAAGTGTTCTGTGGCACCTCAATGATGTCAGACAAGAAGGGCTCCCAGAAGCAATCCTGCAGAATCTCTTGAAGAAGGGAGAATGAAGCAACCTGTTTCCATATCCTCAGAAGCAGTGGGAGATGGTTGGTTCCCCGAGTATCAGGAGTAGTGCCATGAACATAGGTATACATCAGCAAGGTGAAGCGTGTCGTGTATGTTACAGCAGTCATACCAAAAAAAAACCTTTTAGCTTACCTCTTGTAGTTGTCCTTGCCTTGCAGAAGGTTAATTTTGAGCAGTGTTTTCAAATGTTAATGTTTGAGTTCCTTGTTTCATGCTAACAGAAAGATACATGAGAAGGGCTTTTTTCCTGCTGAAGAGTGATGTCACTTCAAATCATCTGAGAGGACCCACAGTGTGACAGTGTTTCGCTAGAAGTCTGGGGGGAGGAGGGGCAACAGTAGTGAAATTGCGTAACTGTTGGCTGTCGCTTAAATGCTGGATGTGCTACCCGTCTTCCAAAGCAGGTTCAAATTTAATAAAAACATCTGACTGGGCTGAAGTTTAAGTACCCTTGCTCAAAGGAGCTAGCAGTAAAATGCACAAGGCCCCCCATACCAGAAGAGAGAAGCTTGGGGTTTTATCAGAAGGGAGCAGTGGACATTTCGGGATCAATAAGGAGCAGACAGTGTTGTGCCTTGAGGTATTCAATGTCAGCCGACCTTGCCAGTGAAGTTCTCAGAACATTGCATGCGAACTGTAACACGGATTCTTGTGTCAATGAACAGTGCATCTTTTACCTAGCAGAAATACGTCTGTAGCCTTTAAGAAAAAGGAAGCCTAAATTAAGCTTGCTATTTAAAGTCTGTCCTAATAAGTGAAGACCAGCAGCAAAGAGTCCCAATAGGAAACAGGTTTCATAGCAACAAAAATAAGAAGTGTCATTCAGTCTTTCACTGTAGAAGAGCAGTAGCAAAGCAGCTGGTAAGAGGTTGTTAAGCTGCAGTGCTGATATTCAGCTTGAGGTTTATCTACCCCTGAATACCACGGAAGACTTCTAAGATATCAGCAAAAGCTACTTAAGAAAAGCAGGCTGGTTGTTGGTAGGCTTAAATTCGCAGTATAAGTTTGTGCATCCTCTTGTGCTTTCCAATTTTGAAAAAAAAATATTTTGACTTCTTTGGGTCCAGACATTTTGCTGGAAAGAGGAGTGATTGTGAAAAGTTCCCCTATTCGTAAGTGAATGAAATTACCTTATCTCATAACAGTAACTAAGGTCACAATTTAATACTTGGACAGTGTTTTGATGGTATGTAGTTTTGCAGTAGCTATAAACTTGTAATGCCAATTAATGAAAACCGGAGGAAGTGTGGAGGGAGAGCAAGAACGAAACTAATGCTTAGTAAGAATCATTATTTTGTTTGCTATGTGAAATATGCCATTATTTTAAAACAAACAAAAAGATCTGTTTAAACTATTTCAGGAAATCACCCACTTAACACTTGAAATTGAGGAAATCAACATTTAGGAAATGTGTATATCCATGGAGAACTTTGAACTTAAAAGTTGAATTGATTAGAATTAATGTGGAATAACAATCTTATGGAAATGGCCCATTTATTTTGCAGGCTGTAAGGGTAACGAGGTTTGTTTCTTACTCTGAGAGGTGCAGTTCGGAAGAGAAGGGTATGCTGAGATGCAGAATGACAATCCCAGTGAAGATGATGGTGATCATAGAAGCATAGAATGGCTTGGGTTGGAAGGGACCTCAGAGATCATCTAGTTCCAACACCCCTGCTGCGGACAGGGCTGCCAACCACTAGCTCACTAGATCAAACTGTATTCTTTAAGTTCTTTCTTTGGCTGTCCTGAAAGATACAGCAGGGAAGTGGACCTAGCTGTCTTCAGGATGTTCTCTTTATTCTGTCCGTATGTTTTGATGGTGTGATGCTGCATTGGCATCAGATGGCAAGGCTTTGGTAGCCAGAGGGCTATGGGGGTGGCCTCTGAGCCAGCACTGCCCCATGTTAGCCTAGACCCAGCAGCAGCTTCTCCAACAGGGACCTGCTGCTGCCAGAGCTGAGCTGTGAGCAACACTGCGTGCGCCCTGGGAGAGCAGAGATAAGGAGAGGAAACACTGCTGTGCAACAGCAGCTGGGGGAGAGCAGTGGGAGATGGGAGAGCAGCAGCCCTGCAGGCACCAAGGTCAGTGCAGAGGGAGGGCAGGAGGTGCTCCAGGCACAGAGCAGAAGCTCCCTGCAACCCAGGAGAGGCCCATGGAGGGGCAGGGGCAGAGAGACCATGGAGGAGCACAGACTGACCACAGCCACCATTCTCCATTCCCCAGTGCTGCTCGAGGGTGGAGGTACAGGAGGGTGGATGAGGGGGAAGGTGGTTTTAGTTTGCTTTTAATTCCCGGCTGCTCCGGTCTGCTCTCAACAGGAAATAAATTACGTTAGTCTCCCTTACACTGAGTCTGTTTTGCTTGTGACAGTAGTGACTGGTGAGGGATCTCTCTGTCCTTATCTCAGCCTATGAGCTTTTTTTGAGATTGTATTTTCTCCACCTGTTGGGTTGCGGGGGATGAGTGAGAGAGCGGTGTGGTGGTGCTGAGCTGCCCATCGGTGTTAAACCACTGCCCATACAGAAATCAGGAAGTTATCGATGGATAAAGGGAAACAGCTGGTGAGCACCTCTACAGAATCCACTTCACAATTAAAAATGTTAGTTGTCATCAAGGTTCTCCGACAGATCTCTCTAAGCTGTGATTCATTTTTGCACATGGCAGAACATAACCTAATTTTCCACTGTGACATTTGATGTGTCAGAGCTGTGAGTGGTCTGGGTTGCCGGTCTGTGGGTAGCTGCTGTTGAGTTTTGAGGTCAGCTTTGCTGAGAAAGGCTATCTGTTTTGCTGTGGAGCACTAAAACTCTAAGGAAGCACATACACTTTGTCTCTTCTCTGACTAATGTTCTCTTACAATTTTTCAGTTCTGCTCTTCCATAATACTAAAACACTCAAATTTTGTCTTCTTTCTTAGCATTCAAGGGCTGGAAATTTGCAGTAATTATCTGTTTCCTCAACAAAACTTGAGGCAGAACCTCTGTGGTGTGCAACTGTCACATCTGTCTTTTCATAATGTCCTTACTGATTGTGCAGACAAGATTCTTAAAAGTTAATTGTCAGGTGTAGTAATGACCCTCCCTGCTGTATTTCATTTGGCATAAGAAAAAGCTCAATTTTAGGGTTGGCAGGAGTTAAAATCCCAGTAATGCTCATGAGAATGTTCTGCAAGCAAAGCTTCTATTAATCCTGCTGCTGACATGCTCACACATAAATTGATGTGAGATCTGAAGCATTTATACTGAAAGATCAGCACCTGCATTTTAGAAAGAGGTAATTAGGGACACAGACTGACACCCACTTCATAGCTGATGGTCAGAATGACCTCTGCGTTGTTAATGCCAGCACAAGCATTATACTGAGGTAGAAGCCATTATGGTTGATGCTCTGTAACCTCATAGAGTGGATGCGGTAATGCAGGTCGCTGCATCCGTGTCGGCTGTCCCAACGTCAGGGCTGCTTTTTCGAGCTCCAGAGCTGGTCACTGCTAGCCATTGCTAGCCGAGTTTTTGCTCGTTGAATTCTTCAGCACAACACCCGTGTTTAACAAGTTCTGTTCTGCGCAAACTTTTTTTGTAGTTGCTGGTATGTATCATTTATTTGTGAATCTTACAGAAATGTGCAGACACCCTAGCTGTACACAGTTTAAAAACAGCAAAGTTTAGTGAGTGACAGTATAATAATCTGAAAATTATTAGTAAAATCTGTGCCTCAGCTATCTGTGAAGAGGACTAGCAGATTTTTTTTTTTCCTGTTGGCTCTTTTCAAAAGTATGCCTGTGTTACTTCTCAGCATCAGAAGGGCAGGGATTGCTGCTTACCACTGATGCTGCTTGCTTTAGGTGTTTTTGATGTGACAGATGGTTTCTTATATTCTGAAGTTCTTTTGCTGCATTTCCGTGGTTCTTGCTAAGAAAAGATGGGTTGCAGTCTGCTCTTGGAGTCTAGTGTCCTACAAAGATCTCAAGTGTTCAAAATGACCTTTTGCAGTTTGATGTGAATTCTGAATTTTGACCCTAAACCTGTTACATCCTGATTTGCGTAGGTTGGCTGGGACATGCATTTGTTCCGCAGTACGTGCTCTTGCCAGTGCTTCAGAGGAAGCTGAACATCTTGAATAAGCAAGCAAACATAAGAGTAATTCCCTTGTGGACAGATTTTAGCTGATGAGAAGTTTGCTACTCACCATTGTCAGAGTAAAGGAAGTTGTTTTCATTATGATGCTGCAGGAGAAAAATAGCAGCGCTTACAGCTGGGGGTGTAGCCCTGCCTTTGGGTGGTTCTCTGACTTTTTCTGCTTCCAAGATCTCTTGCAGCAAGCAGTCCTGCAGATTGCTCAGTCCCATGTAGGTGCTGTGCCACATCAGAGGGGACAGATCACAGGCCAAATCCTAGACAGCCCTGAGCCATCTGCAATTTTCTTCCTCAGGCCCAGGCCCCGATCTTGTGTTTGCTTCTTATTTTAGCTCCAGGATGAGCTGGGAGGGCTTAGAGTAAGTGAAGCACTTACTGAGCTTTCTGCTCCGTTTTTCCAAGGAAGGCTCACACTTTATGTCTCCAAATGCTGCTGTTGCACTTAGATTCAATCCAGCACACTAGCAGGGCTACTGAAAGAGGCATTGTGGACGGATTTAAACTAACCTGACCCCTTTCCTCCCAAAAGCCGGTTTTAACCTCTGGAAGTTGATCAGTTGACTTCCCCAACAGGTTGCTGAGCAGAAGAAGTTGGGGCTGGGAGGTGGGGAAGGATGGAGAGCAGGGGACACAGAAGTGGCCAGAGGTAGCAGGTAGGCAGGGTGACTTCTTTCAGTGAGCAGGCTCGACCCCTGTTAACTGTAAGGAGGACTGCAGTTACCTCATATGTTTCCTCCAGTCCCATTTTAGGGAGCAGGAAGGTGATTTTTAAGCCTCTTACCCTAGCATTTTCCTATGTGTGTAATGGGAGCTTTAAAACTGAGATGTTCCAATATTTTCTTATCAATGTATGGTTGTTGTCTCAGACCTGTAAAGCGTGTGGTGTAAGCAGAGGAGGGTATGGATGGACGAGGGGGTTACCAAGTGCTACAGGTGGGACACTGTAGGGAAGAGCAAACCAGCAGTGAGCTGGTGGCAGGCAGGTGGGCTCTGAAAACCAAGCATGTCAAATTGTGGTGCTATAAGTGCAGGGAAAACTGCATTGCTGCTCAAGGCCTTTGCTCCTGTATCTGGAGATAAAACTTCAGATTTGTTGTTAGAGAATTGTTGGGAGGGTAAGAATAAGGTGTTCCTACATTCCTTCAGTTAACATGGGGATGAGCAGTCTACTGGAAATAAATTTGGAAACTCAGCTGATTTTAGTTTGGGAAAGTTTGCTGTTCAGCTTACATCCCATGACTGGTTGATGGGGAAGAAGGAATTGATGTTATGTGTAGCTCTGAAAACCTCTCTGCCTCTCGTACAGAAACAGGAGTGTCGAAACTCCTTGCAGAAAAAGAAGAGCTTGCAAAAGCACTGTCACATGCACAGGGGCACTGTCTTCATCTGGGTACCTGGGAAAGAACACAGACAGCACTTGATGGTGACACTGTACAAATACAATGCATATGTTTTTTCAGTCAAGAAAACAACAGACGTTTCAAAAAAGGGCTTTACTGTACGCCTTCAGCATACATACATACCTGATGAACAAAAAATGGCACCGTTTTTCCAGTTTAGCCAGCATGATTCATGTCAGATGGAGAGCTGGCTGAGTGCGCTGGGCAGCAGAGCAGCTGAGTGGAACGGCAGGTGGGGCATGGCAGGGACTCTGCCTTCCCCCTGCACCTGAAGCTGAACATCAAGCTCTTACTGCAGGTGTCACGCTCCTCTGTCCCAGCTGAAACTGGGAGTGCAGTACAGGATGATTTGGGAATGGCTGCATGTCCTGCAGCCCATCACGGGTGTTTTGCCATGAAGTATGCGTGTTTTTCACACAGTACTGAGTATCACCCTAACCAGTCAAATGACATTCTCGTTATGTAGATGACTGTGCAATTGGACATGAGAGAGGAGAAGATACTTCCAAGGGGGTGTGTGTGATAAGGGAGTTGTACTGCCTGATCAGTCAGATAAGGATAGTCAGAAGCACAACAGATTTTACCTGTGTTCCCAAGTCAAGAGATGTCCTTACGTAACTTGTAAAGCTTGAGGAAATTGTTTTTATAGCTCTTGGGGTTTTGTTTGGACATGGATGGCTTTGGTTTGTTTTTACAAGAAGTGGGTAAATTCCACCTGTGGATTTTAATTGTTTTTTTTTTTTTTTTAATAGTTGGCCCACTGCAAGGTTCAACTTCTGAACTTCATACAGTCAAACAAAGTAAAGTTTTGTTTTTGTTATTTCTCTTCTGTTTTGAGAATAACCTGGTTCAAATTCCCTGCTTCAGCAGTCTCGCACAGCACAGCTCCCTCGGGGAGGTTGTGCTGTAGCTTACACAACCCAGGAAGTGGCTCCCTGACTCCTGGAAATGAAAGCTGCTTGCTTTCTCAGCACTGACACGGTTGCTCGGGACCGACAGGTAACTTGTGCCACGACTTCTCTCGATTGCTGCACAGGTTAGAGAAGAGCCGGATTTGTCTTGTGCGCTGAGATCAAAGATCTTCCTCTGCCTGTTGCCAGTTTACTTCAGGGAAAACAACAACAATAAAACAAAAGAAACCAAAAGGCAGTAATTTGGAAGTGCTTTTAAGGTTTAAAGAGTTGTCTTTGCGTTTGCCTTGTCACTGTAACTTCCCATGAGCAGCGCACACTTCACAGTGCACACAGTTTTATTTGTGCAGTTTTGTTTTCACTTAGGTGCTGTGGACAGGCAGACTGGCTGAGAATCCTTTGGTTCTGAGAACCTGTGCTCTGTGAACAAGGCAGCTTTTGTGTTTCCCTCCTCTGAGCGCCAGAAAACTTCAGGGTCTGTCTCAGTAACTGGCATAGCTTGGAAGGCTTGAAAGGCTTGAATCTGTTGGAGAGGAATAAAGTTTTTCTACACCACCCTGGTGGTGTGAAATTCTCTTGTTTATGCTTTGAAGACCCACTTGCATGTCTTCTCATAGCTTGCATTTTTTGGAAGAGCCCATGCATTTCTCAAGGCAAGGGAGAGAAGGAAAATGTCAAGACAGCGTTGAAAACTGTGCAGGCTGGAACGTTGTGAGGAAGCACCTGTGTGTTTTGTAGCATCAGTGCTCCGATAACTGTCTTGAGTATATTTCGACTATTGCTAGAACGAGTGGTTAGGTCGTCATTTGTTTAAAAAAAAAAAAAAAAAAAAGGAAACGTGAATATGGAAACGAATTGGAAACAAATGACATTCATTCATTTCTCTGTGTTATATTGTGAAGCGCTTCCACATAATTGGTAGCTGATAATCCTTTGGGTTAAGGCATCCATGAAGCAGAGGTTGTGTATGTACCCTTTTGTGAGTACACAGAAATTTTACATGTCCATAATGTGGTAGCTTAAAAAGTTCAATCTGAAGCCTAAATGCTTCAGTATCTACTATTACCTTTGTGCAGTTGTGCTTCTTCTTTTCCTTTCTTTAGTGCTCTGTGGCTCTTGGTCTTACACAGCTGTAATTCTGGTGCCATTTGTTTTCACTGGAATCTGATTCAGGACCACTCTTACGCTCGTGATTAAAATTTCATTAAAATAGTCTTGAGTTAATATTTGTAAAATATTATAACTGCAGGAAAGTTGAGGGTACTTCTGAGATTTGAGAAGTGTTAATGTGGTGGGGAGAATTGAAAGCTGAAGGTTCCAGTCCAGTTTGGGCTAAATTAAAATGACTAAGACGCAAGATGGATTTTGATACGACAAATACCCAATTACCGAAAGAAAGTGCAGAAAATAGGTACAGTTCTTCAGTTTTGTAGTCTAACCTACCCTTTCACGTAATTACTTTATAACTCTAAAATTGTGCGAAGTAGCCACAAGAACATTCTTAGTATGCTGTGTGTGAACATTGTGCGCAGCTATAGTTGCACATATCTGCTTGTCTGCTCTACCTGTCACTTCCGCACAGACATCTAAAATAGTTTTCTAAGAACACTAGCCCACAAAGAGGTTGTGGCTGGCTTGAGATGTGGGTAGCAAATGCTAACTCTGCTTGCAGTCATCAAGGTGTTGATCTCGAAACTGTGTTTGGATAAGGTGGGTAAATGATGCTGTAATAATACAGACATTCACTAAGTTAACATTTGCCTCCATGGTCTCCTAGAGAGTTTTCTGAGTGGTTAAAACTTGCTTATAAGCTGCTTTTCTTGTTTCCTTTCTCCTTTTTCTCATCTAGATTATCTCGTACCTAGTTACAGCATTAAAGTCCAAATGAAGGATTAGAGAAGTGCTTGTGATTTGGTTGGTATTGATACACAGAAAGAAGTTATAAAACTTATTTTTTTTAGTGCAAGTTGTCTGTGACAGTCAGAAGTACGTTGCAAAAAAGTTAATGTTTTGGACTGGCAGATTAGAATCCTCAAATATGCATATATATATATATATATGCATACATATATATGAAAGACTGCAGCTCTTTTATGTGAGTTTTCCTTAAGGTGACTGTCATGTTATTGCGCATAATGTATTCCAGGGTGTCTTTCATTTATAATCCAGTAGGTGTTTTCTTTAATCTTTGAGGACTTAGTCACAGTTGTCAAAATAATGAGCTTTTCATGGTGTAACTTTTTTTGTTGTCCATGTACTTTTCTCCCAAGCTTAAGTAATTGTTACTAGAAGAAACAGTTTTCCCTCAAATTTACACTGAATTATGATTTTCACTGTTAAAACCTGACATTTAAGGTTGCTAGGGAACTGTTGCAGTGCCTGTTTTAAAGGATCACATGAGAGATTTAGGTCAAACAAGAAGGCCTGAAGAGTGCGTGAAAACTTGCATTATTTACGTGAATGTTAATGTAATATTCAAGTCCTGGTTGAATTGAAGTGTGTAATTATGTCATGGCTTTTGGCAGTCTGTGACTAGTTACTTACTTGCCTGGCGTGACAACAGGTGTTGTCCAAACAGGCTGCCAGCAGAGGCCCGATCAAAGGAGAAAAATCTACCTGTACTGCAGACTAACCTTCATCTGCGTTCAGCTGCCCTCACACTAGGTCCTGAGTCTGTGGGCTTCGGTGTTTGGCAAACAAACAAACAAAAACAACAACAGAAACCTGCCCCAAACCACCAGGTAACTAGTTGCAGGCGTTTCCTCTGTTTGTCCCAAGAGGAAGCCCTGAGGAGGAATGAAGTGCTGGCACAAGCCGCGTTCTTGAGCTGAGACATAGCAGCGTTAATGTCTGGGGGCAGCTTTTGTCCATCTCCCCAGCTCCGTGGAGATTCAGGGGCTTGCCACAAGCTGGCCTGGGCCCTGACCACTTGCCTGACCCTTGCATGGCTTTCAGCTCCCCCCATTGTTGCTGATCTTGGCTCACAAAGCTGGAGCTGCTTGCCTCTTGAGATGGGGAAATTTCTGTGATGAGCCATTTTAAGAGCTACTGGAGTCTGCTGGTCAGCTGATTTGCTGCAAAGGTTTGCTTCAGCAATTTGGCATCTACTCACTTAGATGTGAGTGCTTTGTTATAATGAAAGTGCTTGCAAAAGCCACAGAATATTAGAAGTCATCTCTAAGGAGAGGCAAAAGATAATTTTCTTTCCCCTTTAACATACCTACAGCTAAAATGGGTATGTTTCTTTGCCCTCTAAGCAATAAGCTGTGAGGAAGCACTCTGGGATCTGAATATCCAAGTTAACGATAGTCACCGTGGCAATCAATGGCCTGTTGTGGCAAGTACTGGTTTTTACAAATTTTAGTTGAGTAGCTACAGCCTTAGAGATGGTCAGATGTAAGCTAGCTTATGGAGAGCTTCCTAAGTTCTGGAATGAGTCGCTGTTTGCCTGTTGTTTGTTTTTTGGTTTATTTATTTATTTTTCTTCCTCAAGTAGAACGATAGATGATTGCTTTTACAACAAAATTAAGCTGCTTATTTGTTTCATAATGCTTGTGAAAAATATCTAGTGGGTAATAGCATGGGCAGGGAACAGATTTCTGTAGGGCATCTTGTCCAAAAAATGTTGTGGTGGCAGAATCAGAGATCCTCCTTTCTGTAACCCTAAAGAATTTGAATTGTGCAAAGAAGACATTCTTCCCTAGCAAAAGCAGGTTTGATGTAGTTGTTTGATACCAGCTAACATACTGGCCGGTACGAAATATGCACTGCGGAAGGACAGGACAGACACTGTGTTATTGAGAAGACATAGTGTAGGCTCTCCCTTCCCTTATAGACCTGTAATATTGATATCAATTTCTTGTAATTTAGTATCTGGTCTGTTTCTTTTTGGGCCTTCTGCCCCTTCAGCCTTTCACTGTAATCCTCTGGATCAAGAATTGAGCCTTCAGATGTGCAACTCTCTTCCCACTTGGATCTGCAGGAACCCTCTCGCTATTCAGTTTGGTAAAATCCAAATGGGACTGGTGGTGACTAGTGTTTAAGAGCACTAACCCTACAAGTAGCCCACACCCTTCTAAGACCAGTTGGGTGAACACTGGGAAATACATGTGCTAAATGCATACCGATGTTACAGTATGATATTCAGTCTGCATATTTAGAAATAAGTGTTGGGATGAATGCGCCCTGTTGTAGTTCCTTCAGAGTGACCCACCATTCTAGTTTGATTATACCAAAATAAATATGAATGCACTAATATGGGTTTTATCGTAAGTATCTGGATACTCTTGCTCTAAGCTTGTGCATAATAGTAGTTCAGTAATGCATGGGAGTGTTGATACTGCTGTGTATGGATTTGATAAAGCGCATTGTTTGTGTGACTGGTTGGTGTCTAAACTTTCTGAGCTTTCTTTGTTCAGTCCCAGCGTGAGAGGTCCTGGGTGCTTACCAGGATCAGTACTGGCTACCACGGCACAAATGCTGAATAATTTTGTACTGGCTGGCTTAGGAGGGAAGGAACAAACTGCGTTTTAAAAGGGCTGGTGTGTATGCTTTTTATCAGGATTGCTTAATGTTTTTTTTTTTTTTTTTTTTTTTTTTTTTTTTTTTTTTTTTTTTTTTTTTTTTGTATTAAGTGTAGTATCAGGATCTTGGCTTATTGGATACAGATGCATCAGTTCTGGTTTCTGTCAGAAGCAGTCTCACACTGAGAATCTGGGAAATTAAAGCCAAAGTCTGTGGGAGGATTTACTATAATTCCCAAAGCAAAAATTGCACTTGGGGTTTATGTGGTAATGATGTCAAATTCTGTCTATTATCTCTTTGCAGAAAAGAAGGATTTCTGACAACTCCACAGTTCCAAGGCTGTGCAGGAAGTTCCGAGAAGTGGCAGGTACAGTGAAATGTGGGTTACCCCCTCCCCGTTATTGCAGTGAGATGCTTAGTGGCTGCATGATGAGTGTCTTTGTTAATAAATACATATTGCTTATTTAAGTAAGAAAGCTAGGCTCTTCTTTTGTATGGCAAACATTAACACATTATTTTATAATGAGCTTGATTTATTGTTTTGCTTGAAGATTGAAATATTTCTCAAGAAATGTATCAGAAAAGGGACTTACTTCACTCGAGCATACTGTATGCTTATCTTTGAGTTGTTACCACTGAAAGGACCTGTTCAGGATGGTAGTGTACTGTGTTATGCGGATTATGTATCGGAGGGATAGTGGTCTTGCTTTCAGAGACAACTGTATCTTTGAATATGCTGCTGAACATCTTGTGTATATATATATTCTAAAAACAAGAACAGCTGATGTAGACACTCAGGTGCCTGTGAGAGTGCGATTAGTGTCCACGAAGCATCTTTTAAATAATTTTGATTGACTGACTCAGCCCTATAAGCCCGAGAAGAAATTGGAAAGAAGCTAACCTACAATTTATATGGTGAGCGTATGTTTAAATGGTAGGGGAAGATGGAGTTGGAGTTTCAGGGTTCTTATTTTTTAGTCATTTGAACAGTTCCCACTGCAGCCCTGACACTGTCATAACTTGGGTTCGGTATCTAGGAGAACCCACTGAAGCAGAAAAGTGTTTTAAACACCTATCTTCCTTGGGCAGCTCTTGAATCTGGATTTGGGATCACTCAGCATCCAGGTTAACAGAAGGTGCTGGCATTACAGTTGTAGATGGATCCCACTGATCATCCATCTAGTTTTATTTTACATTAATAATTCCTGTTTATTTTATTCTGCAGATCCAAGCTGAGGACTAAAACAGTGCACCCTACCTCTGCTATCTCAGAGGTTGACTTATCAGTCTTAACAGCCTATCTGTCCAGCCCATACATCAACAGCTTGTCTATGAGCTGAGCTTTGCTTGTCAATGATCTTACCAGAGATGGTCTCAGAATACTCGTCAGTGTCTCTTGTAGTCCTGCCAAGTTACCTGGCCTTGCTTCCACCCTTGGTATTGTTCTTTGTTGTGTTTGTGTTGGGCCCGGAGCTCCTTGTTCATGCGTACCTGCCTTCTGGCATTTGTGCCTGACTTCCTATTTGTTCGGATGGGCCCCTGTTGAACTTAGAGGTGATTCCTGAATATTAACATGCTTTCTTCCCTCCAGGGCCAATCCCATGGTGCTCTTCCAAGCAGATCTTTGAAGTGGCCAGAGTCTGCTCTCCTGAAGTCCAGGGTTGTCAGCTCATATTTTACTGTCCTCCTTGCCCTCAGGATCCTGAACTCCACCATCTCATGGTCACTGTAGCCAAGGCTGCCTTTGATTCTCACATCCCCAACAAGCCCCTTGGTGCTGGTATGAGGTCCAGCAGAGCAACTCTCCTTGTTGGCTTGTCTGTCACTTGAAGAAATGCACTCCATGAACTTCTTGAATTGCTTACACTATTTTGCTGCGTTGTCCCTCCAGCAGGTACTGAATGGTTGATGTCCCCAGGAGGACCAGGGCCCCCAAAGGTCAGGCTGCTGCCCTCTGTCGAGGGCCTCATCTGCTTGTTCTTCCTGGTCAGGCAGCCTGCCACATTATGTTACGTCTACCTGTCTGGTCTTCAGTCCTCACCCGTAAGCTCTCGGCCAACTCCTCATCCATCCCCAGGCAGATCTTCATGCTTTTCAGCTGCGCTCTCACACAGAGAGCTCCTTGTTTCCCTGGCCTGTCCTAGAGGGCCTTTAGCCCTTCATTCGAACACTGCAGTTGTGGGAGTTAGCCCACCACATCAGCGATCCCAACAAGATCGAAGCCATGCAACTGTTCCCACAGAGGGCCTCAGCCTGAAAATTTTAGTTGGGGCTTACAACTGGGAATTTCAGTTGCTCAGAATTTTTGTCTTATTTTATCACAAGCATGCATCCTCCAGCAAGCTATGTGGTGCAGTAAAGACTGCATCAAATTATCTTAAAATCTTCACGTAATTTGTGAGAACCTAGTATCTATAAGGTATTTTTAATACAGTTTGAAATGTAAATAATCCCTCTACATTTATATTATTAGTCATAAAGGGACTCTGTTAGTCTGAGTTTTAACTTACCTCAGCAAAAAGTGAGTTTACTTGCATAGTAAAGAAAAGAGTGTGGAAATGTTTTCCATCATGCAGTCTAAAAATGGCTTGAGGTTGTGTAAGGTTGAGAACTAAAGCAGGGAATACTTCAAGCCTGTCCTTACCAGTCTAAAATAAACAAACTGTGTAAATAAAACTCAATTGTCAAAGGTAAATTGTATGTTTCTGTCTCTTCAAGTTTGATTGCTTAAGATACAAGATTGCTAACTTTTCCTTCTGTTTTTGGAATCAAAACTAAGCAAATTGAAAAAATCAGGTTTAAGCACCGTCTCACAGTGGGAGTTCTGTGGTTTGTTTTTTCTTATATGGAGCCTTAAAATCTTTGTTATCAAACTGGCACCAATAAACATTGAAGCAGGTCTGTATTCTGTTAAAGCTTTCTAAAGTCTTTGAAGAAAATTGTTTTGGGAGAGCTTACAATTTATGCCCTCTGACAGATGAGTTGTTTAACCCCCCTTTTCTGCCAGAAGAAGCAGATCACTTGTAAACTTGCCTGTCTCTCCATCTTGAGCTTCATATCCATTACCATAGTAACTTGTAACTTTTTGCAAACAGATAATTAGATTTCTGTATTTATCTATATTAAAAATAGTGGGGTAAGTTGCCTGGGACACCTGCCTGTGTTCGCTGCAATGGAGCAGGGGGCCTGGCTGTTTACCGTGAAGCACGCTCCTCCTTTACTGTACGTGGGCAGGGGAAGATATAGAAGAATTTGAGGGAGAGGTAGGGAGCAGTAAATGTGTGAAGGTGTTTCTGCTAGCCCAGAGGAAGGTGGTCATTTGTCTTGCAGTCTCACTGAGGCTTGCATCACCTTGTGCTAGTGTAATTGCATGCAGCTTACAGCATTCCTGTTCTCACCCTCCACTTTCCTCTGGAAGTGCAGTGGATTCTGAGATGTAAAGATCTGTCTCTCTGCTGCTGTAGAGGCCCAGGAGCTGCATTCTGTCCGTGAGAAGCAGCAAGGCCCTGTCATAGGCAGGTGTCCCCTGTGCTGCTCCAGCTGCAGGAGCAGCATTGCTGTCAGATCCCTGCCTGGTCGGTGGCCGCCATTTGCAGGCTGCTGGCCGGGCCACGGAGCAGCGCCAGGACCCCAGCGGTCCCTCTGAAATCACATGAAGCCTGTCTGACTGACTTTACCTTGGTCAAATTGTGGTGGGGCAGGGAGTGATCCTGGCTGCTGCTGCCAAGTGGGGACAAGGAGACATGAGGGTAAAACGTAAAGCGTGAGGAGTGGTGGGTATATAGGGCCTGGGAGAGGGAGAACAGGAGGCTGGAGTTGAGGGCTGACAGCCCTCTTGGGGAGGCACGGATGGGAGGGCAGCAGGAGCGCAGAATGGGGCATGGCAAGAAAAGAGAGCACGGGGGACAGTGCAGGGGTGTATAAAGTAGGGGGAAAGTGCTGTTGTGAGAAGGCTGCCAGGAGGAGACCAGGAGGCCCCATGCCCCTCTTGCCTTCAGAGAGGAGGTTGGGTACCGTGCTGCTGAGTGCCGTGGGTGCCTCAGCCCATTACCGTACAGTCCAAGGCTTTGTTGAGGAGACAAAAGATCCATCTACCACTTCGTGTAATACTGAGCAGAATTCAGATGTTGCACAATGTAACTAAGTACTTATTAAAATAAAAAAAGAAGGAAAAAGATTTCAAAATCATGGTTGCAAAATTGGGCATTTCCTAACTTGGGAATTCCAGAATTCAGGTGGATTGCACAAGTATCCCATGTACAGATTGCACACTTGGGTGCAGCTTTACAACTTTGGCTGGAAGAGAACACACTGACCTCTGGGTGTTTGGTGTTGCATTTTATTACTTTGTTAATAAATTAATCCAGTAGTGATAAGAGTTACTGAAATCTGCAAAAGATGACGCTTTATTTTCCACATACACCTCTTTGTGCTTTGCCTCTGTGTCCTGGAGGAATGGAAAGATAGCACTCTTCTTCCTGTTGCCGGTTTCTCAACTTCTCTGATTGCAGAGCTTGTGTTTCGTGATGAGATTTTTTTTCCAGAGGAAGGTGGGCCAGAGCACTGTTTCTTCCCAACAAATCTGTCAAGTACTCATTTGATACCCACTGATGTGGGCGATGTGAGAGCCAGATGTTTTTTCCATCTCAGTAGCAGTCAAAATAGGCCATTGCAACTCTGCTTTCATAATTTGGGTTAGTATTTTACATTGGTTGCTTGCTATTAACAGTTCCTTAGCCTGAATTTTTCCTTTTTCTTACAGTTTCAATTTTCTCTCCTTTGAGAGCGCAGAAGCTTGTCTCTTCCCTTTTCTCTCCCTGTGCACTAAAATTATGCATGTCAAGGGGAATGTTCACAGCTCTCAATTTCCAGCTGTGCTCTGCCAAACTGACAGGAGCTCTGTTAATTGTTTCTTCTTCAGTAGTTGCCCTGTTTCCAGTCACCATAAATACAAGCATTATGGAAAACTCATGCAAGTGGTGTACACATTATTTTGCTCCAGTTCATCATAATACATTGATCTAAAAACAAGAGCAGAAGAATGCCTAAATGAAAATCAGTCATTTAAATTTACCTCAGAAAACGTTCAGCAATTTTACAGAAAAAAGTAGAGCTGTGGTCGCTTCAGTCAGAGTTTTATTATGTAATTAAGCATTTCAGATGTCTTTCTGCATTACTTCTTAAATGTTCGTTTTTCAAGCAAACTGTAGCTCATGTTTCAGTGTAAAGCCTAAAGAATTAGGAGTTCTACTTTTTCAAGATGCAAAGCACTCAAATCTAATCAAAGGCAGCGAACACTGATGGAGCTGAGCTAATTTGGAAATTAGGCCATTGTATGGGGTTTTCTTTGCTCTTTCTACCACTTTTGTTATTTAGTAACAGGTTCGTATTAGATTATAGATGACTTCCCAGTGGATGTGAGCAAAGGAGTTATTCCAGATAATTTTCAGCACAGGGAGGGAGGAGGAGAGTAATTACATTGAAAGCTAAATTAAAGGACAAGGTCCTGAGTGCATTTTCATCTCTATTTAAACTAACAGGAGTAGAATATCTTGCACGATTGGACATTCAGCATTCACTGTGATCTGTCCCACCGCCTTTTTTAATATGCAAAGCTTAGATCAACAAATAATTTCCTCTAAGTCCAACTTAATAATGTGAAAAGGGCTCTGTCTTGCAAACCTATACATGAAAGGACAGATTTTTGCTCTGAAGAATTCCCTGGCCCCACAGCAAAGTAAGCACTAACTCAAACTGACATTTTGTTTTCTTCAGAAGGTAATACAATTTGTTTCAAATTTTGTTGTCATTTTGCTTTCCCTGAGATAGGTGAGCTAGGCTGGAAGTGTAACCATGGCTATGGGGAGACTGAGGATTGTTCATCATGAAGATTTCCTAAACCAAAGAAGTCCAGAAGATTTACAGGACTTCAGAAGTCTTCTCTGAGCACATTACACAATGGTTTATTGTTGAGATTGGTGCTGAATAGTTTTGTTCCAGTAGTTAAAAAAAAAAAAAAATTAAAAAATCAGAGAGTATGGGAGAAATGAGTATTGCTTTGAGTCTTTCCAATAAGAAGATGTCTTGAAAGGAATGAATAGTGTAGAAGTAAGGGCCTAGAATTCTTTCTTCTAACTGCTGTGTTTCCCCTTACATTTCCATTAAAATAAGATTGCTAAACTGCCTTGAACTTAATCGTTTAACTACTGTTCATTCTCTAAATGCTTACCTGTAAAGCGATTTGCATCAGAATGTAGGTGATGCTCCCATAACTCTGATGCATAGGCGCTATTTAACGTCCTGGATAGCAAAAGGCAAGGTTAGTTGGCTGTGGCAATAAACAGGAAAGGTACCAGACAGACAAACAAGCAGTAAGCTTAACTAAAATTACAGTGACTTAAACAACAAAAAATAATTGTCATATTTGTCACAGAGATTAGATCTCACCCGGACTGGTTACCAGAACTAAATAATAATAAATTTATAAGAGGGTCGGCTTGAGGAGGTTGCATTTTTGTGCTTTGTTTTTTTCTAAGTAGGCAAAAGGTTTGTAGGAAGAACAGCATTTGTTTGTTTGTTTGTTTTAACCTTACTGGTAATCATTTAGTAAACCAGATATAAAAACGTATCTTGGGTTTGTCTTCTGCTCAGTCATGTTACTTCTGCATTGACAATGAGTGGCTTTCTGCAGTTTCCAGAGGTTCTTCACCTGTTTAAACCCGGGGCCTCTCCCTGCCAGAGGGGCCTCAGCACCCCTCTTCTCCCCAGAGGTGTTCTCACTGCAGCTTCTCCTTAGCTTCTGCGGTTGGCTTCCTCAAGTGCTGCCCCTCTCCTTTTGAACGGCACTGAGCGTTTTGAAATGCTCTGTGCCCTGCTGCAAAGGGCAGCTGGCGTTTTGCACCTTCCCACCCCAAAGTGTACATCCTCCATGGAGGAGCCCAGGAGTTATCTAAATGCAGTAATTCAGTGGCTGATGAATGCATTCGCTTCCCCTCACCAGCCTCAGTTGAAGGTAAATTCTTGCAGGAGTGTTTAGGTAGGAGTCGTCTCAGGAAGGTGGAGCAGTGGGGGCTCGTGGAAAGATAGCTTAGGAAGCAGTGAGTGGTTCTGGTTGACTGCTGAGGACAGAGCTTTTTCTGGGCCTGAGAGTAAGTAACAGACAGCTTGGAGACAGACTGACTTCCCCATGGCTATCTGGCACTTTGGATACTGAAGCGTTTTCTCCCGTGATTTCTGTAGGTAATACGTTAGTCCTTTGTTAGTTGTATTTCTTTCACACACCCCGAGGGCATAAAGACTTTGCTAAAAATGACACCTCTGTTCATAAGATCCCAAGAATGGGAGATGGGACAGGTTTGTATAACTAGCGTTTAACATCAAGCTGCACTTCTCATGTCTATGCTCTCTGAAATTAGTCTCAGTAACTTTTGTTATCTTGGTTTGTGTATTTGTCATAGAGATGGGATTTTCTTTGACTCTCTATTAAAAGCAAGAAATAGTGCGTGCAGTATGCTGTTTTTGGCAATACTCAGTTTGCTTTCTCTTCTACTTCTTGCTCCCCTCCTCTCCACAGCATCATTTATTCTTCAGCAAAACTGAAGAATGCTCTCAGTAGCGCTTCTCAGCAGCTCTGCAGCCCGTGGAGAGTGTGGGCAGTCTCCGTATTCAGCATCCTGCAAAATGTGTGTTCCCTTGAAGTGATCTGCTGAAAGCACGAACTTAGAAGACTGTTCCAGACTGCATGGTTGCACTGCTGTCAAGCTCTGAAATGCCTGGTCTCTAATACTCCCTGGAATTTGAATTTGTTTTGCTGAAGAAACGCTTCCTGCGGCAGTTATCCAAGGAGTCCCAGGAGCAGCGCGCTGAAGATGGCTCTGCTGGCTTTTTATGCGCTTTGGGCTGTTTTGCTGGAAGCAGCAGCAGCGTTTGGTCCTGTACCAAGGATCACCTGGGAGCACAGAGGTAAGCAGGGAAACACTGCAACAACATCAGGGTTTCTGTGTGTATGTTCTTCCAGCCTACTTGCAGGAAGTTTAGCAGTTGTTTCTGGTTTTGTTCAACCTATACTGCTTAGGAGCAGAATATTAAAAAGTGACTTGGGAATCCTGCTCCAAGAGCATAATTCAATAGGTAGATTTCATCAAGTTGTTTGGACATTGAGTCTGTACATATTAACAAAATGTACCTCTACAGCTAATCCTTTTTTTTTAATGCTTTCTCAGACTGAGGTGTATTTTGATGCTAATAAAGAGTCTTGAGCACTAGGTAAATCACCAACTGTAAGAAACATTCGGCCCTCTTCTGGCAGTATTATGTGTTGCCTGGTGTCGGACCCTTGTAGCCAGAACACTGCTTTCGCTGTGCTTGGAGGGTACAGCAAGTAGTTGTAACCTCCCAGTACAGTTAGCAGGAGGTGGCAGAGGTAGCACAAAGAGAACTGACAGGGATCAGATATTCCTGTAGGGTTTTGTTTTAATGGTTCAACCTGGATCTGAAGAGGACTCAGAGCACAGACTGTGGAGTAGTTACCTGCTGCTGTTTGTGAATAACTTTTTTTTCTTTTCTTTTTTCTTTTTTTTTCTTTTTTTCTTTTTTTTTTTTTTCCCCCTGTCCCCTTACATGTCATGGATGTTTTAGCTTATGAAAGATTTTCTTTAACTTGTGCTTTCACTATTAGTTAAGGTTAGACACCCCAGAGTGCCGTAACCAAACAAATATATGGGTGACTTGAAGAAGCAGCCTTAAGATGTTAAATACTGGGGGGGTTACACTGTAGGAAAAGATAGATGGATGTTAAGGATGTAGTTACAGTGAGCTGATTCGTGGGATAGCTGTAGGGGAGATACTTTTCTTGTTTATTATTATAGCAATAAATGAGTTGCTGATATACTGTCTTTTCAAGAAGAGTCATCTAGACAAGGCTTATTGGACAAGGTTCCAGCTTAGGCTCCTTGGTGCTCCTGGGTTGTAAGATAGTTAAAATTAAGCAAGTTGATGTTTACTGGTATTTCAGTAACACACCGCAGAATTCTATCCAAATAACTCAAAATAAATGGGATTTCTGTTCATTCCTGCTATTGCTTGCTGTCTCTGCTAACGATTAAGTACGAGAAGCCTACTTTGCATAGGAGGGGAAATTTAGTTCATTGGAGGAGTGAACAGGTAGAGTTGTCTGAACAAATTCATCCTCTGGGGGAAAATTTTCCTCCCAGGTGAAAGATTTTAAAATGACATGCTTGTGAGTCTAGTTTAAAATAAATGTTTCCTGAGTCTCGCGGTGGAAAAGGTGCAATTTTTAATGTTAGAATTGAAAGCAGTAATAGTTTTTGGCCTGTATCTTTAAAACTGAAAATTAATTAACCTTGAGCTAGTCTCCTGCACAAGGTCTGGCCTCCCAAGCTTTCAGTAATTTTTCCGTTTTAGTTGTACATGCAGAATAAATATTCCTGTATATTAATCATTTTGTGTAATCTTTCTCCAAGCCAGTTTGTGTGCTTCCTCATTCCACTGCCTCTTCCCCCTATGTCTCCTTTCTTTTGTCTTCATCCTTTTCATCTTGATTCTCCCTCATTCCTTTCTGTTGTGTGCAGTTTATTTTCAGTCTCCACTTCAAAATCTGCTTGTTGACACCGTGTACGTGGTTCCTTTCTAGCTTTTCTATCTTCTTTCTGCTGTGGTAATATCTTGAAATGCCTTCTTTTAAGGTGCAGGATTGTTGCTGAGATGTGTTTGGGGAGGGTGCAAGGCATGTGGTGAATTATCTAGTTTTCCACAGGAGGTGGGTATGTGGAAGGGAGAAGGTGAGGAAAGAACTGGCAGCAGATGTGTGAAATGGGAGGTTAGGAAAAAAAAAAAAAAAAGAATTAATGACTGGAAAAAAATGAAGGAAGACATGAGTTATGGGGGATCACTGCAGGAGGAAGTTTGTAGGCATTTGAAATTGAACTAGAAAGTAGGAACCATTGATTTTTATGTCTGTGGTGGGAGCTGCTGTTTCTGCTGAACCAGGCTTCTGAGGGGATGTCTCATCTGTTATGTGTGTTGTCCAAACTAAGCTTTGTTGCTTTCAAGATACCCAAGGGCTCTTAGCATAGAAAAGTGACCCGTAAACGTGACCCTAAGTGATCATGTTCCTTCATGTGGTGCTGTTTTCCTTTCATTTCAACAGAGGTCCAGCTAATACATTTTCATAAACCAGAAGTGTCAAACTATTCAACCTTACTGTTAAGTGAGGACAAAGATGTTCTGTATGTAGGAGCCAGAGAAGTGATCTTTGCATTAAATGCAGTAAATATTGCTGAAAAGCAGCATGAGGTGAGTATACACGTTATCTGCCATATAGAAGTAGCACTCCAAATCTGTTGCCGTTTTCGGATACCAGTAGTACTGTGCTGTAGATATTACATGTCTAAAAGAGAGAATGCTCTGTCTGGGCTACGTCTGCGTTAGTTCTGGAAGACACTGTGGAGTATAAAGTATGCCACCAGATGAGAGGAAGAACTGAGAAAATGAAATATAAACAAGTTATTAGAAGTGTCCATGGGTATTTTCTCTTCGGAGGCAGGGCGCTGGACTGGAGCGACTCTGGGTATAAGCTGGCAAGGTGGTCCTTATATTTTTATCATTGTGAGTGGGCAATCTACTCTTAATATGATTTAGAAAGGAGTTTCACCAGCATATAAAACTTGGTTTTTAGTTAATGCTCTGAGCAAATACAACAGAGTTATTCTTCTCCATATACTATCACTTGGTCCAATACATTTTCTTTAACTGTTTTTTTTCTAGCATAAATTAAATTGAGGAATACATAAAACAATTGCATAAATGCACTTGCATTTCCCTAATGAATATATTAATGGAGGATTTTGTTAATGATTTGAGGAGAAAGATAATGATGAACCAAAAAGGTACTAGCAGTGGTTCTGCACTCCGCGGTTATACATGCATGTGAAAGTGTCACCTCCGCAGAAAAGAATGGCTTTGAATCTTTGAAAGCTGTTTGCAAAATTACTTACATCCGCTGCAGACAGTAATGGTAGAACTGCTTGTTTTGGGCATTATGCAAGGTCTGAAAATGTTGCAATTGCTTTAAAGTGTTTTACACCCCTTCTTGCTTTTTTTCACTTAGTTGCACTGGAAGGTGACTGAAGATAAAAGAACTAAATGTGCAGTCAAGGGCAAATCGGAACAGGTATGTTCTTTTACTGAACTTTGAGAAAGGTGTTATATGTGTTGCAACAAGAGCAGCAATGCTAAAGAAGAAAGGTTCCAAGAATTTGAAATTAAAATTTTCAAATAATCACCTAAATTCTTTAATAAACTTGAGCCTTAGAAACTGCAGCATGCTTTTGGTAATTCTTAGTTCATTATTTTTTGCTGTTGAATCTTATTTGTATGTTAAAAAATCTGAACACACCCTGACGTGTGCTTAGTATTACAAGATTTTCCATGAAATTGCCAAGCCAGTATTACTTTCACTGAGGTAACTAATAGCAGCTGTTGTCTTATTAATACAGTAATTCTTCACCAGCATTTGATTTTCTAAAACGACTGATCATTTTATGGACTTTAGTTTAGGACATAGGTTTTACTTCCTAGGCCAGTGCTTTTCCACTGGTGCGTTTTTCACTAGCTGTGTACATCCTTCCTGTGATGCTGAGCAGGTGTGCTCCTTGCTGGTCTGACTGCTCAGGCTGCTTCCTGGTGCCTGAGCAGCTCAGTCTCCTCCCAGCTTGGAGCGCAGCCCGGGGACTCCTTTGGCGTTTCTGGCAACCACAGGCCCCTCGGGACTGCCGTCACACAGTCTGGCTTGCTCATAGTGCCTTCCTGTGGAGGTAGGTTGTTCAAGGTGATGGACCATAACTGCATGTGCCTTTCCCCTTGTGTCGTTTCACGTGGTTTAGTAGTATGGAAAAGCAGGGGTTTACCGGACAAGATTGGTGGTCGGACTCTCAGCACCGGTTTGAAAAGGGAAGGCTACAGATGCAGAAAGCAGTGCTACTCTGCAGTTAAAGAGATTTGACATCAGCACCTAACATCTCCAGTTTCTTTGGTGCACAGTGGTTATTAAACCACAGGTGCATCCAGGGCTGATAGGCATCCTGCACTCAGGGGCCTGTTTGAGCTGCAGTGGGTTATCTTCCGCTTTACACAGCTCTCTGCATTTGCTTGAACTGAGAACCATCGACGCAATTTACCTCGCTAAAGGTGTGGCGGGCTGTTAAGGACCATTTCCTCTTTGACTCTTCCTGATGCACTCAGAATAATTTGTGTTCTCCAGGTTGGACTGAGGTTGCTAGTGTTAATAGTTGCATACAGTCATGGTGGGTGTATGAGATGTGAATTTATTCCTGTTGTGCACCTGCATATGCTTCAGCAGAAGGTGTCTGGGTCTCCACCAGTCTTTTGCGGAGATTATTGGTGGTAATTAGAACGTTAGACCCAGCAAGTCCGTACTTTGCCTAGAGCTCCTGAATATTCTTCCTATTTTTTTTTTTCTGCCCTCAGATTAGCAAGTTTTACTGCATCACACTTATTCCCAGCCAGGCTTTTTCAGGGTTTTTTTTAACTAGCTGTGGTTATGCTGTAGCCATGATGTTTTGCAGAGTGCAGTTGTTTCAGAAGAGTTAAAAGTATTAAGTAATCACTGCTATTTCTTATCCTAAATTGGGCAGTCCTCTCCCCCACCTATCATCACTACATTGTCTAGTGCCAGCAAAAAAGAAATAAATAAATAAAAGCACTTACGCAGCTGCTCAAGGAACTAGTCTGACAGAAAACTGGTTTTGTTCTTTTTTTTGACCCCAGTTTTCTTCCATACCTGACCCACCACACAGTCACAGAAATACCTGGTTTGTCTGTTGAATGAAGAGCAAGGGCAATGCTTATACTTGCTTAAGTAGTTTGTGGCACTACAGTCAAGCCTTGGTATCTGGCTATCTGCCAGGGACAGTTAAGAGTATTGATAATAGTGTTTTTTTCCCCCTCTATGTGAGTAGTTTTTCTTGGTTGTTACCCTGAATATTTGTGGTATCCTTTCTTCAAGGCTTTGTCCAAATTCCTTGTTCTGTTTCTGAGCCAAAGGAATTAAGAAGCTTTCTTGGATGAAAGAGCAATCGATACCACAGACTGAAGGGAAAAAGAAGATATACGTGGCAAAGCTTTAGTGAGAATTTAAGATGGTCTTCGAGGTCTCTCTCTTAAGACACAGCCTTGACTATATCATAATGTTTCACCTAGACTTGCAAAGGATTTCAAAGTCTGAGATGTACTCCGTTTTTAGTTAGTCATTCTCATGGGTTGGATTTGTCCTTGCAGTTTTGTGCTCTCCTGGAACAATGGGAGTTGCCCTCTTCTGGGCGTGTGGTGCTCAGACATTGTTACTCTAGCAGAAATGCTGAGGCAGGAGTGCACTGGTGGCTGTAGGAGAAAGTAGCTGCTGCAGGACTTGAGCTCTCCCATGGGCTGTAAGGTGGCAGTGTCCCAGGTGTGACTCGATCACCCGGCCTTACTGGTGTGGTGTGGCATGGGTAGCGGCAGGAGCTGACAGCACAGCTTTGTTTATGCTGGAGTGTGGAGTGGTGGTTGGTCAGACCTTCTCTCATCCTCTCTTACAGACAGAGTGTCGTAACTACGTGCGCGTTCTGCAACAGCTGAATGACACCTTCCTCTACGTGTGTGGAACTAATGCCTTTCAGCCAACATGTGATTACCTGGTAAGAATGTTCAGATTTTTTTGACCCTGTACCTACCAAAAAAATCAGGTCACGTATACATTGAGTTAATCTCTCTTCCCAGTGAGTGTTGCAATTTCAGTGCTGGTTGCAGCTTTATGATATTCTCTCACAGTGATGATAGAGTACAGGAATAAGCTGCACTGAATTCAGCTTGGTTAAGACCAGATCTACTGTTTCGTAGCTTTTGTAATCCTCTGTGTATTTTACATTAACGTAAGAGTAGTCTCTGAAACGGAAATGACATTCTTTGTGACTTCCATCCATTACTGAATCTTCCCTGAAATTTCTCAGATTCCTGTCTCTGCTTGCCTTGTCTCTGCTCCTGGCATTGCCATAGCTTCATAATGCTGAGTGCTTCAGAATGAAGTCTTGGCTCAACATCAAAACTCCCTTTTCTCATTGCTGACTCTTGTATTGTTCTCGTTACTGCAGCTCTTACTGGTTCTGAAATGCAGAAATCTTGTAATTATGTTTAACTTTGTTCTTTTTTGTCTCCCGTGTCTGGAAGTCGGTCTGCCATTACCTCTGGAACATTGCCACAAGTCACTGTCCTTAGCCTCCGATGTCTTCATTACACAGTATAAGCAATCACTTTCCCAGAATTGTTGCTGCGGTTCTCAGTCATCGTACTGATCCTTATTCCCTTGATTTTTAAGGGATTTATGAAGTCAGAGTCGAAGTACTCTCTTACTTTTAAAAATATACTTAGATTATGCCCCGTCTCACAAATATGACATAATCTGGAAAACTGCCAAGTCCACTTCAGAAAGCACCTGTTGATTTGTAAAACTGTCAGGTTTTGTGCACGCTAATCTAATACTTGGCAGTTCTTGCTTACGTCAGTTAGCTTTACCTGCCTTTTGTATTGTCTGTTTTTTTGGGTTTTCTTGCTTGAGGTCTCCTTCTGTGTCTGGATTTAACTTCTTTTCTTTTTAACTATTTAACTGTTCTTTTCTGTTGCTGCCCTCACAAATAGTAGGATCACATTTCTTCTCTGTTAGACTTGATAATATTTTCTGAAAATTCATATGTGTTTTGTAGTCTCACGGAATAGGCGTTGCAGGCTGAAAGTTCCTGGTCCATTACTGGTTGGTTTTTAGTTACCGGTGCGTGATTCAGGTGGCTGAGAGAAAGAGTACAAATGGTTGCCTTGTTGGTGTTCAACCTAATTTTTTTGCAGAATTTAATTTCGTTTGAGCTCGGAGGTAAGAATGAAGATGGTAAAGGCAGATGTCCATTTGATCCTGCCCAGAGTTACACATCTGTTATGGTTGGTAAGTTCAGCCTTTGTGTATCTCGTTACTGTTTGTAACTACTCAGTCTGCTCCACTGTCATTGTCCAGTCTTTCAATATCAAAATGGTAGATTGGGTCGGTATTTCTAAATTTTGCTGTGCATCTAGGCAGACGTAAAAATACTCAGCTAGTCAACCTTAGTGTGTTCCTTAAAAGGAGAACATAGGAGAACTCTGGAGTGTTTTGGAACTGACTTTTAAAGTAACAGCTTTCAAACTACTGATTTTCAAAGTACTAATTTTCAGGTGCTCTAGTCCAGTTAGCCTGACGTACTTTTACTGCCTCCGTATTATTAATTAGTGTTGTTTCAATAAATTTAACAAGTAGAATTTTTAGCTTTCCTGAAGACATATCCATGAAACAGAACAGGGGAGTGAGATATTTATTGCAAGTGTATTACCACATGGCTGGACACCACTGAACCTTGTTTTGGTAAAACCAGAGTTGATAGCTGTATCACCGTGTCACAAAATGATTAAAAAAAAAAAAAAAAAGAGAGACTTAAAGTGTAGCACAAATCAGGAAATGTAAAAGGAAAGAGCTCACTCATTGTGTTGTTCTCTAAATTCTGAAGCTTGAATAGTGGTGGTATATAAAGAGAGAAGAATAGCAAGTTCCACAACTTCTGTGGCATTTCTTAGGTAAATTTGCATTTTGATTCCTAAGCTGCAGGTTTATATAGGAAGTGTTACAATACCGTGAAAACAGCACTGACTTTTGCCAGGTGCTTGTGGTACAGCAATAATAAACCAAATGTAAAAGTGTTAGCTTTGAGAATGGTCAGCAGAAATATAAACATCAGAGATAAGTCTGGGGCAACTGAGAGGAAATCCTTGTTTATTTTTTCTTGTGGAAAGTTTAAGCTATTGTAGTCTCTTGAAATATTTATGTACCTTTTTTGGTATCCAGTGCATAACAAAGTTTAAAATGTTTGTTTTTGTGTTAAAGATGAGGAGCTTTATTCTGGGACTTCTTACAATTTCTTGGGAAGTGAACCTATTATCTCACGGAACTCTCATCAGAGTCCTCTGAGAACAGAATATGCAATACCTTGGCTTAATGGTAAGTGGGTGTGAGAACGGGCCTGATCCAATCATTCTTTCCTCCTTCAAAGACATAATTCCAGCCAAAGAATTTAGGCTTCCTTTCTGAGGTAGGGGGCAGTGAGGTTCAGTGCCTCAGAGAGGATAGCTTGTGTTATATTGGCATTCATGGAGGTGTAAGTGTATGCACTTGTCTCTGCCTTCAGGAGATTTTCTTTTTTCTTTTTGAAATTTCAGAACTGACATGCATTGTCAGAACTGACAATGAGAGCAGCTTAGAGACACACGGGCTTGGACTTGATGTTAACAATATCTTTTAAAACTGTTGTGTTCTTGGTTCCTGATTATGTCATTTCTTGAGTTTCAAATTGGCTGAGTTTTTGAATTCGCAGAAGTTTGCAATTTCTGACCATAAAAGGCCAAAATCATGAAGTCAGTACATCCCAAAAAAAGAAAAAAAAAGTACTGTGTCCAAAAAGTACAGGATACTGAATTTTGTAGTACATGTTGTTGTGATTGTCATGCTTAGTGTTTCAGCTAGCAGCATAAACATTAAGTGGCTGGTATTGTACACACGTAATTGAAAGAAAATTGTTTTTGTAAGACAGAGTTGAATTTTATCTTAAGTTTGATTTCACACATGAAGTCTGGAAGACAGCAGTGAGATTATGCATGTTTGAAAGCCGACAAGGTTTGGGGAGCATGGTTAGTAGCTCGTTTTGTTTTGATTTGATTTTTCTGGGGCTGCGTGGTCTTTGTATGTGTTGAGCCAACTGCCAGACTCGCAGGTGCTGATGGCTGGCCAGCCTTGGCAAGCTGTTGCTTGCAAGTTTTAGCTAGTTCTATCCTTAAACATGAATGAACCAGAATATAGCATCTCCCTTCTCTCAGGTTTGCATTTCCCTCAGGAGGCATCTTTTGGTCAGGGAGGAGAGGCAGGCAAGGGAGGAGAGCTGTCCAGGCCTATCAGAAAATCATGCTTGAGTGTGGCTGAAAAATGTGAAACAATGAGATACCAGAGCGTAGAGATCTCTGATACCTCTTAGTCTGTTGTTTTTGCACCTAGCTGTTTTTTTCCTCCACTGTTTCTAGTTTTTCAGAAGTGCTCTCATGGGCTCAGCAAGCAGCGTAGGCAAGTCAGTTCCCGGGAAGCAGTTAAATGCAGCGTGAAGTCTGGGAGAAGAGAACTGGAGAGCTTTCAAGAGAACGGAGTTGAAGCAGTTGTGTATAATACAAAATTTTTCCCATTGTATTTGTAGAGCCGAATTTTGTTTTTGCTGATGTGGTGAGAGCAGATCAAAACAGCACAGATGGAGACGACGACAAGATATATTTCTTTTTCACTGAGGTGTCTGTGGAGTATGAGTTTGTTGGAAAACTGATGATTCCAAGAATAGCGAGAGTGTGCAAGGTGGGACGCAGTTCAATTGCTTTTACTAATTGCGGTTGATTCTGTTTGTTAGTGTGAAAAAACATTTACTGCAAATTAAATGGAAATGGTTTAACTTCATCTCATTGAATCATCAATTTTAATGTTTCTTGTAACTGACAAAGTCTAATTGTTGCTTTGGAAACAAATACTTAATTAATGGTGAAATTTCAGTATATCTTGGGGTTCTACCCACCCCTGTGGGGTGTGGGAACGCAATAACAACAACAGAAAAGGCAGAAGAGGTGTCTGCTCTTGTTTCTGCATTATTTATTTTTTAAACTGTAATTTTAATGACAGTCCCTCAGGAAAAAGAGATTTTGGTTGCTGTTGAGCAGATAGGAAGCGTGTCAATGATTCAAGTTACTCTCAAGTAGCAGTATACAAACAAAATCATGTTCAGCTGTAGACACAGCTAGCTGTAGCAGATGGGGCTTCTGTGGAGCTGCCAGAGTCTCAAACAAAGCAGTCACCAGCAGTCCATTTCTGTCACACTCGGGTGTGTTTAAACCTTGATGTATTAGGCTGAGTCAGGTAGTGTTGGTTAAACATTTTGCTGATGGAAGAGGATATTTTTCCAGCGGAAAATACTGATTTAACAAAAAACCCTTCTCAGTGGAATGCATCAATTTCCTCAGTGTTTTTCTTTCTAACAGGAAATTTATCCAGCCATTTCATTTTGATGAAGTTGAAATGTTTTATTTTGACTGACTCTTTTATATTTAAACATGGAAGTCAAAATATTCACAACAAGTTAGTGCCCCTGAGATTTCCATTAAACAAGCAGCTGGAGGCAGGTTTACATGGGACTTATTATTATGGCCCTCTGCCCACTGACAGCTTGTGCATGCTTTAGAACAGGAGTATCACCAAATATGAGAGCTTTATTGCTGCTGCTTGTTAGGAGTCAATGGCAGATTGCAGATCTGTAGGAATTTTTACTGAAATTTTATTTAAATACACTTAAATCTTCAGATTTTCTTCAATTCTTTACATAATGGTACTGGAAAATGAACAGGAAATACTAATATTGTGCAACTATGCCTGTTTTAGTAAAGAAGTAACAGAGCTGCAGCTCAAGAACTAAATATTTTGAAACATTTCTAGTCTAGTCAAATGTGTCTTTACTTTTAAAGTCTTGATACTGCAGATCCTTAATAAAGGCAGTAACTGCTTACAGGACTGGTGCATTTTTTCTAATGGAATTGTTAATGTCAGGCAAGATAACTGCATATTGCAACATCACAATTTAAATCATTAATGTTTAGACATCAGAGAACAAATACAATGTTATTGATCTCTCTAATAAGTGTATATGCTTAAATTATAAGGTACTTGCTCACCTCTGTTTTTCAAATGCTGCTGAAGTAAGGTCCTTTCAGAAGTCCTATGTCTCATCTCATTTCTAGGTACTGACAGAAACTACTCTGTATTGTTTCTGTTGACTCCAGAAAATAAATGTCCTGCATCTTCCTTACGTTGCTATATATGAAAATATTAACAGTTATTGATGTTGCTGTAGATGAAATGTTAGAAAAATACCAGGGTTTAGTAGCCTTGCAGCTGTGGTTCTTAAATGCAGAAATGCTGCCTGATTCTCCTCACAAATGTTTTTTTTGTCTTTTTTTTCCCAATGCCAAAAGAGGGACCAAGGAGGATTAAGGACTTTGCAGAAAAAATGGACTTCTTTTCTCAAGGCCAGGTTGATTTGTACCATCCCTGATAAGAATTTAATTTTCAATATTATCA
>VXAV01007095.1:15686-59958 GCA_013399715.1 Alectura lathami | reverse complement strand
TTTTCTCTAAAGGAAAGTATATGCAGAGCGCTACAGTAGAACAGTCTCACACCAAGTGGGTACGGTACAACGGAGAAATTCCGAGTCCTCGACCCGGTGCGGTAAGTTTTGCTAATGCTGGATCTAATGCTCAAGAGTAAAGGAACTGGAAAAACAAACAAATGACACAGCCTAAAAACCCTAGTAAAGCATTGTGCTAGATTGCCCTGATCTGGATACTTTCTAGTGTAAAGATTTTGTAGAAAGACACTTGATTTATTCTGAACTTTGTGTCTGGGAATCAGTGTTTATTTATTTTTTTTTAATTTATAATTGAGTCACTTGCCATTTTTGTATTTCCATTACTTTGTTACTAATTTTGTAGTGGTGAAATTGATGATAGAATATATTAGGAGAGCATCTAAAACTTTTTAGTTCAGGTGAACAGAGGTATAACAATTGTTGTATTGTTGTACTGGGATACAGCAGGTTTACCCAATGCAGTGCGTTGCTCTACAAACTAAAATGCTCCCAGTGCTGGGCCTCTTCCACACTATTCTTACTGTCCCATGTTTCTTAGAGTTATGGTATAATATATATTTTTAAAATTATTTTCTATATAATTTTATTATATGTATTATATATATAATGTCAGTTATTATACTTCATCTCTGCAGCTGATGAGTAGGATGGCAGTTAAACATAGTTCAGAAGCATAGGAATCCAGAAAGAATATTTTCCTAAAATTCATTTTGGGTCCAAATAAAAATGTAGCATGAAGCATTTGCTTAGAGAGTAGCACATTGCAGAAGCCAAGGTGCAGCAGGACCTGAGTATCTCCTGTGGCAAATGAGTGTAACGTGAGGGTGTCCTTATGCAGAGAAGAAACGGTGTGTACCTGCTGTTACGATATAATGTGCTTGTCTCTCAGTCCTTTTTCTTTCCTCTGTTTTTAAATAATAGTGTATAAACAATGAAGCCAGAGCCTCAAACTACAAGACTTCTCTGAATTTACCAGACAAAACATTGCAGTTTGTTAAAGACCATCCTCTTATGGACGATTCGGTGACTCCAGTGGGAGACAGACCCCGACTAGTAAAGCGAGATGTGAAGTACACCCAGATTGTAGTAGACAGAGTCAGAGCACTCAATGGTACCATGTATGATGTTATGTTCATCAGTACAGGTGAGCTCTGCAAAATGCTTTTTTTTAATGATGTGCTGAAAAGACGTCAATGTTTACAGTGCTTTTACAGCATGGGGTATTTTTATTAAAAAGTTGGGAGGCACAGTGAGTAAGTGGAGGATCTTCCGTGCTTTGAGGAGTTGTTACAGGAAAAGAACTGCAGAACTGTAGTGTGTGTAGCAGAAAACATAATGAGATAATCCCTGGGAGGCATTCTGTGTCCCAAAACACTTTTTCTTGCGCACAGCTCCTTACAGTGGCAGGCATAATGGTTGCTGTTGGCACAGGGTGGTGTGTGTGAAGTCTTCAGCTGAAGAGATAATTGATGCAAATTATAGCAACTGTGCAATTTTTCCCTGACTTTTTAAGATTTGTAAATACATTGCTGTGTTGTTTCAGATCAAGGGGCCCTGCACAAAGCTATCAGCTATGAAAATGGAATGCATATAATTGAAGAAACACAGCTTTTCGCAAACTTTGAGCCGGTCCAAACACTCTTACTTTCATCCAAAAAAGTAGGTGCTACAAGCATCACAACATTCATCTCCTTTTTCTCTTCTACAAAACTTACTATTACCTTGTGACTTTGTCGTGGTGAAAGAAGACTGTCACTAGGCAAGCTGCTGAAGGCTGCATCTATAATTTCTGCAGCAGTATCGATATTGCCCAGTAAATTCCATGGCATGTGATAGGTGTCAAGCTTCTGAAGGTGTGTAGGTTTGGGGAAGGTGTGGGTGGTGGTGGTGGTGGGAGAAGGGTGCAGGTGTGCAGGTCTCACTCTGGTTGTAGAGGAGCTGGAAGCTGTAACTTGTTCAGAGGTACCAGAGTTTAGGTTAGGAGTGATGTAAAAATCCTGACCCCTTGCGGCCAGTAGAAATCCATGAGGAAAAGATCTCAGCAGATTACAAGAGGAGTGGTATATTCTTCTGAGTAAATAGACCTAAATGGAGAGCAATCTTCTGTAGCACAGGAACTCAAGATTCTGTACCTATTGGATTTCTGCTTTTCCAGCCAACTTCCTCAGGCTCATTCTGTGTGGTAGATCTATTACGGGAGCAGGCGTGTTGGTTCCTCTGCTGGTGTCATGTCCCAGACTGGACCGCTGGTGAGGTCCTGCCAGCCAGCCAGGGCTTCAGGTGCAGCTGGAAGACGCAAGCTTTGCCGCAGGCTCCAAACGGAGTGATTGTTTTGCGTTATTAAACAATACCTGGTTTAATCCCTGGTGATTTTTCAACAGTGGGAGAAAAATAATTTTGTGTATTTTATACACTAGCCTTCTGTCCCGAGATAATCAGATTTGCAGATCCGTGAATGTCTACAAAACTATTATCCCGAACTGTGGCTTGTAGCAACAAACCCTTCAACTGCTGAAATTTCTGAGCTTCTTAAGAAAAGAATGGCTCTGTTTTAAAGTGTCTGGTGATTTTACTGACATTCAGTAAGTACCCAGTGATCAATAAATGCTCTGGTGTTAGGGATTTAGGAATACTGCCAAGATATCTTAAGAGCAGCTTTTCCAACGTGATCAATTGGAAAAGAGCTTTATGCCAAAATTCTTCTGAGCTCATCTGTGCATGCTTAGTAGTCCTTTTATGCTTGTAACAGAAAGACATATTGAGAAGATAGAGTATACTTTTGACAAACAAACCAAAATCAGTGTGATTAAAAATTTCCTTGTTCACAGATTTCAGTGATGTCTCTATTGTTTACGTGTATATGGTACATCACAGTGGCCAGGTCACAGAACCACAGAATGGCTGAGGTTGGCAGGCACCTCTGGGACTGCCTGGCCCAACCCCTGCTCAGGCAGAGACACTCACAGCAGGGAGCCCAGGACCATGTCCAGGTGACTTTTTACACCAAAAGTTCTCCCAGACCTTAGGACAGAAACAAAACACTGCTTCCTGCTATTCGTGCTATTCCTCCTATTGTGGAGCTGGTACAACTTTTACTTTCAGGAAGTAAAAACCTAGCAACATGAAGAGTAACTTTTAACACCTCAAACTGACAGTAAAAACTGAAGGAGTGCTGCCTAGTACACTCCCCAAAAAAGCAGCAGTCCTTTTTGTGATGAGAAGCTGGAGTTTGGGCTCAGGTACTGGTGTCATGGAAGTTGTGTGATTGCAGTGCCACCAAAGTGGGGTGAAGGCATGAACTTTGGCTCTGTGGATAGCCCCTAAGCAGTCACAGTCACTTACTACTTGAAGTCCTTCAGACCAGTGGCATTTTGATATACGTAGAATCCCGTGGTAATTGGTGAACCACAAGAGAGCAATAGTCCTTACCCTTGACAGTTGGCTTTAGAACCCATGGGAGTAAGGATCCTTACCGAGCTACCTGACTGTAGTAGTCTCCATGTTCCTCCTGTTGCCCCTCCCGTATGCCTTGATCTTGCTCACAGGGTTGTAGTCTGTCACATGAGCCTGCAGTTGATCTTCTGATACCTGTTTGGCTGAAGGATGTGTCTGATTTCTGAACTGGTCTGCTCAGTTCTCCACCTGTTTGCTGAACTCCCTGGATGCACCAGCTGGGAGCCCGTGTGCAGCGTTGCCCTGTTTGCTTGGACGTTAGCTAGCAGAACACTAGAGAGACAAACAGACTGCCGTGCACCAGGGGCAGATTTCCAGCAGAGTGGAAGGCTTTTCCTAGAAAGCTGTACGTCTCTTAACACTGCAGACTGTCTTCTGTGGACACTCCTGAATAGACTGTCGCTAACCTGAGTTAAATTTTAGGATGAAAGACTGCATTTCAATGTATGTTTCTGAAGTTTGGTTCTCTTTGAAAATCCATCTTCCAGCAGTGTCAGCACTTGGTTTGATCCAGTTTTGTCTTTTCTCTTCTACTGTCAAGTTTTTCCTTGAAATTCATCTGCACACTTCATACATATGAGGGATCTAAACTGGTCTGTGCTTGATCTTCGTCTAGAGACTTCTGTTAGCCGCAATGCATAATTTCTTAGTGTACTCATAAGACAGACTTTCTTATGCTCATTGCATTCAAGGAAGAGACTACCTTGTTCTGAGTTCCCATCACAATACCTTTTTGTATAGCTTAGCGAAAACATGACGGTGACTCCCCAAATCTAAACTCAGCCCTAAGATGCCAGGTTAGCTTTTATTTTTTTGTTGACGCTGTTCTTGATGTCAAGAACAAAAGTCTTCACCAGTGTGAGGTTTATGAAGAATCTTGCTCTACTAGGAATGTTTTGTGGATACCTGCCCCGCTGCCTTGTGACAGTGTTCATCCTGCCAGAGCCAAGCAGCCTCACCACAGAGGCAGCCTCTGAGTGCATTCCTATGTGCTGAAATCTGCGTGGCTGAAATGCAGGAAAAGCCACTTGGAGCTTGGATCTGACTTCTTGGATCTTGCCATGACAACTGCTGTAGAGTGCTGATAAATTTACTCGGTATTCTACTCAGGGTGAAGTAAATCCACTGCCAAGGTGGGGTGTGCTACTTGGCTTTGTAAGCACAATCTCAGAAGTACTAGAGGGCAGGTCACTGATGGTTTTGCTTTGCAGGGCAGACCTATTTAATGAGGCTTTGCATAGCAGTGAGTAAATTCACAGTGTATCTTCAGCCATCAGTTTCCCTGAACTTGGATAGCTGCCTGTTTCACTCATCTGTTTCAGTCTTTTACCACAAGGGTGCTTAGGATGAGTGTGATATTTTCCTGCTGTGCACAGAGTGGGACTTCTTTGGGATCCCCAGCAACCGTAGGTCAGGCAGTCGTTCTCTTTATGTCCCGTTTTTGCTGCATATTATGCCAACATTCATTCTTTTGAATGCTGTTCACTATTCCTCCTTGATTAGGTATTCAAGGAAGTAACTGCAAGTAGGCAGCTACATGATCCAAATGTGAGGCTGGCACTGGTGGGGCTGTGGCACCTGACTGGTAGGCACTGGGTCTGCTGTGGATTAGTGGGAGCAGGAACTCCCCATGCACTTATAAAAGAAAAAAACAAAACAAAAAAACCTCCCCTTGCCAAGCTTGCATGTATTCTCTGCAGCCTTGTCTTTAGCACATGCTTCTCTTTCCTTGTATGAGGGCTATCAGTGCATTCATATTTGTGGAAGAATGTATTAAAGCCGCAGTTAGGAGTAGCTTTCTATTCTAGTAAGGTGTACTGATTTCAGTTTTTTTGTTCTTTTCTCTTTTTTGCATTTCCAGTGTCACTGAATATTTTAAAGATGTTTTTGCAGACATGCAGCAGTATGTACGCACCTCTTTATTTGTAATCATTTTTTAACTGCTTCATGATTTTGATCGCTCCACTTTGAGAAAGTGATTGACTGTGTGGGCTTGTTTTTTTTTTGTGTGTGTATTTGTTTTGTTTTTTAGGGCAGAAGATATCTCTATGCTGGCTCAAATTCTGGTGTGGTTCAGTCTCCAGTGGCATTCTGTGACAAGTACACCACGTGTGTTGACTGCGTTTTAGCAAGAGATCCTTACTGTGCTTGGAAACCCCTTGAAGGTCTCTGCGTTGATATTTTTAAAGAAAGTGAAACTGAAAGGTAATGGCAGCCTTTGGTTACCTTACAGCTGCAGTTGGTGTTGTATCAGTCTTACCCTTCACCAATAATTGAGATTTTTTTTTAAACTGAATGTTTTCAAATACAGACTTCTTCTTATCTGTTAACCGCCAGTGTCAAAAATGTCTGCTTGCGTTATTTAGACGAGATAAATTTTATTTTTCATGAGAGGATGGCAGGCTGTAGAAAATAACATTTGAAGTTGTAATGATTGCGCTGTCTTTTACAGGACTTGGATTCAGAACATAGGTGGAGATGCGTCTTCTTGTTCTGGTGAGTTACAGCCTTTGAAAAGCTATTTCACATATCTAGGTGGAATAGTGAGAGTTTTGTTTAGTTCAGCTTGGTGTTTGTGATGATCTGGACTTTCCTTTATATTTTAATAGGTATGAAATTTGTTTTATATATATATTTAAGCATCTGTGCAGCCTACATCTTGTCTTAAAATGTTTGCATTTGTATACATTCCAGTGTGCAGTGCACAAACTCTGAAATGAGCGGGGGTGCCTCAACAGCGCCTTGTGAATGAAAGCACTATTTACCATAAGTGCCTCTGGTACAGAGGCCTCTGTCTCTGGTAGAACAACATTTGACGCTCTGCTGTGAGCCTGGATGAGTGCTTGGTTGTTGCTGCTGAATCATATGAAATGATCCTGAAAAAAGCTGGTTTTCTGGTGAGAGGGGAGGGGGGTGCAGAACATCACACAGAGCAACTGAAGTACCCTCCAGTGTGCTCTAAGGCAAGTAACTACACATCCTTTCTTCGAGGTCTGTGCTGCTGCCATCAGATCTCGGAGATGTCACAGACGACTAGTGTTACAGAAGATTTGTACCACAGTAAACAGCTTTATTCTCTTTTCGTTTCTAATCCAGGCATAGCAAAGACCACCACAGGAGTTTTGCTTGCTGGTTACATCATTAATTTATCGTACCGTACTGTGGGTGTGCAGTAGGTGCTGCTGCTTTCAGAAGAGAGTTTAAGTTGACTGCCGTAACTTTGTTAAATTTATTCTTGGATATTTTGTGGTTACTGATTTACTTAAAATGCACTAATCGCTTTTAAAGTGATACCAAGTTCAGCATCTTGCTTCAAACGATGACTTATCTCAGAGGCACATCCGGTTGTGGATCAACAAGGTCTTGCCCTGCTTTTTGGAGGCTGTTTTGGAGTTTGAGTGTCTGATCTCGTGGTCTGTTTTGATGTTCTGTACACAGCTGTGGTTTAGTATTTCACTGAGTCTCTTGCATGCAGTTGTCTTGGTCTTGTGAGATAATCCTACCACGGTAATCTTTACGTTTCCATTAAGCACAGTCTCGTGAAACTGTACAGATGAGATCAAACAGGAATCGTTGCTGATACTTTGCACATTTATTTTGATGTTCCAGATAAAGTAAGAGAGAATTCCCTACAGCATACATTCAAGCATGGGAGCACAGCAGAGCTCAAGTGTTCTCAAAAGTCCAATCTGGCGCAGGTAGTTTGGAAGTTCAAGGATGACGTACTGAGAGTGGAGAGCCCCAAATACCGCCTGCTGGAAAAGGCACTGCTCATCTTCAATTTGTCAGAAGGAGACAGTGGTGTTTATCAGTGTTTGTCAGAAGAAAAAGTGAAGAACAAGAAATTCTCCCAGGTGTTGGCTAAGCATGTTCTGGAACTGAAAAAAGTCCAGCATACTACAGCGAGCCCGACGGTGGCAGCTGCACCAACAGCAGGTAATAGCAATGTACCAAAAGTGTCAGCTGCGTCAACCGAGGGCTCTACCGCCCAAACCTCGACCACTCCGATGGTACCAGTAACGACAGCAAGGGTAATAACAAAAGCCATTGGCCCTGTCCTGACAAGCGCGGCCTCCAACACGGAGCTCTTCAATTCAATACCTGACGCGGTCCCAGAAAAGACAATGTTCCTGAAGTCAAATGATAACTTCCTGCTGATGTTCCTGTTCCTCTTCTTTTTTATTCTCTTCTTGTGCCTGCTCTCCTACAACTGTTACAAAGGGTATTTGCCCGGGCAGTGCTTGAAATTTCGCTCCATCATGCTGCTTGGCAAGAAAAAAACAAAGTCAGATTTTTCTGATTGCGAGCAGAGCGTGAAGGAAACACTGGTGGAGCAAGGCAACGTCAGCCACCAGAGCGGGGAGCAGCCAAAGCCAGCGCACGACACCGGCTACGAGACGGAGCCGGACTGCGGCAACGGCCAGCTGCAGGCCGGGGAAGCGCAGTCGGCGCGGGAGGCCAGGGACAGGCCTTTCGACGTGAAGTGCGAGCTCAAGTACGCGGACTCGGATGTGGAAGGAGACTGAGGGAGGCGGCCGTCGGTTTCAGCGGTGGAAATCAACTGTGGTACTACAGCTAGCTTTGAGCGCCCAGAGCGCGGTTGTGACCGCTGAGCCATAGCGGGCTCCTAGCGCTTCCGCTACGCAGCAAGCCAACTCGCATTCAGATCTCACCGGACACAGAGGTGGCGTCCCCCTCTGCAGACCATAGCATCCCGTGTTGTACCCGTCGGGTGGTTCCAAGTGACCAGTTTCAGGTCCCCATTTTGTTTGTCCCCCGCCCTGAGCGCGTCGCTCTGGTGAACGGTTGCCCGCTCCTTTTTGGCCCTTTTCTTCCGTAGGATAAAAGTAACTAATTCAGTTGGCTTAAAAAAGTACTTCATTCTGCAAATCTTTTAGCTGCCATTAAAAAAAAAGTTCTAGTTTCATTTGAATTCCAAATTGGAAATTAAGTTTAGTTTATCAGATTGGTAAATTATAGACTATTGTCCAGATTGGGACATTTTTTTTCTTTGCTTCTAGTGATTATTTTTAGTTTTATGCTTTGTGTTTTGGCACGCTAGCTCTCTTTAGTTGGTTAAAGTTAATTTTTTTTAACTGCGTTAGAAGTATCTTAGATTTTAAGGAATATTGGGGATATATAGTTCGCTTGATTTGTGTAAGACTCTCAGGGATAATCTTGTTTCAAGGCTTTTTTTCTTGCTGCTTTTTAGAAATTTAGGTACAACAATATCAGTATAAAATGTGGACTGGAGTAAAAAGGGGAGGAATAAAATGATAAATTTAGGAACGTTTTATTTTCCTTAACCAGCAAGCTGGACGTAGTCACATTCTTTTTTTTCTACACACAACTGGATTTTTTTCACTTTCTTTTGTGTATTTTCTGTTAATGAAACAGTACAGGCAAGCAGCTGTCTGTTAGCAGTGACACTGAGGGAGGTTCTTTGCACTGTGGAAGGAAAACAGGAATTGAGAAGAATTCCCTGCAGTAACTCAGCTTGTGACTGACTGGAATGGACTGTTAGGACGCAGCCTGATAAGAAAACGTCCCCGATTTTATATTTTTTATTTTTTCCTCAGATTGTGAAAAAAACTCAGCTTCTGTTTTTGTGACAAATCTTTGCAGCGTCACCCTTTCTGGATGAAATCTACCAATCTCCTGTGCAACTGGAGACTGAAACTGGAGCTGCTCAATCAATCAGATCATTTGAACTGTTCATGTGAATCATGCCTGCAGAAGTGAAAATGTGCGTTTGTTCTAAGCCTGGTTCACAGCAGCACTGTTTGTCTGTAAAAGCATTTTGTGCGGTACAGTCCTGAAGAGTTGTTCCTCTCACTGCATCTTTCTGTAAATATTGCTAGAAGTAGAGTACATTTTAACGGTAAATAGCAGTATGCCTGGGCTGCGTTTCTATGTTGAACTGTCATGCCATCTTAATTTAGACCATCTTAGTGTAAACAGTTTATATTTTATAAGATTCAGTTTGGTTTTATTTTTCTATTTTTAGTTATGTACATATAACAGAATAAATATTAAAATAAATTGTATTACACCTTGACTTTTATGAAAGTTGACAAAATGACACTCCTTCCCATGTTGNTTTTGAGAAGGTTTTCTCCTCAGCTTTATTTAAATGGGTTTTACCCTGTGGGGGATTGGAAGGGTGGAAGAAGACGTGGGTGAAGGAGGAAAGCCTTCTCCTCTAGTGCTCCAGGGACACTTCCTTTTATGACCCTTCTAAAACTCATTTGTCTTTTTGCGTTGCTTTTTCGATGTGTAATGTATTTCTTGCAACTTTTTTCCTTAGTACCCTCTTTTTTTTCTTTTCTGTCCTCTTCTGTCACACAGCCTCATCTCCTATACCTTTCCCTCCTACTGGTACCTCCTTTTTGTCCTGTGTGGGAAGTGGCTCACCTCCTTCACCCACCAGTACCCAGCCTGATGTTTGGTCTGGCACAGACCCTGTAGAGGTCATGTTGTTGCCACCTTTCCTAAGTGACCAGGCACAGCATGTTAGTGTCCGGGGACCCTTTCACCTCTTCTGCCAAGCCACAGGTAAGCCGGAGGAGCCCTGTATAAACTAGTGTTTTCTGCATTGAAGGTTTGGATACGTGGCCATGCACTGTTTATGTTCTTCTTTACTGATGTTTAAAAAGGAAAAAGACCATTTGGGGATGTATTGTGAGCATGCTTTTACCGAGAGTTGGGCACTGCAAACGGTGTCCTGCAAAATGCAGGCTCTGGGTCAGTAGCCTGCTGAAGTCTGTGAATGGGTGATAGACTCCAGCAGGCTCACCCGTGTGCCAAAGGTGACACTTGTATGCATCTGGGTGTTTAGCAGGTAAATATCCTCACTGTTAGGATGTATGCAATTAAAGAAATACAGTTCTGTTGGATTTGAATTTTGCTTTTTTATTTTTTTTTACCTGGTCAGTTATTCTTTGTTATTCTTAGTTACTTCACATGGTAAAGTAATGATAATTTCCATTTTATGGTGAATATGTGGTCTGTGGTCTACAGGAGAAAGTCAAAGATATTTTTTTTCTATAGAAATCCAACATTTGTTTGGACAGCAGTTACCTGTTTAATTAAGATTTTATGCATCTAGGCAGGTCTTAGGATGTAACTTTTTTCCTTAACAGAAAAAAATAGAGATTAATTTCAAAGCAGCATTGTTTTGTGCTGGTCTGTATGTGACTGTTAAAATGTTACATGGAATCAGATCAAAATGCATCCCTCTTTATTAAAGTAGGCCTTACCAAAGATGTGATTCGTATTTTCGTGGTGAGAAAGAACAGTGGGATCTGGGTTGCTAGCAGCAATTTGTCCAACATGAAAAGCATTGGAATAACTGTGTAAATAGCACAAAGGGTTGAAGCAGTTGGGTAACCATGCTGCAGATCTGGAATTTATTTTAAAATCACTTTTCTTGTCCGTTTTAATGTGGTATTCATGGCCTGCATTTAAAAATTTATCAGTAAGCACCTTGGCCTGACCGTGAGCAAGAAGCAGCCATATCGGAAAGTTGCCCCGTGCGCTCGCTGCTGCGGGAGGCAGGGGCAGGAGCTGTCTGCACCCGGTCCTCGGCCAGCTGCAGCGATGGCATGGGGAGCAGTGGGGCCAACACGCTCTGGGAGTGCTCCTGCCTTCTCTCCAGAAGCCAGGGGTGGTTCTGCTGCGGGTGGGGTTCCCCTCTCCCTGGGAAATGAGGCATGTCACAGCTTGCCATGACCAGAACTATAGCTTTATTCCGTTGGGTTTAGGAAACAAAAAAAAACAGCACAAACTAGCGTACCGGACTGATGCTGCATCCCTCTGGGACCTGCTTGTTGGGATGTACAGAAGGATCCAAGGCTGGGGGACTAGGAAGGTGCTTCCACCGGGAAGCTCTCTGCTTGGAGTTACTCCTTCCCTGGTTGTCAATACTTCTTTCTATAAACGTAGCTGTAATGGAACTGCGTTTCCCTCAGTGGTGAACACAAGGTGCTTGCAAAGAACAGAAGGGCAAAACGGGACCAGCAGAGAGCTAAGTGCTGCACTTGGCCTTCTGAATAAAGGGTGTGGTGTAAGCAAGGCTTCCCTTCAGGGATGGAATACAGCTACAGATTGCCACATAACCCACTCAAACAGAAGCTAATTTTTACCCAAGTTTCTAATGCTGTTTCTGTGAGAACTACTGAAGGTCTTTCTTTTTTAATTGTAAGGCGAGCTCCCCCGGCCGCTCTCGGGTGAGGTTTTTGTGCACTGCCGTGCCCTGGGGTGGTGGGTTTGGTTCTCTGGGTGCAGCGCGTCACGTTGTCATCCCACCAGGGTGCATGTGTCCAGCAAGAGAGGAATGGAGAGATGCAGCACCCAGCACAGAGTGAGCTGCCTGGAGGAGGGATGAGTGCCAGGCAGCAAAACGCCTGTCTGGGGCTGCAGATTAACAGCATTTAAACTACAGCATGTCGGATCTCAAAATTAAGTGTACTTAGGACTTCGTTGACATTGCTTCCTTGCAGAACACGGGTATCTAACAGCGATTTCCCATGCCTTACACATGAGCTTTATAACCAGCTGTAGTTTTCTGAGTTTCTTTTTTTTTTTTTTTGGCTTATGGAGGATTTCTCAACACCCAGAACATCTCCTCTTTCAACTTTTTTCTGAAAGCTGAAGGTGCTGCTGTGCTCAAGCTGTGTGTTGAGCTGTTCCGCTGGAATCTCGAAGGAGCTCTGCATCTCCCAGGAGCATTCACTCCATAAATACTTCTAAACTTTCTAAAACATTTTTGTGCAGCTTGAGATTTGCATGGTGATGCTTTGTTGAAGCAACATCCCTGACTTTGATCTCTGTGGTTACTTGTTAATCCATGCTTGGTTTATCTCTATCCTCACACCGGATTGCTAAGCTAGCACCTCGTTGAGCAGTTCTGCATCTCCTTTTGTGCCTCAGCTTCTCTGAAAGCCTCTGGTGTTTTGTTGCCTGCTGTCTGACTGCAGCTCAGTCTCAGCTTCTGTAGCTGCAGTAATCTGATAGCGTTAATATCACATGTGGATTTGCACCATTTCTTTCAGTGACTTCTGCACTGACTGACATAAAGCCATCTTAGTGTGATAAAACCATGTCTTCGTGCAGATCTGCCACATGCTGCATTTTCTGTTACTTCAATTGAATCTAGAAGAGAACTTCAAAAGTTAAGATTGCTCTTTCAGTGTGTTAACAGGACTTAGGACTTAGAAGTCAGAGCTTAAGGTTAGGGAATCAGTTGAATACTGCAGACCCATTCTGCACTAGAAGAGTGACTGTCACTTTAGATTTCAGTGTCGTAGAACCATGGAATCCTACACGTGTTTGGGTTGGGAGGGACCTTACAGCCCACCCAGCCCCAACCCCCTGCCGTGGGCTGGCTGCCACCCACTGGATCAGGCTGCCCAGGGCCCACCCAGCCTGGCCTTGAACGCCTCCAGGGATGGGGCAGCCACAGCTTCTCTGGGCAGCCTGTGCCAGCACCTCACCACCCCATGAGTAAAGAATTTTCTCCTAACAGCTAATGTAAATCTCCCCTCCTTTAGTTCAAAACCACTCCCACTTGTCTCTGTGCTCCCTGGTAAAGTCCCTCCCCATCTTTCCTGCAGGTAGTTCAGGTACTGGTGTGCCATTGTTACCTTGCTGGAGGGCCCTTGTTCAGCCTTCCAACGGCTCCTCCTTAGTGACATCATCAAGCTAACTGAAATTAATTTCTGTAGGTTACATGACATGGCTGCAACATTTTAAAATTGTGGCATCAACAGCAGATTTTACATTACACATAAATTTATTTTTTTCTGTGCACTTTTATACGTAAAGGCCATATATGCTGGAGGACTATGACAAGCTCAATGTATGCACAGTTTAAGCATAAGGCACATCAAGGTTTAAAAAAAGGAGAGGAGCAAGAAGTAAGACTAAGAGCATCTCAATAACCCCTCTTCAAAATCTTCCCCACCCTTTTTTTCTGCTGGATCGGATGTTACCTTGTGCAGTGAACAGCTGACTGCAGTCACACAGGCTTTTCCTGTGCCATGAATTATGAGGTGCAGTTGGAGAACCACTTCTTATTTGACTTCTGGTAATTTTGTAAGTGCTTAGAACATAAGAGACATTCAAATCTTTTGCTCCATGAGGATATCAGTCAGGTTAGGACTAGTAATTGCAGCCAGCGAATAATTATTACTGTTGTAGTGTGCTTAAGTCTTAAAGCACTTTACGCTGCATTCATGCAGCCTTATCACGTATTACCTAAAAAACAGTGAAATCTGTAAGTGTTCTTGTATATTCATTGCTAAATTTATTCAGGTGCATCACATCAGCAAAGGATTTAGGTAAATTAAGTTCATGGATAGTCTCCAAACACCTGAAATTGCACTGCTCGAAGTTTCCAGTTAAAGTTGCATGGTCTGAATGAGCCATTCCTTAGAGAGTGCCAGCAAGTCTCTTGAGACTGAGGAAAGCAGCTGGTACCTGCCATCTGGGGTGGAAACCTTGCAAAGCAGGACGTGCTGGAGGCAGAGCTTCGCTGCATGGCTGCTTCTCAGCTCAGCTTAGCTCTGGAGCTGGGGCTGTGTGCAGGGACACATTGCTTGGACCACAGGGGACGCTTAACATGGATGTGGTTACTGGGAGGCTGCAGCAGCATCAGCAAAATATGCATTGCAGGCTCCACAGCAGCCTTTGTGGTGCGACACGCTGTATATAGTAGGTGATCAGCTGGGTCTTTTGAAATCCAAATATAATCTCTGAATGCCTCAGCACACCTCCTGAAAACCTCAGGGCATCTGCTTTGCTGTCTGTTTGCTCCTTATACTGTTCCCTTACCCGGCTCAGCCTCCCCTTCAACCAGCCACTCCCAGAGTTTTCTCCCTGCCTGCCACACATCTCCAGCTCAGTGCCACCCTGACACTTTTAATAATTAATCCCTGGAGGCTGATTAGCTGGGTGCTGATTTGCAACACAGCTGTTGCTTTTTTTTTTTAACCATTTCAGCAGAATTGCTGACCTGAGTTGTTCTGGCATGCTGCGTGCGTTGTGCCCTGTGCAAAGCTGAACGCCCACCTCACTTCCTTCTTTCCCAGTCACTGTCCTGCTCAATATGCCCAACAAATGAGGGAGCAAATGTGATAGCTGTGTTCTCTGGAGAGGAGGAGAGATTTCAGGAGAGCATTTGGCTCCCTGAAATATTTATGTTCTCTTATTTTTTTTCACTTTATTTTACGACTCAACTTTGTCACCTTGTGAGCTGATGGCGGGGACAGAGTGTGGGTGTTGGAGAGAACACACAAACTCAGGCTGGAAACGCACCACTTCCTGTGCCAGGCTCTGGCTCCAGCCTGCTCATGGTTCATTTAATTACTTACAGGCAATTACCTGGGTTCAGGTTACAAACCCTTGCTTTGGCCCTGCTCAGAGAACATCTGAGTGAATGCTGGTGGCGCTGGGGGGAAGGACAGCTCTGCGTGGTGTTTCTCCCCGTAGCCGTTGGCTCTTGAACCCATCCAAGCAGGCGGGCACTGTGTCCTGCTCTCTGCGAGGCTGCGGCGCTGCTGCCACACAAATGCAACTCAACCAAAGCACCGGGTTTGTGGAGGAGAGCGTCATGATTCTTCAGCCTGAGCTATTTACTGTTTAATGTTATATTCTTTGTTGGCATCTTTTTTCCTTGGCTTTTTTAAGTGATTTTTTAAAAATTGCCATCGTGCTGTTTTCGTGTCTAGAATGACAATTCTTAAAAGAGCAAACCCAGCTACCTGCAATACAGACTAAAACACAGGACCTACCTGACACACCGGTTTCAGAGGCGTGCAGAGCACTTGCCCCAATTTAATGGCTCCTTCTCCCCCTCTCCCTACTTACCCCCTCTCCCTACTTACAGACTGCAGCCACCACTGCAGATGCTCGCTCTGGTTCTCACTTTGCTGTGTCAGACCGGTACCATGCACTGAGCAGCCCCCTTCACCTTCACCCTCACCTCTGCCTTCCACTCCCTCCCTCAGCAGCACGGTGGCTGTTTTCTGTGACTAAGGACTGGGCAACCCTTTGCCGTGCTAACTTTGAGCTCTCATTTAAAATAATCTTTCTGCACCCAGATTACAGTGTCTTTTTAAAACTTAAACCCCAGTCTGAGTAAGAGCTTCCCATATGATCGTGGTGAAAATCTGGGATGACTGGTTTAGCAGCATCAGTAAAAACAAGCTAGATGCCGGGTGTTCCATCCAGATGCTGCTCTTTTTTTTTTTTTTTTTTTTTTTTTTTTTTTTCAATCTGGTAAACTTTGGAGAAGTTTTGGTGAGTGCTGGGGAACAAAGGCGCAGTTCTTCTCCAACCCCAACTTCCCATCGCTGAGGATGACCTCTGTTAGCAATGCTGTGTCCAGATCACGGACACCTGTGGGAATTCCCTGTGTGGCTGCGGCTGCTGGGTTGCTCCCTGCAGATCCCGAAGCAGTCACCTGGCTGCTGTGCATGCAACTCCCGCAGAACAGCCCGGCTCCGAGCAGGACCCGTCCTGGTACCTGGCATGGCCAGGGCAGTGACACCTCACCCAGCATGCTGACTGCAGAGCTGCAGAGAACGAAACCTGCATGAGAAGGTAACAAACGTTCCTGAACACTGGAAATTATGAGGGGCCTGTGCAGAGAAAGGGGGCAGCCTGGCCAGTGCAGCAAGGCTTCTGTTTGTTTTGGTGTGCAAGTGTTAACCATCCCTCTCCTAAACAGCTGAATGATGATGTATGTACTGAGATGAAGCAATGTTTTCAAAATGAGCTGTCTGAAGTACCCTTCACTGTTGCTTAAACGAACCCATCTACATACCTAGACTGGTCTGCTGTTTGATTCCCTGTTTGAGAATTATGTTTTAATAAGATAATTTTCTTAAATCTTTCAAGCATTCTTAATGCGGATGGTGACGTAAGTAGATCAAACGTTTTTGCAATTTATACTTTTATCGAGCTTGCACTCAATCTGTACTTCTCTCATAACAGCAGCAAATGCAGAATGTATGTTGGCGCTCATTTACTTCACCTCCAGGAGATAGTTCTGTAACCGTTACGTCTTCGAGTCTGCGTTTATCTCACTCCGGAGTTGTAGCGAATCTGAATTTTAGAAACTTGACTTTTGAGTTTCTGCAGATGCAACTCTGTCAGGGTGCATTTCTCTACTATTCCATCCTGAAAAGGAAATCCAGGTAGGGAAAGCACCAGCACAGCAGCTGAGAACCAGGACAGAATGCAGTGAAACACAAAGATCAGTGAAAACCCCAACCAGTGCCTGGACCCAGGCTCTGCTGCTGAGCAACATGCACCAGTTTTACTCTGTGCGGATTTCCAGTGCTGCTGACTGCCCAGAAAACAGTCAGGGTAAAACCACCCAGCGGCATCTCGTAACAGGTCTGACCTAAAGCAATGCAGCCTACAAAATTCCTTGTGCTAGGAAGCTGCTGGATTTCACTCTGGAGAAATGAGTGTCTCAAGTAGGCTTTCAGCTGCACTTCCAGAACTCTTGTGATCTTTACCACTGGAAAGCAGAGCAGGTTCTTTGCTGCCAACAGTGACACAGAACTCTTGAAGTACACAGAGAGAAGTGCCCTGCACTGAATGCACCACTTTCCTGCCTGGCCTCAAAACAGTGCTTTTGAAGCTTGTGGCCTTTGGTAATAATCAGCTCTACTGTCATGTTGTAGGGCTTGAGCTACTGCTAAAAGAACCTGTGAGCTTGCGCCCGTACGTGAGTACACCATGTTTGTAACCACCCTGGTGTTGGCTTTACAATGCCCCAAAAATACCTCTGTTACACTTGGAAAAACTCATCCTGACCTTACTATGGTCACAGAATCACAGAGTCGTCTGAGTTGGAAGGGACCTTTAAAGGCCATCTAGTCCAACTCCCCTGCAGTGCACAGGGACACCTACAGCTGGGTCAGGTTGCTCAGAGCCCTGTCCAGACTCACCTTGAAGGTCTCCAGGGACGGGGCATCCACCGCCTCTCTGGGCAACCTGTGCCAGTGCTTCAGCACCCTTATCACAAAAAATGACCATCCCAGTTTGAAACCATGTCCCCACGTGCCATCACAACAGGCCAGGTTGGTCTCAACCTCTCCCAGTCAACACAACTTCTCCTGGCACTGTCGCCTGATTTCTTTTCAGCACTGACACAGCAGCAGACAGACCTGAGGCACCTGTAGCAATTCTCATCCAGGGCATTCTCTCAGCTCATCAAAGAGAAAATTCAAAGCCTAGCTTTTATTTCAAGACTTCTATCTTGGCGCTACGTTTGTCACTTACTGTTCTTCCCATTTGTCCAACACCAACATCAGCATACTGAAATAATTTGTCTGTGGTTCCCAGAAGTCCACCTTCTGCTCATCACAGAACTAGTACAATCATCTACAAATCACAATTTTATTATTATTAAGAGTGTTCTGGGCTAGTTGCTGTGCCTGCCCTTGCCACTTCTGTCAGCGCTGTCACCGTCCTCCCAAGCTGTACCACCTCCCTCCCCCAGAGCTGGCATCACCACGCTGTCTTTAGATCACCTTCTCTACCATTCATCCCTGCACTTTCACTCATTTATTTCTCCATAGTTGCAGGAGTTTGGTTTCCAGATGAGTTAAATCAAGCTCTGTATGCTGAGAAAGCACACAGATGTGAAGGCTGCCTTTTATTCATCTACTTATTGTCTGCCTGCAGGGCAATCCAAACTTGAACCAGTGTGCAGGACCTAGATTCAGGCGTTCCTCTAGAGAAAATTCCACATCAATTTGTAATTAAAAAAAAAAAAAAATCACAGTAAAAGCTGACTTCTGTAGTAGGTTCTGTTCTCCCAAGACACACTTGCAAAAATCCTTAAATTTTCTTTTTACCCGAACTTTCTTTTTCCATCTTCTCTTGCTGAGGCTGGTCTGGATCCTAAGCCCTGAGGGAGTAACGGGCATGTTTTAGAAGTCAGAATTACTGCAGAGTTCTCAGTTTGGCCTGGATCTCCTTCTTTTAAACAAAAACGCTCTGATGCTGCCAAGTGCACTCCATCCAACCTCACTGATTTTCCAGGAACAGCTGCTCTGGCCTCTGGGCTACTGTCAATCTCTGATTTATTCAGATTCTGTCCTCACAGGTTAGGACAAATAATAGCAACAAGGCTGAAAGATTAGATTGCTCTTTGTTGCTGATCCAAGCTGCTTCCAAGCTCTGTCTTGCCCAACTGCCTGCTGTGACTAATGGTTCCACACTTCTTCCAGTTTTGCCTCTTTCGTTACTTCCAGCATCTTTGACACACTGAGCTCTTGAATTTTTCCCGCTCCTGGCCTCTGTTCCAAGCATTACAGGGCATGCCTCAGACAGTTTCAGCACCAGACCCGGCCTGACCTGCGCAAGGTGGCACAGCCTCATTCTTCGGGTAACACAGACGGATGGCACTGATCTTTGATATCTGTTGTCTGTCATGTCTGTGGGCCAGTTCCCCCTTGTGAGAACACAGTCGGGGAAAATTCCTTGTTGCATATGAACGTATTTACAACTTCGGCTTGAACCTAAGTTATCAGTGCTAGTTCTTTTTTATCCCAGCTTTTTGGTACCCAGAATTTCAGTTGAAGGCACCTAAGAAACATTAAAATCAAACGTTTTATAAGCCTTTGAGCCCCTAGGCTTTTGTTTTCTTTTCAAAGACTCATCTTGGATTTTTTTTCCAACATAAGCTGCCTGACATTTTTACAGGTCCGGATGATTCCCATTTTGTCTGGAAGAAGAATGGACAGGAGATGAAGGCATGCACCACTGAACAATCCCATACGCTGTTTGACGGCAGAGTGCACGTTCTGAGTTGGGTGAAAGATTCAGTATCAGAAAACACAAAATATAAATGTTCATTCGTCTCAAAAACTGGGAACACAACATCAGAAGTGCTCATCGAGGTGGAAGATGAAGGTATGTCAGTTCAGAATGTAAGCCTTTTTGGTCCTGCCCCTGATCTACAATTATTTTATCCTTAAAACTTGTTTATGTGAAGATGGTAACTCTCCCTTACTCTATTAACATTCACCTCCTTTGTGGATGGCTTTACAGCCATCAAAAATTTCTTCTTCCACACCCTCCCACAGGACCAACCTGCACATTAGCAGCACGCTGCAGGAATGAAATGAAAACTGCTGAGCCAATGGACACAAATCAGATGGGGGCACTAAAATAAATAATTACAAAATGACACTCAGCAAGAACTGCATAGGGTAAAAAAAATCGTAACTGCTGAGGAAATTATTAAAAAATGCCCAATATATAGGATATGTAAAAGCCAGGTGATTTGCAAATCGCCTGTAGTCAGGCAGGGTCAGTCCCCACCTTTTTTGACACTCACTGGGCTTGAGGTCAGGCAGCTGAAGTGAGCACCTGGGTGAGACCTTCCTGCAACCAGACCTGACTGGGGCAACTTAGGTACAGCTAGCTTTTGAGAACCAACTCATGCCTGCAAAAAGTCTGAGTAATCTTTAAAAAGGGAGCAAGCAATGGAGGTGACACAAAATTGATTTTTTTTTAGTATGGAGAAGAAACAACATAATTCTTATTTAGCTGGTCAGGGACAAATGTGGAAGAACAGCTCAGCCCAGCCCTTTTCAGTGACAAGGGAAAGCAGAACTGAAGTCACACAAGCTGTCTCCCAGCTGCTCTAAAGCAGAATGAAGAGCTTCTCAGTGAAGTCACTGTAAAACAGAGGGAGGCTTCTGACCAATGTGGAAACTGCAGACTGGACAGTCGGCTGTACCACACCCTTCTCAGCCCTGGCACGATGCATCTGTAACACCATGCTTCTGAATGTGTTTACGCCTATCAGTAGGTCATCTTTCATCTGTCACTCAGAGTCTAGAAAAGCACTGAATCTGTTCTTGCTGGAGGTTATAAAGTTTGCTGCAGAGACCATTTGAACAGAACTTATTTCCACATAACCTGACAGGAGGCAGAGCAAAACAGAGGACAGAATGGTGGCTTGCCCCCCTTTGAGCCTTGTCCTCCATGGGAAGTGTGGCAGCAGAGCTGATGTCAGCTTCCTTGATCGTTACCTGGCTACACATCCGTCCCGTTTACAATTTTCAGATCGTGCTGGCAAGGACGGATGGGCCAAAGAGTTTGATACCTGGAGAACTGCCATCAGGGAACATGACAAGATGATGCACAACTGGAGGAAGACGTGGGTAAGGATTTTTGGAACAGATAACCCCTACGGGGCTTTCTCCATGACAGGCTAGTCTCACATTTACAAACAGCCCGCGACACCTCAGCAACTGGATGGGTTTATATAACCTAGCCATCAGGGCTCCTGTACACTTTGTCATTCCTGATCCACCACATTGGTCAGCTTGCTCCTACAGTGCGCTGGCCAAGTTCCAAATCAGTGAGCAGTTCTCACCTTGCCCCGACGGGTAAGCCAGGTACTGATAGAGCTGATGAATTTGACTGCATCTGTTGACTTTGGTCTGCAAGGCCCAACTGGACTTCATAAATGGTACTGCTTACCACAGCTTCCCTTCCTTTAAAAAAAAAAAAAAAAAAAAACACAATCCTCTACTTAGCTTTCAGTGCTGTTTTAAAGCTATGCTGACACTAGTTCTTTTAATCCTTCAGGAGAGCTGCAACAAGAAAAACAGCCTATCTTGTCCAAAGGAATGAACAACCTGGAAAGAGAAATGCATGCAACTTACACATGCCCAGTACTCTTAATATCACAGCTGTCAACGAGGTATTTGCAAATGTTAGTGATGGCATAAAAACTGGCCTTCAAGAAAATGAGCTGAGGTCTGAGGTGAACACAATATACTCGCTGCACCAAAGAATGCATACAGTGTGTGCCAGTGCTGCAAGACAGGCCGCCTCTCCCATGCTGGAACCATCTCGGTTTTCCTGACGCTAGTTATTTCAGCTTAACGAACAATGAAGGTGGCCTTGGTGTGACTTGTGCAGCTCAAGCAATGTAATATGATCTACGCCTTCTGTTTTGAGTTCATTAAGCAAACCAGTTAGTTTTGGGCTTGAGGGTCTTAGCACATAAAGTAATAAATAACATTTGGATAACATTTATTTAAAGGCACCTCCACTCTCCCATTTGTTTTCTTTTAATGTGCTTACCCCTTGGACTCTGTTCCCCGTATTCTGAAGCACATTCCCTTCTGCTGTCAGCAAGCTCATTTATTTGAACACATTTCCTTTGGTTATAAAGTTTCTGTACCAAATAAAGAATTTCTGACTAATGCTCAAAATACAGATGGCTCACAAAGCACCCAAATTAAAATCCTCAGTTACTGTAAATTGTTCTTCCATGTTTGAGATAACTCTGGTAGCTTTAAACAATTACACATCGAGTGCATTTTGAGACTACATTTGCGTCAAGTTTGCTTATTCCTAGCGAACAGCTGCAGCTTGAGCACGTGTGAGCCTACTGACTTCACAATGAAAATGTTTTACTCTGTTGCTGTTCAGATGTTTGGCCTTCTGCACCCAATAAACAAGGGACAGACATAATTCAAGTCTTCTCTCCTTTATCTTAATGGTTTTCAAAAACCTTGAAGCAAGTAAGATGTCACCTCAGAATCACGTAAAGATTTTTTATCACATCTGACTTCAGGAGCCAACTTTTGCTACTTTCCAAAGTACTGCGCTACAGCTGTCAGATGTGGTGAGGCATTTATAAACGCACCTCCAGGCACCAGCTGCAGCGCATGGCATCTCTCATTTTTCAGAGCAGCTGACCAGTTACACGTGTCCTCCAGCGACTTCCTCAGGCTTGTCCCCTCAGGCCTGAGAGCTGTACGCAGAACTGTTTATAGATGACGTTCCCACCAAAGGGCTCCACCACACCATTGTCAGCACATTCTGGTTTTAAATTTTTATTTCATATATATGACAAAATTTTTTCCTATCTTAGATACAAACTGAGACTGATTAGAAAACTCTTGCATATATACACTGACACAACCCTGAATGCAGGAAGGAGGCATCTGCTGGCATGGGAGGGGCACACAGACAGGACAGCAGCTGGCCTGCGTCCTGCCCTGCAGCCTCCAAGCAGGACCTGCAGCGAACCGATCGCAGCAGCATCAGAGAGCAGAAACACCGCCACTGTTCACGTGACCAACGTCAGAACGCTCCCCAACAGGGTCTGCTTGCTGCAAGAACAGCAGACCTTTACAGCCCATACTCTTTCCTCTGCACCTGCAGTATGATCCCAGAACAAGAAATCATCACAGGGGATGACCCAGCTGGCAATCTCGGCACCACAGCCTTCCTTCATTAGATTCTAACTAGCTGCCTGCCCAGAATTCACCTCTTGCTGAATGCTAGGAAGTGAACCTTAGGCCAGCCTGCCCACCTGAGCAGGTTCACTAAACACAAAACAAACAAAATCAAAAAAGAGCTAAACTTCTTTAAACAAGAATCAAAAATAAAAAACAAATCCCCAAAGCTCCAAACATCCGGCGTGTGGAATCTCTCCCCAAGGTAAACCATCATGCTAACAAATTCTTTTGCTATATTGCACTGTTAACAAATCAAAAGTCCCTACAACCACCAGCCCTTTGCCAACCCTGTTGAAGTTGTTCTGGGTTAAGACAATCTGTTTGCTATTACCACCTGCTACAGTAACCAGCCAAGTGCACTGAGCTTTAAGGAATTAGCCAGCACCTCAGGTACTTCACTGTGCACTTTACTTAAGGGGACTCAACTTGCTTATCTGGCTTCAGATAAAAATTCTTAAAATCATTTTTTCTTCCCATACCATCTTCCTATCTGGATATTTGATTTTTAATGAAATATTTATAGATCTATGAAAAAATAAACCTCAAAAGCCCAACAGAATTGGATCTGCATTTAGTAATGCTCTTCTGAATTCAGTAGCACCATGTCAGCAGTCGCACTCTTTTCCAGTTCCAGCGCATAGGGGTTATACTCTTCTTCAAGTTTTTTCTTCCAAATTTTAACTAAGAACATTAGAATAAAACAAAGAAAAAAAAATAGAAAACAAAAACAAAGAAAAGAAAGAGAAAAAAGAAAAATAAAAAATCCCGAGTTACCGCATAACACTTACAGAAAGATTTAAAACAAAAAGTCACTGACTCTGAAATTTCTCTTCCTCAAAGCAAACACTGAAATAATTTGGCACATGGGCCTGCACACCATTCAACACCAGATGCCCCATGAAAGAATACTCTGGTCATGAAGGGGTGCACCGAGGTCCTCGCTCCAGCTGCCTGCTCAAGCAAGGCTTAACTCTGAATGTGAATCTAACTTTCAAAAACTCCTAAGTTTTCAAAACCCTCAAAGAAATTTTAAAGTTGCCCAGTGTGTGTGATATCTATTGTCTGGTGATTGCATTAGTAGAGCTGGAAGAATCTGTTTCTAAAAGTAGAAAACCTTTATGAAACTTGAACAGTTCTGCAGTCCTGCATCTCTTACAAGACTTGAGTCCACTATACCTATAGAGCCGGCAGTTTAGGAAAAAAACAAACAAACAAACAGGATTTTTATAAAAATGGAAGTAATAACAAACTCTGTTAAAGCTTCCTTGGACGAAGCACGATATTTCCCATGCCGCCAGAGGATTTCAGAGAGGGATTTTGCCTAATAGTTTCTCAGCCAGAGCTCAGGTTCACTGAACTGGGGGAAAAAAAATTGCAGAAAAGCACAGTTCTCTCCTACTATCCACTAACATGCCAGGTGTCATTTGTTTCAGTGGAAACAGTAGAGCAGAATGAAAACTTGAATCAAAATTAAGCCAATAAATACTCACTATAATTTGGTACATCCTCATCAGAGTCCCTGGGAGACATTTTACCGGTTTCTGATAAACAGCCTTTCTCATGTTCAGTGGTTACGATGTTGAGCTGAGTTTCAGTTCGTCTTCCTTCAGCTTCTTCCTCTAAAGCTGCCACCATATCTTTGTAGGCCTTCCTGGCCTCTGTCGTCAGTTGTACCATCCTGTGAAAATGGTCCTGCAAAAACATAAAATATTAGTATAGCTTTCATCAGGCAGAAAGTTACTTAAAATCTCCATGGAAATCTGTAATGGACATCCCTTATTCCAAACATATGTCTATTTGTATATAAAAGCTGAAACACATCTAAGAACCATCTAATTATGTCTAGTCTTAGTGAGGAAGAAGTGGAAGTAGAATGTGTGCAGGAATATTTTGCTGCAAAACCATGAATGAGAAACTTTTCAACACCAACTAATGTAGCTTTGTCCTCACAAGTAACCACTGCAAAGCTGAAAACTGTGTCCTAGGTATTACATCCATTTTCACGGTAAGTTCACTGTGTTATCCTGAAGATACAGCTTGTATTCAGATCACCAAAACGAGGTGACCTTTGGAATTACCTTCCATGTTCACATTTGACCTTTGCCTTTTCCCCCATCTTCAGGAAGACTGTTTATGACCATCCACTGGCTGCCTAAACGCTGCAACTCCACACCAGCTAACTATTTATAATATGAAAAAGAGAACAAGCATTTATAGAAACACCAACTCTCTTGAGACAAGCAGTTTGAACAGAGATCTAAGTGGAGATGATGTCAGGAAGAGACGGCAAAACCACTTTTTTTGAACAGTGCTGAGTGGCTGTACATTCATAATCCATTTTCCACATAAGCCCCTGACCTGGGATAGAGCGTAGGTGCGCAAAAGCAGAAGAAGCAGCAAAAACCCCACACCCATGAAGTGAGGAATTTCCTTTTTTTCCTGAAGGCAAAAAGTAAAGCTACGCAAAGCCACGGACGCTGCCTCTTAACTCACCTGGGCGCCATCGTAGCTAAAAATCCCCACCACGCTTACAGGCACTGCTTTGTTCAGGCAGCGGCCGAGGGCCTTGCGGTTCAGGGCAAAGACAAAGGGAATGTTCTGCTCGCAGGCACAGTCGATGATGTTATGCAGTGTCTCATCCAGCCCGCCTGGAGCAGACAGCAGAAGGCACAATGAACGGCACTACCCAAGCCAGAAGACAGTACTGTTAAACAACGCCAGACACTGCAGGATTACGGGAACATGTAGAAATGAGCAGAATTTATAAGAACAAATACACGGATCTCAGTAGCAGTGTTAGATCTCCATTGTCAAAGGAGAACTTGACACCTTTTTCTTGATTAGCCATATCCCCAGCCTGCTCTATTCCATGTTTTGTTGTGTGTGAGGAATAGGATTTACTACAGAAACAAGTCAACTATAAAAAAAAAAAAAATGCTAAGAAATTATTTCAAAGTTATTAGTAAAAATGACAACAGTTACTAAAACGAATTTTAAATGAAGTATCACCTAAAACGTATTGTCAAACTCTGGCCTAACAGATACTGGTAACAGGAGGATACCACTCCAGTTTGGAATAACTTCCCCCACCTCAGATACTCTTGGTATTTATGCTCGACTCCGTTCACACTTCAGCTGTGAACATGACCGTAAACAATCTGAAGAAGGAAGGCGTCACTTCTACAACAGGATTTCAAAGGCTACTCAAGTAAGTTCCTTCTGATAATAATATGTACATGAAGTCTGCTTTTTTACATTTCTTCTTTAAAGAAAAGTATCTTTTTTGTAACTTATTTACCCTTTGACTGAATCTTTTCGCAGTTAGGAGAGATGATGACACACTTCAGTTTTTTCAGCCTCAGATGCTTCAGAACTTCTCTAAGGCCCATGACAAGCCTGCGCTTTATCTTAGCCTTCACTGGGTCCTTCTGATACAAACGGTCTTGGAAACGAACCAGTTCTTTTAAGAGATCTGTCACACAGCTGTCAACTTCTTTACTAAGCACCTGGCTGCAATAACTGGAAGAAAGAATATTAAATGTTAACAACTCTGACATTGTAAATACGTCTTTGTCTTTTTCTATTCCCACTCCCGACACACTTGTAGCATAGAAGAAAACAAAAACTTAGTTTTTTTTTCAGTGGTTCAGAACTTAGAGAAAGGTTTGACAGGAGAGTTAGGTACTGCAAGTAACAAACTACACTATAACATACATACATTATATATGTACACACACTAAACCTATGTATGTCTATCTGTACGAATAAATACATTTACACTTCCTTTTATTGAGGCATTTTTCTGAGGATCTTTATTTTGACTTATCTAAATGAAAGTACAAACACCAAAGTTTTCTTTCAATATATGGCTGCTTATAATAAAGATGGAAATCTGAATCAAATTGCTCCTTCCTAGATTCATGCTTTGTCTTTCATCCTGTTTCACTTATCTCAGCTATCAGACCACAACCTTGTGGTTTTCGTAAGAAAAGGAGGACTCTAACGATAAAAAGTACTTTAAGCTGAATGTTCTACACCCTCTAACAGACAGACCAGAGTGTCCTTGTACATGTTCTGTCCTTGTACGTGTTCAACCCTAACAGGGCTTTCAGTAAAACGCTGTGGTACAAACACCAGTTAAGTGATTTTTAAAGCATCCAAGTTAAATTAAATAACACATGGCATCAGGATGAAAGATAACGTCGATTTCAAGATTAATATTTGCTATAACAGGAACCACAAAAAAGGCCACTGGTACCTTTATGGGAGGAAAATCAGAAGTTAGAACTGCTTGCCTGTAACAATTATTAACAACTGTCATAATTACATGGGTCTCTGACCTATTCACACCTAGGAAAGACCATTTCGTCATAAGGAAGCACACACAGACATCGAGTTAAACAAAGCTGAAGTCTTTGCACAATATAAACAGCAAGTCTTCCCTTTATTTCTCTGCCTTGCCACAACACAAAAATGTCATCTGGATACTTACGTCCTTTACACATTTGCCATCTGGCCTGGTAGCAGAAAACGAAACTACATGCTAAAAATAATTCAGGTGTCCTACTCTCAGTGCTGAGTGCCAAGCTGGTACCCTATTTAATGCAAGGTGCTTGTAATAAACAGCAGCTCCTTTTTCTTCCTTAGCATCTCGTGAATTTCTCATCTTTTTTTTTTCTGCAAGTATCATGCAATTGTGACACTGTCCAGACTGTTCCTCCGGACATAATTTCTTCTTTGTCTGCCAGCTTACAGAAGAACCAAATAGCAACTTGGAACCATGAGTCTAAATTCCAATCAGTGTTGCACAGAATGCAGTTAAAGAACCTCGCCAGAAAAACGCCACGCTGGTGGTACTGTGGGAAGACAGGTATAAGTACAATCAATACTTACTCTCTAAATCTTCTGCTGTGGATTTTCGGAAGATTAGAGGTTTGCTGCTTTGAAGTCACAGAGCCTTCTATAGATTCCTTGATCTCTGTGCTCTCCAGAAACCCTTCAGCAGCTTCTGTTACAGGAACAACTATCATGGTAAATAAAGATGTTTCAGTGAAAGGACACACCACAAAGCTTCTGTGAAGAGACTAACGTGTCTATCTCTTGAAGAGTTAATGCCGTATTACAACAGTTTGTGGTAGTAGGAAAACAGGTCATACAGTTTTTGTCTTTTTTCTTTTTTTATCTTGTACCTCTTTTTTAAAACAGATTGCCAGCAAGACCCAGGGAGGCTTGTTATGGCACATAATAAATCCAGCAGACATAGAAGTGTCAAGCAGTAACCAGAATACCAGTTACTCCGCTGATGCTCTCATCAGCTTTGGCATACCTTAAGCTCTAGACAAGACCATCCTGAATTACTGAAAATCCTTATGTTACAGTTTTCATTTGGCAGTACTCGGTACAATGTTTTAACGTACCAAGTGTGCTCATTCTCCAATTTCCATCTACGTACTGTATTACTGCATTCTCTTGAAAGATACCTGCTGGACTGTCCTGTGGAGGCATTTCATCTCTAGCAGTATTTTCTGCAGACAGACACGCGTTATCTCCATCTGCTGGTACTGCTGTCTGTTCCAACAGGTGTTGCTGTTTTCGCTGTTCTCTTTCTTTCAGAATAATCTAAAAAAATAAAAATATAAATAAATTAAATATCAGTATCACAAAGCAGTTTCTCTTGTCAAGTGTTCACACACAGACCACTTATAAAGAAATTGGGTACTGTCATTCAAAGTTCACAACATGTATTTTTAAATTTATATATAAATTCTGTAGTTCCTCAAAATGTTGAGAAGGAAAAAGGAAGATACAGAGAAGGAAACATATTCACTATACCTACATCCAAAGGCATCTTTTTTCCCTGACTACTAGCATCTGGGTGGAAGAAAGTACTACTAGTGACCTGCCTCGTTGGCAGAGAGAAAGTTAAGCAAGTGAAGACGTCTTCCTCTTTACTCTTCACTGCCAGACTGTCAAGCTGTAGCACTTCAGGTGACCATCGAAGACTCTCCCTCTGCCTCCCTCCCCACTGCCCACCCCGAACCGCTTGCACTGCAATATACTTAATTAGGAATTTACACCCCACACTTGCTGCCCTCTTAAAAAGCCTAAGCCAGCCTGGATTGCATTGCTGCTTCTCACTTTGCAGGCTGAAGAAAAACTGAAGATATTACTAGAAATAACTATCTGTATGGTACACAGAAGAAGGAAGGAAAGACATGTTCGATTCAAATATGTTGCTGTAGGTGGAAATGCTAATAAGTTTCTTGAAACTCATCTTCCTCCTTGGCCTTTGTAGCTGGCTAAGAAGCACACGTTGTACACATGGTAGCTAGCTCAGCTAATCTGCCCAAACTATGCACTAAAATTACACCACGGAACCGAACTGCCAAAGTAAACTTCTCCATTTGTGTTTGTCAGAGAAGAATGAAGAACAAAAATAAGCTTCTTACCATGCTCGGAACACAAACAAAGCAGATCTTTGGAAAATAGATGGTGTGAAGACAGAGCAGCAAAAAAAAAACCTCACAGTAATTACTGTAAACCCCAAAAGTTTGTTATGGTTTCATACTGTGCAGTTCTCAAAACTCAACCGAGCAGCACAGAATGACTTCTAAACTACCTTCACTAGCTCTGCAAAAATTTTTTCTAGATCAAAATGTAACCTAGTGATGAAGTGTTGCCTGGGGAAAGGAAAATGCTAGATATGAAATCAGTGGTATTTCAAAATACTCTGTATGGAAGGCATGGCAAGGAACAACACAAATGGGCAAAGGAGGAAGAGAAGAGAAACCCCCTGGCAGATCAAACACTAGCTGCAGGAGGGTCGGTGCAAGATCCAGCTTGGAAGAACAGATACTTCTAATGAGAACTTTGCTTGTTTCTTTCTCCCTCATCCTGCAAATAAGTGTTTCTTGTCCAAACCAAACAAAGCGTCTTTGGACATCCTCCCATGCCAACCATTTGCACACACTTTTGTATTGGCTGTTCTTCAGCTATCAAGTCATTTAAGTGACAAAATATGTTTTGGGTGCTATCTGGAAAGACTTCTCTTCTTCCTCTCCTTTTCTTAAACACTGAAAGCTACAGCTGAATTCAGACAAGTGGAAGCTGAGATGCAGATCTCCATGCTAGGAGGTTTAACACACTCTGAGTAACACTGAAGTTACACCAGCCTATATTGTACCGTCTAAGGTAAAAATATCTGCACCTTTTTAAGAGGTGTCGGTCTCTTTGCTTTAGGGACTTCTCTCTGTTTCCCTTTCTTCACCAAAGGGGCGCTGGAATCCAAGGGGTTGTGAGGCATCTTTCCTTGGTTTAACCGGTGGCTTTTTGTGGCTGTCGCAGGTTCTTTAGAAAGCAATGGTATGGCACCACCAACTGGGACGAAAAAGAAGACAGCATCGGATAACTGTAACAGAATAACTAAACCAGAATCCAATGCAAGATTAACGACTGGATCAGCACCTGTACGTTTTAAATTTATGTCGTGTTGCTGTTGGAATGCTTACAGACAATCCTGTGTCACTAAACAGTGTTCATTTACAACACTCTTCAATGCCTAACAAGTGAATGACATTTCCCCTACTGGTCTCACAGTACCGGAATCACAGACTATCTCAAAAGCGGAATTTGGTGAATCACTGCACTCTGTGCAAATGCACTTCAGTTCCAAACCAACTTAGTAAGCCTTCAGGAACCTCCATGTTTCACTCTAGCAGCATTTCCTCCTCCACGGTCAGACTCTGCACTGCACTGATACAAACACGGAGTTCTAGTATCACAATTTTTAGACTTAATTGCTGCAGCTCATCTGTAGTGCTCATTCCTACCGTTTGTTATGCCAAAATAAAGCTGATTGAATTTCACTTGCAGGTAAGTAATAAGCAATGTAAAACTACGGCTATGTGTCCTTTCCTGAGCCAGCACAGGTCTCACATGACTCCTTTACCTGTGCTTTACAGAGTGCTTAGGGCACAGAAGCTGCAATGACTGGCCAAGTGACTGACCTGGAACTGTCAAATCATAACCTAACGCCCTAACAACCGGTCTCCACTTTCAACTCAAGGTCACTAAGAGTTACTGTATCATGTGAGAGCACTTTGTCAGACTTGCCTTACCTGTAACAGAAACTAGGTCAGTTACCACCTAAATGAACAGGGTAACATAAGAAACCGGGGGATGGGCTCAACACCTCCACACCCCAGCCAACCTCTTTCCACTAAAAACTATGCAAAGCTTCTGGCAATGTCGTACGCCATCCTCATTTCCTGCTTCTAAAGTCCTGATAAGCTGAACCCTCCAGTATCACATACAGTACAACTAGCACAAGCAGCTCACTTCATAAAGCTGCTACGCTGGCACATTTTTTAGGTCCTGTGTAACAGAGGCAAACCAAGAACACTGCCAAGAACACAGTGTGGTGTGTTAGCACAGGGAGCTACAAGAATGAAAGCTGGATTTGAAGCAACGCATAAGAATAAATCCTGCCGACACCAAACACTTCATTCACTGTGCACCTCACCTGCTAAACTTGACTGCCTCAACAGTTTGCCATTCTGAACAACTGCTGCGTTTTAAGTGAATTTAAATTCAAATAGCTACTAGTTCACTATGCTTTTCCATCTACATGTTATTCACCAAATAAAGCAGTAAGTGGAATGAAATACTAACTTCCTCTGCAGTTGCATTCCTTGCCTTCCTAGCTCTCTGTGCTACTTTTCTGGCTACAGAGGTCAGCACAATGCCACGTTATAAATTAAAGTTATGTTTTGGTATACACTAATGTAACAGCACTGAGTAATAAATTAAAAAATACAAAGGTGAGGTAACATCTGCCTTATACTTCCAGGATATCAACATGACACAGCAGTTTATCTTAAGCAGCAGACCCAGACCCAGGCAACAACATTAGAAGCAAGTGTGGTGAGCCATAAATTCATGCCCTAACATCTAGCTTGCAGCCCATGCATTATATAATTATATATAATCAAAACTGTTTGGTAGCACCTTTGCAGCACTGGCTGGTTCAAATGGTGGGAAAAATCAACTGCTGAATAAAAAAAAATGTCTTACAAATCTCCCAGCAAAGACTCATTGAAGCTTGGTATTCTGAACTTTTTTCAAAACACTCATAAAAGTATCCTATTAAATATTGTGAGATTAATGCTCTTCTGATTAGCTCTTTTTCCACAGCACCAAACCAGGGAATAAAATTTTATCACCATTAAGTTCTAGCAAACCTCATGTTTCTTTTTGCAAAATGTATGGCACCAACACATCCAAGACTAAGTTTTGACCTACAACAGAAAAGCCGCTGCGTTATTTGTTTCCTGGATATGCATCAACAAAGCATGAAGGATTCTATCACCAAAATCTAGCATCTTGTCCATAGGAACTACTTCACAACTGTCAGGAACTGCAGAACCCATCCTTTGGCTTGGACTGACTGATTCCCACAGACTCCCTGTGCTTGCAAAGGAGATTTTTTGCCTAAATTAAAGCTGGAGGCTTTTTAGCATCACAGCAGGTTAAGATGGCCTTTGTAATTGTGCAGGTCCTTCCTGCACGTTAAAATCACAACAGTAACACACTTATTTAAGACAAAGCAAAAACCTTCAAAAATACCCGTATTCTCCTCAAAGCTAAATTTCAATCACCTCTAATAATTAGGAAAGGTATTCATTTATAACTCATTGTCCTGAAGATCTGTCTTACACAAAGCCTTCCATCAAACAACTCAGATTTTCATGTCTTTTTCTAAACAAAACAAACAAACAAAAAACACACATGAAACACAGCATGACTTTTGCACCCATCTTCTGAACTGTGCTCCTGCCTGCATATTCATAGATCGTTACGCATCAGAATCAGGGCGCATTTAAAGTTTGAATATTTACGTGTAACTCAAGTTGCAAGAAAGTAAATTTAATCATACCTGAAAACACCACAGGTTTAGAAGACTGTTTCATCTTCTCTGTTTGCTGTTTCTGCTCCAAGACTGCCAGCATGCCACCCAAATCCAACTGCACAGGAATCTGACTTTTCTTACCGCTGCTCTTGGGTGTTTCCTGAACAAATGCAGTACAGATTTGGAATGATTTTCTATTTCAGAATGCAAAGACTGGTAAGAATATGTTATTCAGCACCTTCATTTGCCATACTTCTCATTTTTAATTTGATTTTATCACATTATTTTGATCTTTAAACACACATCAACTTTAATATGAAAGACAAAAAGTCAAAACAGCTCAATTAATGTAACTTTTTAACAGCTACTCGAACGAAGCATAGATCAACTGAGTCTTTATTAAAGCAGGTGCCTCATGCCAGTTTCCCACTTTGGTCAAACTGCCACCTATCTTTGAAAAAGCAAAAAAGCTTACTGGAACTGAAAGTTTTGTTAAAAGCAAAGAAAAAAACTACTCTGTGAATCTTCTAGGGTATGTGATTGCAATATTCATGTATCATTATCTTCTAAAAAGAGGTCAGCAGCCCTTCCTTTAAGGAGCATCTCCTCATAAGCAGCAGTCTGTCTGTCTGCTTTGCAGAGAAGTTGGAAGCGGTGTCCCACCCACATTTGACATCACATATAATGATTCAGAATATAAAAAGACTACAGATGAATAGTTCCGTGAAGACTAGGAGAAGGCAAACTGTGACTACGGAACATGTTATGGAAATAACTCACAGATTTTGTACTTATTCTGGAAGACCAATTATATTTCCTGTTACAACACAGCTAAGGACTATGATCTCCTCCCTCTGAGCCCACAACATCAGCTTGCCTCAGAGCCATGCCAGAACCTGCTCACTGCTGTGCTGCTTTTCTCCTTGCGCCAGGCTAAGAACATCTCCATGTCTCCACCTGGCAGAATCACTATCAGGAGGTTCTCAACTTCTTCAGACAATCGGTGAGGGCCAGATTTATGTCATGACCAAGTAAAACACAGGAAAGGAAAATTCGCGACACCTGAAACTTGCATGCCTTAATGAAAAGCTAGTATTTTTCCCTAAAAACTGTAACACGAACTGAAGGTTAGCAATTACTACTACTAAATGCTTTTAATCAAGAGGATCTTGTCACTTACCTCAACGTATGAATGACAAAGTATGAATACAATTACAGATAAGTGTGGGCCTAGTCTTATGTTTAAATATGCTAGTTTCCTTTGTCATTTTGAGTTTTCAAAATATTTTCAAGTTTTTACTAATTTACCTGCATTTTCTTCCTTTCTAAAATAAAAGATGAAGCTTGCTTCCCTGATAACCCATCCACCTTGGGAGTTCCGTCCACTGTGGAAGAACTGTCCCAAGACTCCCTGGGGAGATCGATCTGTGAAATATAGAGATGAAAGATGAAAAAGAATGAAGAGTAAATATTATTAGACACTCAAAAAAGAGAAAAGTGAAAATCATATTAAATTTGACTAATATATGCTAGTCATCCTATCTACAGTAAATGGGGTTCAAAGCAATGATCTACGCCTTAATCAGCAGGCAATGAAATTCTTCCAGAAATGCAATCCTTTGTCTGCTGCCATGCCACTTCAACAGACTCGTGATTTCCTTACTTCTTTTCAGATTTGGAATTAAAAACAGCAACGCAACTTCCTCCCCAAAGACATTACAGATGAATATAAGTGACTTTATGGCAATACTCGTATAACCCATACGTGATTTGAGAGGCGGTATCTCACCTACACATACAAAACCTCAGAGGCTTCTCTCATTTAAGATGCAGGTCTGCAAAGCACTTTCTTTACAGGAAATATGGTTTAAGAAATCATAGTGCCTTTTGCTGTTCCCTCCCAACCTTCAGTGAAATTTACTGCCTCAAACAAAGCAAAAAAAGTTTTCTTTTCTAACACCACTAATATTCACAATGAAACAAAACCAAAGACAAAAATTTGTAGCTGCAAAACTAGTTTTAAAATAATAGAAACCCAAAATTTCACCTTTATTATTTATTGTAAGAGCAATTATATTTCCAATTCTCGTGATTAATGTTTGGGATTCACTCTCAGATTGAGTGAATTTCTATATTAATTCTTAAAGAATTTCTAAATGAATCCTCAATTTGTTTCACTCATGGAAAAAAAAAATCTTGGATTTAAAATTAATGTCAGACTCAGGTTCTCAACTTGCACAGTTTGAAAACAAAGTACTACACCATTCAGATACCCTTAAATTTTGATTATATGCATAAAAAGCAAAACTACAAAATGAGAGCCTATTATTTTTCTATCCTTTTATGTAATGTAAAATATGAAACCATAACTTTACCTGTAGAAAAATATATGTATTAATAGAATTTATTTCAACTAACTTCAAGTGTCTACAGCACAGGTATCTATATCCTTATCAGCAGTCCAGAGCTCATGCAGCTCCTGGAAGCTATGTTAATGCACACGCAAGACAAGGAGGTGATCTCAGACAGCCAGCACAGCTTCACCAAGGACAAATTGTGGCTGACCAATGTGGTGGCCTTCTGTGATGGCATAACTGCATTGATGGACAAAGAAAGAGCAACCAATGTTATTTACTCGGACATCTGGAAGGCCTTTGACATGGTCCTACACCACATCCTTATCTCTAAGTTGGAGAGAGATGGATTTGGAGGGTGGGCTATTCGGCAGAGAAGGAACTGGTTGAATGGTCACAGCCAGAGGGCTGTGGTCAATCGCTCTATGTCCAGGCAGAGGCCGGTCACGAGCGGTGTCCCACAGGGGTCCGTCTTGGGACTGGTGCTCTTCAACATCTTTATTGACGACTTGGACTGTGGGATCGAGTGCACCCTCAGCAAGTTTGCTGATGACACCAAGCTGAGTGGTGCAGTTGACAGCCCTGAAGGAAGGGATGCCATCCAGACTTGAGGGTTCTGGTGGACAAGAGGCTTGACACAAGCCAGCAGTGTGAGCTTGCAGCCAGGAAGGCCAACGGCATCCTGGGCTGCATCAAGAGAGGGGTGGCCAGCAGGGAGAGGGAGGGGATCGTCCCGCTCTGCTCTCGTGAGGCCCCACCTGCAGTGCTGCGTCCAGGCCTGGGGCCCCCAGCACAAGAAAGATGTGGAGCTGTTGGAGCAGGTCCAGAGGAGGCCACAAAGATGCTCAGAGGCTGGAGCACCTCTGGTATGGAGAAAGGCTGAGGGACCTGGGCTCGTTCAGCCTGGGGAAAAGGATCCAGGCAGAACTCATTGCAGCCTTCCAGTACCTAAAGGGGGCTTATAAACAGTAGAGAGAGAAATTTTTTACACAGTCTGACAGTGATAGGACAAGGGGGGATATTTTTAAACTAAACGAGGGGAGATTCAAGTTAGAAGGAATTTCTGTCCTCAGAGAGTGTTGAGGCCCTGGCACAGGCTGCCCAGAGAAGTTGTGGATGCCCCATCCCTGGAGGTGCTCCAGGCAAGTGGACAGGCCCTGGGCAGCCTGATCCAGTGGGTGGCAACCAGCCCACTGCAGGGGTTGGAACTGAGTCGGCTTTAAGGTGCCTTCCAACCCATTGCAGTCTAAGGCTCTATGATCCTGTAACAGCAGTTAACAGACAGAAGAGGCATCTGCTTTGGAATGAGATGGATCTACCAAATATAGATGAGCTCTACACAGAGTACCTAAGGGAAATGCCATGGGTAGATGCCTACATCATAAGTATCTGCATTTTGTCAAAAGAATTCCACCTTTACTCTCACTTGAAACTTGTCTTTTCCTGCTCATTTTCTTAACATTCATGTACATTCATAAGATTACTTACTTCAGCCTGCTTTCTGGCAGCAGGAGTAAATAATGGTTTCTGAGATCCTACTCGGTTTCTCCTATCAGAAGCAGCTGCCAGATCAGGAAACTCTTCAGCATCCTAAACAAATAAAACAGAAGATGTTGCTTTTGTAAGAACTTTCACACCCATATTACTAAAACTGAGTTTTCCTACATTCAAATGATTTTCTCACTGCTTACCACTCACTCACCATAGTTTGTTTCTCTGTCCAAATTTCAGAAGCTGAGTGCAGCCCCACCAAGTACAATCAGCACTACAATGGTTAAATCATCCATGCAGTAGTAGCTAATTCAAGACTGAAAGAACTTAGAAATGCTTCCAACAGCAGCTTGTTATTGCTGTCAGATGATAGAAATAATTAGAGGTAAATGGCTCCTAAAGGAGTGTTTTTCAGATCATTTAACAGCCTTGCAAACAACTCCTCCCTTCTCCCAGTACAGTCTCCAGCTGTGCAATTCTGCTTTAAACATGTTAGTGGTGAAGAACAAAAGGGCAGTCAAAGGATAATAACTCTTGACTACAGTATGGAAATAAACAGATAAATCAGTCAAGTGATTGTGCAGGCTTAGACACAAGTAAATTTTATTAGCAGAGGATACATTATCCAGATTCTGGATTAACTGAGTCACTGACAGGCTGGATCTTGCTCTACACAGGCCACCTTATATACAGAAGAGCTCACTAATTCAATCAGAACGACCCTGATCCATCAGCCTGGTTTTCATTCAACTGATTCTCCTCCCACTTGCTGAGAGGCCTTTTTAGCTGTGACACAATGCTACCAAACGTACCAACACTTCTTCTGGAGCCTGCAAGACTTCATTTAAGCAGTCCAAGCTAGCATGTCTAACCGCAGGCATGCTCAGCCTGAGCAGTCACACCTAACTCAACAAATTATTTTAGAAGAAGCTTGAAAGTAGGTCAAAAGACTGCAAGAAAGGGAAAAACGTTTCACAAACGCACTCTTCCATCTCGAGGATTTCTTCAACCAGAGGTAGTGCCTTTGAATTTAAAATATTTATTCTACTGAGGGCTATTATTTCTGTTTGTCCAATCACTCCCTGAATTCACATAAACTTCTGGCACTTGCAACACCCTCTAGCAAAGGGAATAGTTAAAATCTAGCGTTCAGCATGGCATCATACTATTTGCTCTTATCTCATCACCTATAAGAACAAGAGGACATCAAACAAAATAATGAGAACAAGCAGAAAATTTCCTTTTTATTCTCGGCTCTTCTGATTCCCTCTCAGACACCTGTATCTTACTGACAGAGAAGTCGTAGTTTATTCAGTTTTGTCTCCTACAGGAACTGTTTCCTACCTTTGATCATTTCTGGAGCCTATCCTCTACCTTTCTCAGTTCAAATATATGTATTTTTTTTAAGGAGTGGGAGGCATGCAAGAAAAAGGAATCCACACTATATTTAGATCAGATCTGTCCTGGATTTATATGTCACAATGTTTTCCATTTTATTTCCTATTTTTCTAATAATTCCTAACACTGTTTGCATATTAGACCAGTGCTACAGCACTGACCTGATTATTAGTAACAGCTTCACATTTCTTCCCTCAGGGAAAATACCTAGCGCAGAGCCAATCATTGTGTACATAAAAATAGAATTACTTTTCCCCAAATGCATTAATTTACACTTATTAGCAGTTTCTTAAAATTAATGACTTTTATAAAACTAGTAAGCAATCCAATACATTGCTCCAGTGAGCAGCTGCAAATACAGAACCTTCTTAAATTCTCAGGGTCCCCAGAAGTTCTATGCCTATGCCTTTTATGCCCTTCTATTTCAAGAGCGTCATACAAGCATCTCACACATTTTTCACACTGACGAGCACCCAAGCATTCCCAGCAAACTAGGAGGCTTTGAAAGCTGTCCCAGCTGCCACCTGAGATGCTGCATCCATACCACGGATTTCAGTGCAGCTCACATCTCCTATTCTGTGATTCCACGCAGTTTTCTCCAATTCTGTCTTCAATAGGGCCGTTACCTTCCAAACATTTTCCACAATTCTTGCCATTGTTTCCCTATATATAGTGAGTCACTCACGGGCCAGATATCTTTTTTTGGTGTATAGTAAAAACTGGGAATGCTACCATGCAGGACAGAACCTGTAGATCACTGATTCTACGCACATAACAACAACGAAGTGTTCTGTTAATAAAGCTATTTCTTCTGCCCTTCCAGGACAACGAACTACACAACGAAAACAATACATAACCATAGTTCTGACATGTCCATGTTAAAATGCACACAACAGAAGCCAGCCAGGAGGGCTTCTTCATGCTGTCACTTCACAGACTGACCGTTATGTACACTAAATCAAACATACAAATCAATACTGGGCTTTCAAACAAGAACTGTTAAACCATAGACCACACAACAAATCTTTAAGGTGGGAGAGTCTAAAGCCTTTGTGAAACTGATACACAAAATTATCAAAACACTAATATCTGTATTACAGTTACACGAATTTGAAGAGAAAAAATGGAATTAGCTATCAGGAATATAAACAGTCAGTGACAACCATGTTCCGTAAGAACTGCCTTAAGGTTTGAGATGGGCAGAAGCATGTCACCAGTACCACATTCTTTAAAGTTGTGAACCACTATGGTATCCAGTTTACTCTCCATCCTTTGCACGCTTTAGTTTCTGCAACAGTTACTGCATAATGTTTTGAAGGAAATCTGCCTTTTTTTGAAATCTGTTAACATCCAGGCTGTCTCTCCCGCACAGATTTATGCTCATTCAATCCCTGATAAACCAAAAGGCACAACTCTTACCTATTTGTAACTTCTAACACAAATCTAAACTCAATTTCCTTTACTAATGACATTTGAACTTAAACTCGCAGAAAGCTGATTAACTTCTGGTTTTCCAGTACACACTCACAACACTAGAAACAACAAAATCACTCCAACAAAAGCCTTTCCACTGTACCTCAATCCTTGGTGGTTCCTGTACTGTAGCAGATTCATTCCGAGGTTTCTCTGTATCAGTGGGTGACTTGTTTTTCTTTTTCTTTTTCTTCTTTTTCTTCTTCTTTTCTGACCCTTCTTCAGGCTCAGTTTCACTAGCCTCATTTTTTGTTTCTGCCTGTTAACAAAACCCATGAGGCACAACCCTGAGTAATTCATTTATTTCATTATTACCTACCAAAAAATGCAAGTGACCACACTTACACTACTAGTATGCATCTTAATCAGCCTAGGACAGGACACTAAGTGACATGGAAAATTCAAGATCTCTTATAAATTCAAATGTACTACAAGAAATCTTCATGTGAACCACACTGCACAGTTGTCAGAACATATCTAGACAACTGCCATTTCAAAAGGAAATATCCACCCAGGTAGGACAAGATTTCCATGTTTTGTGCCTGATTCAGAAGCTGAGAATTCCAACAAAGTCCAGCCTAATAAGGAACCGTATTCAAATCAGCTGTTTTGGAAGTTTGTGTTGCTGGAGTAGCATTGTCTTTCTGACACCTTGTTACTCTTTTTTTGCCCACAAGAGAAGAAAAATTCTAATAAGAATTAGGTAACTTCACCTTACTTCTTAAAAGTTACATTAGATATAGACATTGTACAGGGCCTAGGCAAAAAATTGCAATGTCTCACATCAAGAGACAGCACCACACAGTAATAGAGATTAGCTTAAGGTGGACTGTTCTCAACTACCTTTGCTTGACTGTCCTGCTTCTCTTTGCCTCTGGGAAGACCTTCAGATGCTGGTGATGACACAGTTTTCTTTGGGGGCTGTGAAAGTACCATGGCCCAAGACACATGTGGCTGAGCAGAGCCATCTGTAGATGTTTCAGGAAATACTGCTGGGGAAAAACAAGTGATATCCAGAGATGCCTGAAAATATTTCTCAGAAGACAGGATCCAGAGTGAATTAATTACAGACTAGTAAACACAGAGTAGAGCTATGATCGTTCTGAGGAAGAAGTGAAATAAGATAATTACTTACATATTTCATTCCTCCAAGAAACTTCCTGGAATTGCAAATACTCCACATATTGTCCAGCACTATACACACACATTTAGTGCAATTAAACTATAATTGGAAATTATACTGTCACACAAACTACATAATAATAATTCCATGCTCATTTTCTAATGTACTGCTCTTTAAAATTATGAACTCCTATTGTATTTAGACATAAAATTCCTTCACTGTTTATCCCACTGTAACTCACACAGCTTTTACATACAAGGCCACATCAATATCTTCTACTTTCTAAAAACTTCACAGCTTGCAGATACATAAACACAAGCTAAAAAATTTCCCTATGCCTCAGCATACAGCAGTTCCACCCACTACCACTTGGTGGTATCAGTCTTCTGGAAGAACTCACATCATTTTGTAAATATTCCTAACACACAGCAAATACACAGCTTAAAAAAAAAAAAAAAAAAAAGAACATGAAAAACTTTCATTGAGTGATTAAATGCATCAGTGGACTGGGTTTACATGGCAAATTTTGGCAGGAGGAGGGCTGCGTCTCTCAGGGAAGAAACATGGGGCTGCCCCATGTCAGACACAGCTACTTCCACAGTGCTGGCACTGCTGTGGTAAGATATTTAAGAAAGGGTAAAAAACCCTGTGCAGCAGCTGTGAGACTGTGTGAGAAAAGTGTGAGAGAAACAACCCTGCAGACACCAAGGGCAGTGAAGAAGGAGCGGCGGAGGTGCTCCAGGTGCTAGAGCAGAGGTTCCCCTGCAGCCCATGCTGAAACATGCTCTCCCCCTGCAGCCCACTGAGGATGCTGTGATGCAGCAGGTGGCCATGCCCTAAAGGAAGCTGCAGCCTGAGGAGAGCCCACATTGGCACATGCCGCTGGCTGCAGCTGTAGCCTGTCAGGGACACACACCACATCAGTCTGCTCCTGAAGGACTCTGCCCTGTGGCAGTCTATTTATAATTAGCAATAAATTAAATTAATCTTCTCCAAGTTGAGTCGGTTTGGCTCATGATGGCAAAGAAATAACATATGCCACGGAATAAAAAACAATGTAGCAGACTCTGGACTGCCAGTTATTTGATTACCATGGTGGCACGTGGTAACCAGTCTCCCTGCCTTTATCCTGATCCACAAGCTTTTCCATCTTACTTTCTCCCTCTGTGCTCTTGAGGAGGGGGAGTGCAGCTTGGTGGGGGATAGGAACCAGCAGCAGCTATTTTATTCAGGGGTATAGGAACCAAGGACAGCATGTGGGGAAAAAAAAACATTTTCAGATGACTTAACAGTTACCAGAATTACTACCTTTGCATAAATATTGAACAACTTTGAAAGAAATAACACATGCCACAGAATAAAGAAGTACATACTGGACTCTAGACTGCTAGCTATTTAAAACAAATTTGCTTATCAAGACCTCCCATTTATTCCTGAAAAATCTGAAAAGCGTCTCAATAGACTGGCAGTAATCAATACGTGTTACTTTCTCTCCTTATAAGCCACATGGGAGGAACCTCTAGCAACATCAGTCCTTCAGCATCAGTGAGACAACAGAGAAAGAGGACAATCCCAATTTTGATCTGCTAATGAAATCTGTATGCGAGAATAAGCTAGAAGTCATCATCTCATTTGCAAGCAGTTCAAATGCAAGGAAATAATTTATGTCCGTAGCACCTACCTCCACCATCAAACGAAGATGTAGTTAAACTTGTTCCTATTTCTTTCAAAGTTTTTGATGAGGCTTTGCATTTCACAGAAACATCTGCCTGTAAAACAGAGGGTCAGGAATCATAATGGTATGAATGCAAGCACTTACCTAATGAGAGCTAAACCTTAAAGAACAAAATTACAAAAATGCTCAACCCACATGGACAAAGGTGTAGGGAATTTGGTAGCCCACATTTTGTTTTGTTGCTTCTTAGTGGAACCATCATTTGCACCCTATTGCATTACAAACAAAAGCAAACGCTTCTCCAGCCCTGTACAAGCAAGACTCCTACCTGTATTTCACAAAAGCATCCAGACAATGCCTCTAAGAACGAGTAAGTTTTAATGTTCCAAGAACACTGAAAACCAAGTCCGTCACCAAACTCAAGCTAGCAACGAAAAAAGGAACAGCAAAACTTATTTTCTCCATCACAAGCAGTTTTCCACTGAAAGGTACCAGAAGTTTTATGCTACTTGTATCCTTCAAAATGATTTATCTGTAACCACTGTTGAAAACTCTAATTCAGCATAAGTGACATACTTCTGAATGTTTCAGTACTGAATTTACTCACAGTTGCAAAACTAGGAATAGGAAAATCCACAAGAATAATAAGGTTAAGCAAGGCTTACAACTTAACCCTTTTTCCTCCTTCTAGAATTCAGTTTCTTATTTTTATCCTTTAGCATAAAGCAACTAAGAACAACATCTCAGACCTTTTTGTTTGTTTGTTTGTTTTTAATTTGTTAAAACTACTCGCTATGTGGCTGCACACCTATTATTTCCAGGTGAGAGAGAAAATAAGCTGTTAAGAAACCTCAGGGAACATGCATGCTCTGTATAGGTAAGGCAGAAGTCCAGACCGTAGCAGTACCAAACTAAATTGTAAGAGGACTTGGCTTTCCCACACCTGCTGGCAGCACAGACAAGGAAGGAATTGTGAGGCAGCGCAGAAGAAGAGTCAGCAAGCGCTGACTCCCCATCTACAAAAAGAAGTGTAAGACCTCTAGATGTGAAACCGCCTACTTGCAAGCTACCTCATCAGGTATTAACATACTGAATGCGAAAAGAGTTTCTTGAAATTTGGAAAAAAAGTATTTTTACGAGTTCTGCAACATGAAAGCACAGCTAACCTCTGTGTTCAACAAAGGAGACATCTGTGGATGACTAAGGCATGTAATGTTACTTTCCACTGAACATGCTGGTCCATTTTTGTGATGTACATTCAATATCTCACTGCTTCCCAAACTCTGCGACTTATGGAAATCCAAAACGGTAGTTTCAAATGCGGGCACAGGAAGAGACTCTATTTTTGGAATTTGAGTTGACTTCTTGCTTGCAGTTTTATTGAACCTGTCTGAATAAAGCAAGTAAAGTCTAAAAAACGAAACTTGCTTGTGATCATCTCTATGTATGTCTTACAGCACATCAGTTGGCATAGCTACAGTAACCTTCACAAGAACTATTGCTGTAAGTACCTCACACTAAAGGAAAAAAAAATACACATACAAAATCCAGTGATTGTAACAAACATGTACAAACAACACCAAACTGACAAGCAACTGAAAATTCAGATACTTCTTAGGTTAATGTTTGCAGCAATTTATATGAGCTCATGCAATCAGCAAAAAGACTTACTGCCACCATCCGCTGTCAAAAAGACACAGAGTAAAAAGAATACTGTTCCCTAACTATTCCAGATACAGAAACATGATCACAAACTGGAGGATATATCACAGTCACCTGTTTTACAGATGCTCTATGCTTTTCAAACCAAACAACCTATTTGTACCTGGCTTCACGGAATCTCTGCTGCATGCAGAGGTCTGGAATGCAGTCCTGTTCACGATTTGGACAGAAGAGTCCTCTCCATCTTGCTTTTTCTTGTCTGATTTTTTCTCACCCTCTTTTGCTTTTCTCTGCTGCAAGTATTTGTCACATATTTAGTTGGTTTTACTTTAACTTTGTAAAATCATCAAGCTTTCCATGCATTACAGCTAACTAGCTGTGCATCTGGAGTCTGAAGATACAGTTAATACACAATAACAATGCACC
>VXAV01007093.1:82936-93097 GCA_013399715.1 Alectura lathami | reverse complement strand
TGATAAGGGATCTTAACTACTTAAATACCCAGTGGATGAGAGAGTCTGCTCTGGGGGTCTGAGGAACGCTGGGACAGTCTGCACAGGAAGGCTGCGAGCAGGAAGCTTCTGGGCAGGATCCCACGCGAGTGATGGGGAACACGAAGGGCAGCTCGTCTGGAAGTGTCCCACCTGGGTCTGGGTGACACCCAGGGATCCCAGGAAAGATGCTGCCCGGGAGTTTCATGGTAGGGTTCTCTGATGGAAAGGTACTCCTAAAAATCTACCGCTTCTAGGAGCAGGAAGGTCAGAGTTGGTCCAGTACTCTGCAGAAAAAGCAGGCTCTCCCCAGGTGGTGCCAAGAAGGCCAGCTCCCCTGGCTGCTCTCGCAGGCAGTGCGGGTCGGAAGGTCAGCACGGAGGGGAGCAGTGGGGACAGCACTGAAGGAGGATGGTGTCCTCGGCTCCAGGACGGTGTCACTGTTGACCTGGGCGCTTAGCTGGGAGTCACAGTGAGCAGACTCGCATCTGAGGAAGACTGATTAAGCTGGAGGACAGGACTAGAACTAGGAGGTGGAAATGGAGCATTAGTCAGGAGGGATGAATAGAATCACAGCAGTAGAGTGTGCAGCTATGTGGCAGTCCTCGTGGAAAAGGTCTGGGCGTTACCGTGGGCTGAACGCTGCATCTGTCTACAGTACCGTGCGCCTCGGGTGTGATGCTAAACAACAGCGTGTTCTGGGAGGGCAGCGAGGTAATCCCCAGCTCTGGTGACTGTGGGTAAGGCCCTAAGTGAGGTTCTGGATCCGCTCCGTGGCCTCCGTGCTCTGGTAAAGGTGTGCCCAGAAGGGAACCACAGGAAAGTCTAGAAAGTGTGGTTTGCAAAGAAATCCCGGATGAGCTGGAAAGGGCTTGCCTGCAGGGAAGACCTTAACCAAAGGTACACCTCACATACACCAGGGAAAGGGAATAATCTGTTCTTCTATGCCCATGTCGAGTGGGATGATCAGTAATGGGCTGACCTTCCATAAAGAAGGCTGAGGGTAGGCAGCAGGGGAAGTTTTCTCAGTAAACGTAGTGCAGCGCTGCAGCAGAGGGCTTCAGCGGCCCTGTAGGACTCAGCACAGCGCTGCTGTTTTGAAGGGCAGATGAGAGAAGGCTGGCAGCGGGGAGGACTTCCAAGCGGTTGATTGTGGCTTGGTACAGAAGACAGATGGTGCCCAGTTCCGTAAAATCTAATATTACCATTGCTGGAAATACTCAGAAACATCTAAAACCTCTAAAAACCTTTTTAAAGCATGTATCATTTTAAACCTTCCACAAATGTAAAAATAACCTTAAACCCCGAAGGTAAATAACACAAGTGTGTGCGTATGTATTCTCAAGGTGAACGTGGCCCGTCTCAGAGAGCGATCTGCGTTACTGGAGCCGCTGTCGCATGAAGCCATGCTCTAAAAGTCCCCATGCCCTCACTGCTCAGTGGCTGAAGGGTCCTTTGCTGTGAAATAGGGCTGAAGGTGGCTTTTAGTTTTACCTTTCCACTTGCTTAATTTGGAAAGGCAAGGGAAAATGGAAAGGAGAAGTTTTTACTATGTTTTTCTGTGCTTCTTGCAGCCTTTCTCCCTGCAGCAGCAGCAGTCATCCCTGGGGAGCTTTGTCCTGCGCCTGTCATGGCACAGGTTACTCCTCAGGGTGCTCCCGCCGTGTGTGGGTGTTGTGGTGTGGGTGCTGGCCCCGTTGCTGGGAAGCTTTGGGTGCCCCCCCAAAGCGCCCGCACATTATGGAGAAGGAAGTGAGCGTGGGTCTGGCCTTGTCCCAGTCCCCTGCAGCCGGGTCCCTCCTTACATCTGCCTTGTTCCTGCAGTGGTGGCAAACAAATGTCCGAGGGCCCGAGCCCCGTCACGGCGTGCTGTGTGCCCGCCGGGCCCTCCGTGGTGCGGTGGCTGCAGCTCGAGGAGCAGGGCTGGGGCAGCACGCGGCTTACGTGGGGTGTGGTTCCTTGGGGTCACTTACTTGGTTGCCTGTCAGACTGCTCAGAACGTGCTTGTGGACACTAGTGCTTGCTCGCTCACTTTCTGTGGAGTTCCCTGTCTCAAATACACAGAGGAATGCTGAAATACACTGATTTCCCCCCCTTTCTACTGCTTCCACGGCCAGTGCTGCGTTGACGTATCCTGGGGAATATCTTCCTTTAAAAGGACGGCGTCTGAGTTCACCCGTTCCAGATGTCTCTCTCTGCCGGACAGAGAGACCCAAAATTAAAAGTTCTTCCTGATTAGAAGCTTAATGACTGTTAATTATTAGCATCTCAGGTAAAAGCTGCGATGGAGGAATTAATGAGCTGTCCTCTTGTTTTCCAGCTATGGCAGCCATTCGAAAAAAGCTGGTGATAGTGGGTGATGGTGCCTGTGGAAAGACCTGTCTGCTGATCGTGTTTAGCAAAGACCAGTTCCCTGAAGTGTACGTTCCCACCGTCTTTGAAAATTACGTAGCAGATATCGAAGTGGATGGAAAGCAGGTACGTGTGCACTCTTAGAGCAGTCAGAGTGAATTTGTGCTTATTCAGAGTAGCACAGAGCTCCCCAGACTTCTTCAATAAGCGGCCAGGGCGTGTGCTTTTAGTACTTGCGTTGTAAATTTATTTTTAAATATTCAGCATTTCCATGCAGAAAAAATACTGACACATGTCTAATCCTATACAATTTGAGATTCTACGAAATGTGCAGTGCTACCAGGTGAAACGTACAAGCACACACCCCAAACCCCTGCTCCAGGAACCAGCCTTTTGAAAACTGCTAGCTGAAAGCCGAGTAGGTTACCTCTGCGTTTCTGTCACACGAGGCAGCGTGTGATGTGTACAGCTGTCACTTCCCAGGGTACCCTGGAAGCGTGCGAAGCAGGAACCTTGCACCGTGGAAGACCAACTATTTCCAAAAGCATTTAGGCAAGCATGATGTGTCCGCTGTGTTGCTACGCAGCTCACCTCTGTGCCGTGGGTCCTCCTGTGACGCTGAGCTTCCTTGTGCCTCTCTGACGCGTTCCCTTGCTGTCAGCTCAGGCACAGGAGAGTGTCTTCCAGTCAGGTCTGGTTCAGAGGCAGTGACACTCAGTGGAACTGCTCAGTTTCAGTTCTGCAAAACATTTTTGAGCCATTTATGGGCTTTCTGTTAAGTTTGGTTTCTTACTGTCAGAGGTATGTGTGGTGTTTTCAATCATTGCACTGCATGCTATCCAAGGCTGAAAACAGCTTTTCTCTCCCATGATGTGAATGCGTTAAAAAACATTAATAGATTTCCTTTTAGGCTAATAAAAGAACACGTTTTCCTACAAACTTACAGTTTCTGTATTGTATCTTAAACTCTAAGAGACACGATTTTAAACTCTTAAGACTGTTCTGAGAGCCACTTGCCTGCTGCCTTCTTAGAAGAGCATTTCCAGAAATGGGCAGAAGCAGTGTGAAAACGAACCAGTGATGCTGCAAGGTGTGTTTTCTTTCAGACAGCGCAACGGAGCTGATGGGAGCGAGCCCTCGGCAGACAGCTCTGTGAAAAGTTTGCCACAAAATTCACACTGGCAGATGCGAATGCAGAGATAACTCTAAGGAGTAACTCTGTCAGCAGTGTCTGTGTGTGTGTGCAGCGGAGGCACTGTATCCTCCCAGCGTAACCAGGCGTTTGCTCACAGCTGAGTTCCAGGTCTATCTGTATCTGAGCTGCTGGAGAATGCTTCCTGCAATTTTTGTCACTTAAGAGTTTAAACGAGAGGAGACCCGCTCTGTTGCAAAGACAGATGCATCACGGCATCTCCAGCAATTGTTTGATTCAAGTTTTAAAATTTTTAAAATTTTAAGGAATTTGAAATTCCTTAAGTGTTGACTGTTTCTTCTAAAGTTTTGTATGATGTTGGGGTGTCCTCTTGTTCTACCACACCACAGGTGTCAATATTGAGAACACCAGCAGTCTTATTCAGTCCTTAGCAACAAGAGGCTTTACACACGATTTGTATTTTGAAGCAAATTGCAAATTCAGATTTCTGCTCTGATGGAATTGTAATGAATTTGTGCACAAATAAATATTACCTTGACATTTCTTAGTTGCTACAGGTTCAACCTGTAAGCCAGTTGAAAATATGCACAGTCCTAAAAAGCAGGTACTCTGTGAGCCCTCTTGGCTGACAGCTGGTATTTCTGGAATGCCTGTCGAACGGATGCTCAGCCCTTTGCAGCTGGTTCCCTTTAATTCCTCTGTCTTGGTTTTCTGTTGGCAGCTCTTCAGTCCTTTCAGGAGACTGACACTGGGCATGGGCGTAAGGAAAAGTCTTACAAGCGGCAATAAATTGATTTTTGGAGTTGCAGGGTGGAAAGGTTCTCACAGTTCTCTTGTCAAAGCAGTTTTGCCTTGTGTTTTCCTCCTGTTGAGTGCTGACAGGCTTTATCCACTGTGCTTGGGTTATGAATCAAAGCGTCCCCTGCGGTCTGGCTGACTGCCTCCACCTTGCTTCCGCAGGTCGAGTTGGCTTTGTGGGATACAGCAGGACAAGAAGACTACGACCGACTTAGGCCGCTTTCCTACCCAGACACCGACGTTATACTTATGTGTTTTTCAATTGATAGTCCTGATAGTTTAGGTAAGTGGGTCAGTAATTCAATGAAAACCGCTTCTCTGTGAGATGGGTTTGAAACGCTCCAGATTACTCGGTTCCAAATGCACTGGGTTCTCTTTCTCTGCTTGGTGGGGAAGCTAGAACCACCCTGGAGAGGGGCCAGCACTGGAAGGGGTGGCTTTGTCACTGGTGGAAGTGATCACAGAGGCTGAAGGTTTACACTCATCTGCTTTCCTGTGACTGGCATCTGCTTGTGGTGGGGAAAAGAGCTGCTTGAGTTGAGATTTCTGAGCTCCAGAAAGATACATCTCAGGCAAATGTTTGTGTGTCAGATGGGCACCTCTTCTGTGCAGAGTCCAAGGCTGAAATGTTCGGTGTTTGATTTATAAAGCCAATGCACAGATATCGGTGTGTTTGATCTTAAAAAGACATTTTTGAAGAGGGGAAGAAGAAGGAAGTAGAGAGGCTTGTATTTCTGAGACTCCAAAGATCTCTGCAGTTTTGATTTCTGTCCCGTTAAAATGATGATTACTCCATCCAGTGCAGGCTCCCAGTTGCGTATTTTCTGGTATCACTTCCTTAAGCAAGGGAATTCCTGTAACAATTCAGTCACCACTGGGGTTTGTTCACTAAACGCCATTTGGGAGGTATGTTACTAGACCACGTGACGCTGTGCTGAAGGCCATCTTTCAGGGCCTTAGTCTCTCTGCAAAGCAATTGGAGGCTCAGCTGGGCTGTAGCTGTGCCTGGTGTGGCTGCCAGGACCACACACTGGTCTGTGTTCTCTTCCAGTGTATGCATTGCCCTGGCAGAACCAGGTCTGATCTCAGCTGGTTTTCCTTCCTTTCCCTCCCTTCCTGCCACCCCGGAGCTCTCCCAGCTGCACCATGGCTTCAGAATGCTGGTCTGAGTTCTTTCAGGCAAGAAGATGTTGGTATCTCTTCAAAAACTGGATGGGATTTTGTGAAGGTGAAAAGGGGCTGTGCAGCGTGCAGCTGTACATACCCACTGCTGAACCTCGAACACCTGAGAACTTCTGGAAGGAAGCTGAAACCACCAAGTCTTCCATTTGCAGTTCCTTTAAAATAAAGGACAAGCAGGGAAGTTGTTCTAGGAGACTTGTGTGTGAGTGCACATTCAGTGGTTGCAGCTCAGGAGAAACGGTGAATCTACAAATGACTGGTTGGATGCTTTCTGAGTGATGGAAAAAGCTATCCTTCAGGGCTGCACCCATCTGTAGCTTCTGAGATAACGAAAACATTTCTCTGGAAGCGAAATATTCCATAACTGTTCACTTCAGAATTCTACTTCCTGTTCTTTGAAGCACCTTGTCAAGCAGTTACTGAAAGATGCAGAGAAACCAAAATGCTGGGTATCCTTCAACCTTAACATCTTAGTGACACCAGAACAGCTCTGTCTGCACCCTACGTGAGGAGCAGAAGAAGGGCATCACTGTGCCCTAGCACGTTAAAACCAGTCAGCAGATAGCAGCATTAAAAGAAACCTGCCCCGGAACTGGGCTTTGCCAGAGCCACGCTTGTGTTCTTATTTTTTTTTTTTTTTTTCCAGAAAACATCCCAGAGAAGTGGACCCCAGAGGTGAAGCATTTCTGTCCCAACGTGCCTATCATCTTGGTAGGAAACAAGAAGGACCTGAGGAATGACGAGCACACAAGACGAGAGCTGGCCAAAATGAAGCAGGCAGGTTCCTTTCTGGGAGTCCTTGCAATGAGTGAGGAAGGTGCCCGACAGCTGTGCCCAGAACGTTGAGCTGGGCACCCGCAGCTTGCTGCCAGTTTCCCGTGGGTTGCACAATGAGCGCTTACTCATGACAGAAGCCAGAAAGCGTTTCCTACCCCTAACAGAGCGTTTGTTTCTCGTATTGGTGATTTAATTCTGTGAGGAAGGTGTTGCCAACAGTGAGGATGTCTGTCGTATGATGAGCTGTGGGGTTATCGATGAGTCAGCAGCTCCGCGCTGGAGGGCTGGAGCCGTGAGGTAGAAATGACCCCGGGGGGTCAGCACGCTGCATGCGTGCAGGCTTGAGTCCATGTTTATTCTGCGTGATGGGGTTGTGAAGGGAAGCGGTGTCAGTGGTGTGTGTTCTGAAGGGATTACCACAGGCACGGTAACTTGACTCAAAATTTCAAAGGATCTTGTGTCCTTTAAACACAGAGGTGTTAGGAAGTCTGTCATGTCCTCAAGCGCTGGCATGCGCTGGTACGCACAGTCTGTGTCATCCAGGCTGAGGGATGCGTGCAGCACCTTGAGAATATAAGGAAATTTTATTTGGGGAGTATCTCGGTGTCCAAGTAATCATTAACTGACCACTGAGCTGTGTGCAGTTAATCTAGAAATCCCTTTGTCGGGTATCCGGGTGCGAGAGAAAAGACGGGAGTGTTGGTGTGGATTTGGGCTTTTTCTCACCAGGTGCTTTTGTGTTGCAGGAGCCTGTCAAACCTGAAGAAGGAAGGGATATGGCAAACCGCATTGGTGCATTTGGGTACATGGAGTGTTCGGCAAAGACCAAAGACGGTGTGAGGGAGGTTTTTGAAATGGCCACTAGAGCTGCTTTGCAAGCCCGGCGTGGCAAGAAAAAGTCCGGGTGCCTTCTCTTATAAAGTGTGGCCAGAGGAAGATGGCCAAAGCAGCACCCTGCACTTGAGTAATTTTGAAGTGCTGTTTATTAATCTTAGTGTATGATTACTGGCCTTTTTCATTATCTATAATTTACTTAAGAGATTTAAAAATCGAGTCATCTTGCTACCAGTATTTAGAAGCCAACCATGATTTTTATAACAATCTGCATCAAATTCATCTGTGCACCCAAGGTTAACCTCGACATTCCTCTAACCAACCTTTTCTGCACTCACAGGATATGCCAGGCGCTAATTGAAGACAATTCTCTATCTTCTTTCTTCTCTCTAGAAAGAGAAAAAGCTTTCAGCACAGAGGATTGGTCTGTAACTACTTTATAACTAACGTCCTATTCTAATTGAGTACAACAGTTACATGGCTGTATGTGGAATCGGGCGTAGCTTCAGTGCTATCACATTTAGGAAGATCTGATTTTCATGGCTCAGTGGTGTAAAACATTAGTTTGAAAATGTGATCACTCTGAAATGACCAAGTCCCATTCAGCTAAGGAAAAGTGAGGGTTCTGTGGTTTCATGTTAGTTACCTTTTAGTTACTGTGTAATTAGTGCCAGTTTAAATGTATGTTACCAAAAATAAATCTATTTACCCCAGCTTAGATGTAGTATTTTTTGTATAATTGGATTTCCTAATACTGTTACTTGTAACCTCTGCGTTAAGGTGTTCTGGGTTTTATAAGAAACTGTATTTGAAAATAAAGTCCAATGGAAAGCAGCTGATCCTCTTCCCCTGTTCATTTGTAAGAGTCTGACCCATTTGAATGATTTGAGTGGTCTGCACACCCAGGAGGAGTTTTTTCCATGACGTGCCGTAGGGATGAGAAAAGACAGCCTGCTCACACTCAAAGCTTCTGAACTGTTCAGTTGCCTTAAGTTCATTGCTGGACCCAGTTTCAAAACTTAAAAAAAAAAAAAAAAAAAANGTTTCAAAACAAAAAAAAAAAAAAAAAAAAAAAAAAAGGAAACTTTTTGTGTAAGTTTGGTTACCATGTAGTGATCAGACTCCTAACCTGTGAACTTCTTGCTGTTCTGCAGCCAACTAAACTCTTTCTGTATTTTCATTTTTCCAACAACTAATAGAATAAAGGCAGTTTTCTAAGCTCCCTGTATCCTGGTGTCTGTATTCCTCACTCTGGGTTTTTGACCCAACCTGAATCAGAAATGCCCTTTTTGATGCAGCCATGCCAAGAGTCGCTGAGCAGCTGCGAGTGCTTTAATCCATTTTTCCTGGTAAGCGATCCCCATGTGTGCTGCCTGCAGAGACCTGAGGCAGAATCCCTCACCCTGGCTGGCCCCTCTGGTGCTTCTGATATGCAAAGCAGGCGAAAGCCTGCATCGGTTGAGTTGGAGTTGTTCTTGAGCATGGGGAGAGACTAGCAGGAGGAGACTAGAGCTGAGAGCCTCTGCCAGGGGAGCTGAGCAGGGGGCAGTGCCCAGTGGAAGGGAGCGTCGAGCTGAATCCAAGCTGTGTCCTAAAAAATGCCGGTGTAGCTTTCTGTGGGTCAGAGGCACGATTTTTGGCGACATTCCAGATCGCTTTCCCTGAAGCAGAGAAGTGCTCCCAGCCTGTGGCCTCGGGGGTGCCCCATACCCGCAGTCCCTGACCCTCTGCAGGCACCACCTGCCCCTGGTGACACAGCTGAAGCAAGAAGGAAGTTCCCTGCTGTGCTGCTTCTGGTGATTTCATTCGCTGCTGCTAACGAGCTTACTCATTCCCGTGCAGTTCCCTTTTTTGGGGTGGAAGGTTTCTTTTTTTTTTTTTTAAGTAAATTGAGCAAAACTGGTTTGTTGGGTTATTTTTATTTCCCCAGCCTCGCGGAGCCGCTGGGTTGCAGTATGCTGTTCTCACCATTACAAGGCAGTTCTTTACCCACGGGGGTTTTGAGTAAGGGCTGCGTGTTCATCACGCCTCGCTCATGAGCTGTGGGCCTGCTGATGCACTTCCACCCAGAGGTGATCCATTTGTTACCCCAGTTCTAATCTAAGCCCCTGCCCACAGAGCTGTCCCCTCAGCTCTCCCATCTTGTCAGCAGCCCCTGGTGTTAAGCTTCCAGACCTTTCCCCAGGGTCAGGTGTGTTGGTGAGGCAGTGCCTGGAGCTCCGTCTCCTCTCCTGCAGGAGCCTACTTTTGGCTGCGTGGTGTGAAGTCACCAGCCCTCCTGCTTTCAAGGGCTGGCAGCCTGGTTCCCTTTGGGTTCGAATCAGAGCTGTCATCTCTGTTCCAGATGAAAGTGAGCTGAGGATGCAGGTGGCCAAACCAGAACAGCTCAGAGCCAAAAAGGAGGTTCAGCATACTCAGTTTGTTTCCTTAAAGCTTGTCCATTAAAGAAGGGAATACCTTAACCTGCTCCTGCCCCAGGAAAGCAGGGCCCTGAAAAGGAACTCTGTACTTCAGAGGAAATCCCCAGGTCTGGGCTAAAGAGTGGAGGTCCCGCTCAGAGCAAGCAGCAGGGCTGGCTGAAGGAATGGGTGCTGTGGCCAAGAGGCAGGCGATGGCTCTACATAGGCTGTAACTGTTGATTTACTCAGAACCAAACACGGGTCACATGTCTCTGCCCAACCCATCGGGAGTTTTATGGCTGCTCAGATCTCAGGACAGTTATTATGGCTTCTGCTATCAGTGCTGCAGCACGTTGCGAAAACAGCCTGAAGGCGTGGGGTTATCGGTCCCCCAGCTCCCTGCAGCCTGGAACTGCTCCAGCTCCCAGCCCTGGGGCGGGGACTCCCACCTCTCCCTTGGGAGCGCTGCGGGGGCCGAGGTCCCGTCTCTGGGCCTCTGAGCTGCCCTGCCCCGTAGCAGCGCAGGGTCACCTCATCACAGTGGCCAGGTGGCTAGTGACTTCTGCCCGCCTGGCACCGCGTCTGAGCCCGTTACACGGGTCAGGGCCCGCAGGAAATGTCAATCTGTGCCATGTGTTCTGCGGGGGG
>VXAV01007093.1:43742-71906 GCA_013399715.1 Alectura lathami | reverse complement strand
CCCCCCCCCACTTTGCTGTTTGAAGCCAGTGTAGCCCTTTTTCCTCTGTGGCTCACAACCTTCCCCTGCCCCCGTTTCCAAGGCATCTAACAGGTAGCTACCAGACAAATTATGCCGTACAAAGACTTTTGGATTTTCCTTCAGGTCCGTTTTCATGTTCAGCAGCTCAGGGAGTCCAGAAGTCCTTTCTGCCTGTCTAAATTGCTACTGTCCAGACTCCCTCTGTCATTTCCTACCTGCACAGCCTTCCTAAACAGCTTTGTTTCTGTGCATCCCCTCCAGTATCTGCACCCTCAGCGTGCTGAGGGCTTCTGTGTGCACTGCATACATGTCACTATAGCGGTGTGCTTACCCCCAGGGAGTGCAGTTGTATCAACTGGATCTCGTGACAAACTGCTTTGTGCCCACCCTGGTTATGTTCCTGCTAACTATTCTTCTGTTTGAGTGAGGGGTGTGGGTTTTAAGTACTTGTTTTGTTGCTTTTAACATGGGGTTAGTATTTTGTGATGTCAAGACTGGAATTTTTCCCCTATTTCCCAGATCAGGCACTGCAGCTAGCAGAAACTTCACTACCTCTTCAAAACCATCAGCAAGTTCCTATTCCCCAGTGTCTGCCACTTCTGTCATCACTAACGGCGACAGCAGCAACTCCTATGGACTGAACAGCTCCAGCCTGGGCAGGGGGTACGTGCTGGAATGATTTCTTGTTTCTTTGTCCTTCATGTGAGTTCTCATCTGCATCCTTGCCTGTATGGAAGAGGACTGCGATGCTGCCCTGTGAGGAGTTCTGCTACACCTCTGTTCCTTTAACCAGACTTGGCTTTTGAGGCAGCTAGGCTCTGCTGTTCTCTGTTTGCTTGGAAAAGTTGTGCATGTTCTAGAGCTACTGACTGCTAGAGCTTGGCCTGATTTTGAGGAGACTGGGGATGTGAAGGAAAGGATTATATTCTTCTCTCCCTCTGCCAGTGTGGTAGCAGCCTTTCCGGGTAGAGACCATAATTTCCTTACTAGCTCTTACAGCACATGATGTGGACTCTTACACTAGGCTACTACATCAGGGTAGCGTGCTGTGGGCTTGTAGACAGAGGAAATTAAAGTGTTATGAGGCATGAAGTAATAATAGCCTGTGTAGTGATTAATGTTTCCAAAGTTAGCCTGTGTGCCTCACGGTCCTGTTATCCACTGCTAGCCGCTGTGAAGCAGCAGAAACATGCAGGCTGGTGCCTTTCATTAAACAATTTTTTGACTCATATTTGAAGCAAATCTTCAAAATGATTGAGACTTTCTGTGTTATCTTTCTTTCAGAGGTTCTGGATTTGCCTGCAGCTCTTACAGCTGCAGGGACTCTGCTTCCGTGTCACAGCCGGGACTTTGTGGACTCAGTAACCTTGGAAATACCTGTTTCATGAACTCTGCATTACAGGTAGAAATCGGAAAGAGCCCTCCTCAGAATTAACTGCAAGAGCAGTCTCACAGAGTTTGTGAATCAGGATCTCAGAAAAGCATGTTCTGTCATGGTTCAGTGAAAAAAAAGTGCTTATGCAGAAATGGTCTGACACAGAAAACATTTTAACCTGTGTGTGCAGCGTTAATGAGGGGAGCATGCTGGCATTGTGTGCAGTGCTGGGGTTTCCTGCAGACTTGGTGTTGTGTCAGGCTTCAGCACTACACTGAGATGCTTTCCTCAAATTGAAGCAGTGTTCGTGGAAGTTGCAGAACAAATGAACAGAATGTGCAGAAGTTCTGGAAGGAGAACCAAGGAGCTGCAGACCAGAGAGCCTGATATGCCTTACTCTTGATAAACTGGTAGAAACTGCTCCAAGAGAAAGGCCAGTATGCTGCATGAGAGTAGTCAGTGTGGCACCTGCAAAGAGAAACCCTGCTTCAGAAATAAGTCTTTTGAATGCTGTAGTCTTTGATGTTTCTTTTTGTTATTATTTTTTGTTATTTCAGCCATGAGTTGCAGTAGTTGCAGTATCTCACCCTCCTTGATAGATTTCTGTATTTTTTTTAAATAAATACATACTCCCGCTCTGCCTCACCAGATTTGTTGATAATTTAGTACGTGTTCTGATGTGAAAGTTGGATTTGTTATCTCATTGTCACACAGATTTATTGTCCTGTGCAGTGAACTCATTTCCTTAATGCTTTTTCAGTGTCTGAGCAATACCCCTCCTCTGACTGACTATTTCCTGGAAGATAAATACGAAGCTGAAATAAATTACAGCAATCCCTTGGGGATGAGAGGAGAGATTGCAGAAGCCTATGCAGAACTCATTAAACAGATGTGGTCTGGGAGACAGTCTCATGTGGCCCCACGTATGTTTAAAGTAAGTACTCCGTGTCCTTACAGCACAGCTCTTGGACAGGAGGATGAGAAGAAGCTAACATGCCTTCCACAAATTTTGGGAACAGCAGAACTGCTCCAGTGTTACTTCCTGTTTTAGGTAGCTGCAGGGAAGGAACTTGGGACAAGGCAGTAACATTATAACCCAGAGTTGGCTGCTGCTCTGTAACGTGAAGTGCCTTGCTTAGCAAATGACCTAAACTGAGAGCTGTTTCCATGTGGGTGAGCATGACCTCTGCTACAAAACTAGGCAAGGTCATGGGAATTGCTAGCTGTTAAGTTTTAGCAGCGAGAAAAGGCGTGCAAGTTATATGCCTAGAAATTGAATTATAAAGTAGAGAGCAAAATGCATTTCCTTGGCTGTTATTAATCAGTTCAGTCTTCCCAGTGCTTCAGCAAAGAGCTGCTTTCAGCTAAAATACTGGCATGGAGCTGTTAAACACAGCCTCCGTAGAAAAATGTTAACCATGTGTTCTGTTCCAAGTATGATGTGAAGATGCTCCAGTCAGAACAACATAGCAGAAGCATCCAAGGAACATTAAGAGTTCGCTTTTGTAAGCGCAATCCCAGTAATGTGCGGAAGAATAACATCCCACATGCACAAAATAAGCAATGAGCTGATCTTAATGTAAATGTAAATTTTCATCCTTTTCTTGGCCAAGTTTTGCTTGGTACAGTCTCAAAGTTGAGGTTACATGTGTCTGGGAGCTGAAGCAAAAGTCTTATGTACCACAGTCTATGTCCTCTGTAGGGTCATGGGTAGTTCTGAAGCAGCAAGGTGTTTTTTAATGTCTGTGACTTGGAGTTGGTGGCACATCGTCCACCACTGTTGAAGCTGTTCTGTAAACTTCTGTTTGGAGGAAATATGTGGAATCAGTAGTGGACATCAATGAAAGCATCTTAATGTTGGCTGCTCTTATTTAAGGCTGGAATAAGCATGACTCTTTATTTCCCAGTGTGGTATTACTCGTGACTTCCTGATATTGTTGCTGCTTCGTGACAGTTCTCTCAGCCCTTCAGTTTGGGCTCTGTTGTAGTTGTCTTTGTGATCAAAATGTACTGAAGTAACTCCAGAAGCATGTTCAGTGCCACATGTTTGTGAGAAGACTGTTGACAGTCCTTTGGACAGACCACTCCTCCAGGTAGCTGTTGAGCCGCAGGAAAACCTGCTGGTTTTAAAGGCAGGAACGCTAAATGGCAGTGCTGTGATACAGCACTTGTTGCATGAAGTCCCAGAGGGTGTGTTTTGGGGGTGGCGCTTCTGGCTGTTGCTGCTCTGTTTTAAGGTTCACACCCCTATTTTTAGAATAGCTGGAGATGGCTGGTGGCTACTGATTTCAATCTTAGTTTTAAGCCAACTGTGTTAGCTCACACATGTCTTCTGCAAGCATTTCCTGTCTTGCAGACCACTTTGTTCCAGATGCTGTTGTATAGCTGTTCTGCACTGCAGGAACTGTAGGCTTCTGGGGAAAAAAAAAAAAGTTAAAAATAAAAAATGCATCAGGCAGTAAGTTTTGTGGGCTGGTTGTTTGCAGGTTTCTAAATTAATATTCAAAATTTGGGATTCCATGTTGTAGCACTAAATGCCTTTTTCCCTCTCAATAGTTGGGAGATAAAGTGAAAAATAGTTGGTGAAATTATCTTGGCACCCTCTGTTCTCTTAGCATCCAGTTCACTGGGGTCTGCTACAAATATAAGGTGTTTTGGGGTTGATCTCTGCACAAGCTGGGAGGTGTTTTTATTCCACTGTCTTTTACACACAGCATATACTTGCCCCCTCTGACCCTTGTGTTATGTTTCAGACGCAGGTTGGCCGGTTTGCTCCTCAGTTTTCAGGGTACCAGCAGCAGGATTCCCAGGAGCTCTTGGCTTTTCTTCTGGATGGCTTGCACGAGGATTTGAACAGAGTGAAGAAGAAGCCCTACTTGGAGCTGAAGGATGCCAATGGCAGACCTGATTTGGTATGGTGCCCTCTGCTGGAGTGTAGGGCAGCCAGAGCTTCTGAGGGGAGTGCAAATGGGTTTGTGACCCTGCCTGGCCTTCCTGCCACACTAACAGCCTCCCAACAAAGCCAGCGTACCTGGAAAGGGAGAATCCTGTCATGCTTTGTGGCCTAGGAGGTTCTTCATGACACCTTGCAGCACAGAGCTCTAGCTCTGCGTGATGGCATATCATCTCTGTTCTTCCTGGCATGCAATAAGTTGTGCTCACCCAACCGTTCTGACATGGCTTGCAGCGGAAAGGGAGGAAGTTGATCTTAACTGAGGTTACTACAGGCAGGTTGCAGTTTCTGCCATAACCTTGTCTCTTGATGACTCAGGCCCACAGTCTTCTTCCAGGCAGTGTGGGCAGCAGCCTCCAGCATCAGTTTGAGGCAAATGCTTACTGTGCAGGCTGTCACTTGCACGTGGACTAGGGTGGGACTGGGGACGTTCTCATGTGGCGGTGGCCAGGTGGCTCTCCAGAAAATGTCTGGGTAGGAGCCCTGGGCACAGGGCTGCAAGCAGCCTTCTGGTAGAGCAGCGAGGTAGACAGAAGTCGTAGGCCAGGCTGCTCCAGTGTGTGGTCACTTGTGGCCTCTCGATGAACGCAGCCCATGTTGAATGGGATGCGTGAAGGCAGTGGACAAAGCGAGAGCTCAGGTTTACACACAGCTGAGTCACTGTAGCTTGGTACTACTGTAGACAATTACTTTTCTAGGAAGTGTATGGGACTACTTGTTTTTCCTGTTAACTGGTCATAGCTTCAAGGTTTTTGCCTTTTCATGTATAACACAGTGCATGTGGCAACAACACAAGGGGTGTATTTAGTCTTTTCTCCAAGAAATGATGATGGTTCTGGGATGAAGAGGATGCCCACCATGCCTTCATTTTATTTAGGTGCTTCTGTTTCCCCTGATGTAGGAAGTGCACACATTTCTGCCTTGTTTTCAACTTGCTGCAGTTGTTGGAGCTAATTACTCTGTTCTTATCTCTGCATTCTGGTTGTGGCAGTAGCTGTGTGTGTGTGTGTATGGCACTTACTTTGCTGTATGAAGTGAAGATGCACCATAAAAAAAAAATGCAATATTGTGCATAAACTAAGAATCTCATGCTAAGAAGAGCCCTTGATCACATTGAATAGGCACATACTAGTTACTTGATGGGTGAGAAGATGGTAAGCTGCATTGTGGAAGTCTTCAATGGATTTTAATTTGCCTCCTTGTGTACTTTGTTGCTCTGAGAGAGACCTTTCCAAGAAGGAAGTCTCCCTGCTTCGTTTTCTTGGGAGCTCTAACTGCTGTTTCCCTTCAAAAGCAGGGGACAGCGGGGGTCATCAATCTGTTCCTCCTGGGGGAAGGTGGAGCCTGCCTCTTTCCAGCTTTCTGTTCTGAAGAGCAGTGTGCAGCCCTGACACTCTCCACTCATTTCCATTGCTGCTTCCAGCATTGTTTGCACCAAGGAAAATCTGACCAAGTGACTTGTCTGAAACAGATCGAGTACATTTGGCTTGACATGAGGCCTTAGTTTCACTGAGAAAAATCCAGATGCGTTAGGCTAGGAAGAGAGTAAACCTCCTTCCTATGGAGTTTCTCTGTCTGTATTAACTTCCTGAGTTTTCTTTGATCCCACTGCTTGCTGTGCCTTATGGTTGTGAAAATTCTTGTCTTTTCTTTTTATAGGTGGTGGCAAAAGAGGCCTGGGAGAATCACAGACTGAGAAATGATTCTATCATTGTGGATATTTTTCACGGTCTTTTCAAATCTACCCTTGTTTGTCCCAAATGCTCTAAAGTTTCTGTGACCTTCGATCCCTTCTGTTACTTAACCCTTCCACTGCCTCTAAGGAGAGATCGTCTCATGGACGTCACCCTGGTGCACGCAGATCCACAGCGCAGACCTGTCCAGGTGAGGCATGGCTAGGACTTGAATTTCTTTTTAAGCTGAGTCTTTCTCTTAGGTTTTTAAAGATGAGACATTTCAAGTAATCTAAAATGCATCATCCACCTTTGAGTCAGGTGGGATGGTTTCTTTTAATGTAATAACTGGGAACTGAACATGTGAAATCAGGAGGCTTTGTAAGATCTTGATTCATGGGAGTAGGGTCATGGGCCAGCTGAAGGTGGCTTAGCTTTTCCTGTGATGAGGTTACCTATGTGATACTCTGCTCTGTGAAGGCAGTAATGTGTTTGCACAATCATGTTTACCTTGTGTCACATTGGAAAACGTATGGGTGAAACTTCCCTGAGTGAGTCAGGCCTTGCAATTTCAAACAAATGGAAAAAACAGTCCCACTTGCAAAAACAGAAGAATGACTTGATTGCTTTTAAAGCCTGCTCATTTCCAAGATTGATTTTTTTGTTTATCTTTATTTCCAATGGGCCTGTAGGTGGGCGCACACATGCCTAAAGTAACCTTGTGCTTCCCATGCATGTGGAAGAGAAGCACAAGAACTGGGGCACCCAAGCACAGCGACCGGATGCTCTAATGGTAGATGGGTATTGACCAAAGGAAAAAGCAGAGCAGCTTTGGAGACATTGCTTGGCCCTGTTGGCATGTGTTGTACATTAAAACTTGTGATCTGTGGATATGCTCTTAGCCTGGGGGCAGGAGGTTGGTAGATGTACAAAAAGCAGGATGAAAATTCATTGTGAATTCAGTGTACAGCTGTGAAATCAAGGACAGCTGCACTTGTCACCAAGGTTTTGTAAAGGGAAAGAACAGAGGAGGGGTTCGTTGAGGAAATGAGTAAAATCATCACTAGCAGAGAGACTGAAAGGATAGATTCTGCTCTGAAGAACTGAGATTACAACTTCCAGGAGCTCTCCTGGAGGAGTCGGCTGTGTGCCGGTGCCACATCCCGCCCGTGGCCCCCCGTAAGCAATTCTTTGCATTCTGTGATCTCCCAGTTGGGAAGCCAGAAGTATGCCCCACTGCTTTTCACCTCTGGTGTGTGACACAAGGAGAAGTTGTCTCCACTGTGTGGGCTGTGCTAAGAGAAAGTGAGCTGGAAGCCTGTGATGGCCTGGGTGAATATGCAGTTGATAGTATAACCAAGAGGATCCCAGTGAATAAAAAAGATACCTAGCTCCTTTTAGTCTGGGGCAGTGGGTGGAGTAGGAAGGAGAGGAAGAAGAAAGCACAGAGCTCTTGAAAGAAGCAAATTACACTCAGTGCAGATGACATTCACACACAGCCCACACATAGGTTTGCCATCCTGCCTCTGAATATTGGCATTTTAAAATCACATTAAATAACAAACAAACCATCAGCTTTATGTACATTGTGTGTAGTGTTGTTTTTTTTTTTTTCCTGTATGTTATGCTACCATTGAGTCTCTCCAAGGCAGGAGACCAGCTGTTGAAGGCTCTGCTTTGTAAGGTAGAGCTGAGATCCAGAGGACCTTAACTCGTGTGGCCTTGACCTCAGCAGAACTGTGAATTTCAGAGCTTGTTTCCGTCATCTTGCTCTTTGCCTGTGTGGGTTTGTTTTGCCTCTGGTGAGCATGATGATGTTGTCTTTGTTTCCAGTACCGGCTCGTGGTGCCGATGATGGGGGCCATCTCAGATCTGTGTGAATCGCTCTCCAAACTTTCCGGGGTTCCTGCAGAAAATGTAAGGATAATTGCAACATGGTAATATTGATAAATGCTTGTTCTTCTGGAAGCGTTTTGTTGTCTTAGCTTTTAAATGGGTAATAAGCTGAATGATGTATTTCTGTTACTATTCCATTAGAAGTTTGAATGCAGTTTTTGATTCTAAAATAAATAAATGAAAAAAAGTGTGTGTTCTCCCCTCCAGCATTTCTGATAGTGTAGTTCCTTAGAAACAGGAGATACTCAAAGTCTGTTTTGTGTCCATCTCCCCTTGGACATCCTTCCAATAATGAAGGACTTCACTGGCGAAGCTTCTTATAAAGTGAACAATTTAGTAGGGGGTGGGGGTGTTTTCAGAGTTCCAGTGTAGCACTTCCATTTGTTGCAGTTAATTATAGATGTGATTTTTGCCTAAAATGATAGCCTGTTGCCACCCTGATGTTGGGATTTGTGCTGTTGTTTCCAGCAGCCTGGTCTGCAGCTGCAGGAATTGCATCTCCTCGGTACCTCTGTAAAATCAATCTCTTACTTGCCTTGTTTTTCTGCTCCATCCTAATGAGTACAGCTAATTGGTGTTGTTACAGAAAACAGGGCACTGATGTTAGATACGCTGAAAATCCTGAAGGAAGATGAATAAACTTTTACTTGAATTTGGCTTGCATGAATTTATGTAAACATTTATTATAATCTCTTTGCACATATCGCTTGCTGTTCTAGATGGTGGTGGCAGACGTGTATAACCATCGATTCCACAAAATCTTCCAAATGGATGAAGGTTTAAATCACATCATGCCAAAAGACAACATCTTTGTGTGAGTAAAGTGGGAAGATGCCACAATGCAAAGAATGCTGCAAAAGATTTGCTTTGGTTTCGGGATATAAAACCTTAATCTTTTCTTCCTCAAAACCTAAGCCTTCCTGTAGCCCCTTTCCATGTGGTTCCTGCTCTTGTGCCTCAGCCCTCTAACTGGGAGCTGGTGTGTGCTCCAAATGAACCTTGGAGGTGGTGTTAGGGTAGCATCAAGTCTAAGCTGTTGCCCTCTGCCTCATAGCACTGATGTGGTCGTTACAGCAGCCAGCTAACCATGACTGGGGTTCTTCATAGGTTCTTGACCAGTGCTTACTCTGTTTGTGTCCCTCTGCAAAGGATCACAAGTAGATTTGCCTCAGGGCTTGTGAGGGACTCCAGTGAAGCTGGGGATTTGGTTGTGCTTGTTGTTTTATACACATGTGGTGGATGAGATGATCCGGGTCATCTGGGAGGAGAGCAAGGGTAGCGTTCTGTTGCAGCTGGAAAATGGAAAATACTGCACGTGAAATGCAGAATGGACTTTGGGGCTTAGCAGCTGAACCTGGAGCTTGTGAGGTCCAATCCAGACCTTCACCTGAAGTCCTGTCTTTCTCCTGTGAGAATATTCCAGTGCGAGGGTGTTGTTTCCATAGAATAGTTGTGCTGGTGTGGAGCCCTGCAGTGGTGCACTCTGCTGCACTGAGTGGGACACTGTGACGTGCTGCTTGGTGCTGCTCTGTCGTGCCATCCGTTGTGACCTCCCTGCTGAGGAGTAATGTCTGCCTGTTTCTGAAAGTTCTTGTCTTATCAGTTTTTTTCTGGAGTTGCTGCTGAAGGTGAGGCTGGTTAAGATGCCTAGGAAAGGTGTTTAGTGTCTGTGTAATCCATTTTGTTGGGGTATTTTGAGGTGTGAGGTTGCAAGCAGACCTTTCTCCTTAGCTAATAAGATGTAGAAGAATGAGAAGCATGGTGTTACAGTGGTCTTAAGTCAAGCATGGAGACACTTCCAGCTGCCCCTCTCCCAGCAGGTGATGATTCTTTCTGCAACTTTGAAGAACTTCGTAATTGCAACAAAAATATTTTCCTACACATGTAACCTGTTGCGTATTCCTCCATAGAAAATTGTGTCTGAATTCTCTGCTCCTGCACTGAGGGGAAACATCAGCTGAGCTGCAGCCCCATGTGTGTTTTTCTTTGCAGTCACCATTTCCTTGTGTGCAGGCCTGGCTGTAAATGAGGTTATGCTGTGAGTCATGGCAGGGAGCTGAACAGGGCTAAAAATAGCTCTGCGGAGAGAGCCCGAAGGCCAACTGCATCCTGGGCTGCATTGAGAGGGGTGGTGGCGGGGGGGAGTGGGGCCTCTTGAGGGCATGGGGGGACCACCTGCAGTGCTGCATCCAGGCCTGGGGCCCCCAGCACAGGGAGGATGTGGAGCTGCTGGAGCGGGGCCGGAAGAGTCCACGAGGATGCTCAGAGGCTGGAGCACCTCTGCTATGGAGAAAGGCTGAGGGAGGTGGGGGTGTTCAGCCTGGGGAAGAGAAGGCTCTGGGGAGAGCCTGGCCCAGGCTGCCCAGAGCAGCTGTGGGTGCCCCATCCCTGGGGGTGCTCAAGGCCAGGCTGGGTGGGCCCTGGGCAGCCTGAACTGGGGGGTGGCAGCCANGGGGGGGGGGGTGATGCTGTAAGGTCCCTCGCAACCCAACTGTTCTGTGATTCTGTGATACAGCTGAGAAATGTCTTATTTCTTTTAAGTCAATGAAGAGAACTTGAGTGCCTTCCAAGCAGTGTTGTGTTCTTTGGGTTTAAGTTAAGGCTAGATCTTCAGAGAAGTGATGGGAGAAGACTTCTTTCCTATGACTTGAAGCATGGCTCTGTGTGTCTGCATAGCCCACAAAATGTTTAGCTTGGAAAAGATCCTCCTGTGCTGAGTGGTGATGTAGTTGGGTGTATATCCTATTTACCATGTGTAATGAATGCATCCCTTTTCTGTTCACGAGGGAAAACTCTTTGTGTTGATTAATGAAGGGGAGCAGCTGCCTTCTGTTAGAAAGTATGTGTAATGTTTTTATAGCTACAGCAGTTTCACCCAAAATTCACAATTTAGAATGCTGGGGAGGAGGTTAACACTGTTCAACAAGTCGTGTGTGTTTAAAGTTGATGTATGGAACCCCGGGTATGACTGCAGAGGACCATGAGCTCATTGTTTGTGTTTAAATTAGGGATATTCTCTAGAATCAGAAAGCCTGTTGTTATTAAATTAGCGTGATATTCATTGTCTCAGATACTCAGACTCTTTCCTTTACATACTGACCATCTTTCTTACTCTGCCATAATGTTCAATGGCAAGACTTCCCTGTTGTCACGTGTCAGTGTGTACGTCTCATCATCACCTTTAAGTAATTCAAGTTAGATTAAAGGTTTCTTTCACTGGCAAGAAAACCAAAGTGCAAGTAACCAAGCAGCTCAAAATAGAGGTTAATCAGTACAGCACATTCAGAAATAGGTTCCTCAGAGGTACATTCCTAAAACTTCTATTTAAAAATTGCGAAGTGCTCGGTGGATCCTTTGTGTGTTTTCTTTTGTGGTTTTTTTTTGAGGGTTTTGCTGGATGTTCTCTTAGGTCTCTTCATTTGTTACTCTCTGGTCTGCACACCAAGGGAATTAAGCTGTGATAAACTGAAGGCAGCACCTTTCCCTGCCTTGGACTCGAGTTTAAGTAATCTTTTTAATTGTGCAATGGTGTCCTCATCTGGAAAGTACTCCTCCCTTCTACTGGAAGAAGCAAAACAGGGTTGTGTTAGTAGTTGTCTGTGGCTGTTTGCTAGAGCCTGAGCCTGTCACTCCCCCACAGCGACCAGGGGAGCTGGGAGGCCCCAGGGCTCCAATTTCACAGGCAGCTGCCATCCACGTGGGTTTGCCCTGTGCCTTGCTCTCCTTATCTCCCCCTGAGGAGGCTTCTTAGCTGGGGCTGTTAACTGCTGCCTGGATGACTGTTTTCTGTAACAAAAATAAGTTTCAATGACTGAAGCTTTAGGGTCTTGTGCTAACTTAACTTGATGGTTTTTGCCTTCTCAGGCACCACACCTTAATTTGGCTGAGGACTGAGAAGTTGCAGTATAGATGGTCAGTCTCTGGAATGTTCTCTGTTGTGCTTACAATTGCTTGACAGAGGAAAGGGTCTGCTGGCACAGGCATTTTAGTCTAGACCATGCTGTTAAAACAATGGATATTTGTGAAGCGTGCAGTATGTGGCGTGTACAGAATACTGAGCTTGCACCTTTTAGAAGTGATTTTAGTGGTCAGAAAAGCTGTGTTTTTTTCCTGTTTTCACACTAGAGATCAGGGAAGACATGTCAGCATGCTGTGACCTTGCAGTGCACCTGGGATGCTCTGAGATTTGCATGGTGAATTTTTGTGTCCTGCTGAAGTGGTGGGAGATGCTCTCACTTTTGGACTCCATTTGGAATTCAGGCTGAATGGACAGTCATTCTGAAAATACCTGTGCTGGATGGCTAAGATGTTGTTCCTTCCAGCTGATCTGTTTCTGGTTTATTCATTCTTGCGGTGTATTACCTGTTGTGCTCTCTGTTAGTAAAACCACTAAAAGAAGAAGAAAACAACACGGAGTCCAGTAACATTCACTTTAAGTGACTTTAACTCTCATACGTATCCCCAAATGAATCTGGCTCTGTTTGCACAGGAGGACAACAATACACTTTTTTTTCCTCTAGAGGTGGAGGATTTGGGACTAGAATTCTCCAAGCCCCTTGTTTCACAGGACCTTGCACTCATCTCTTTCTCCTCATGGCATTGGAAATGTAGTGTAGTCCTGATGCAAGGCTTGTTGATATTAAGCAGCAGAGAAGAGGTAAGGTACTTTCTGAAATAAAGGGTCTGATATAGGATATGCAGTAGGGTGTCTGGCGTGACACGTGGGGCAGCGCAGCCAAGGCGGAGTGGGGCTGACCCGCTTCTCACAGTGTTGTGAGTGTTTAGAGGCACAGTGTTCCTGCGAGAGGTCAGGGAGGTCTGTGGCAAATGACCAGCAAGTCACTCGCGTAAAGGTGGTCTGCAAATCAATTTGACAGAAGGAGTTCAGTGGTTTCCTGAACGCTCTCATTGCCCAGGCTAAGCAGAGGGCGGCGTTCAGCCCGTAACCAAACCGCTTACTATTTCTTTCCCCTAGGTTCCATGAAGTCCAGCCCCACTAGGACCTCCGGCTCCCGCTCCAATGCAACACCCACGCATGCACCATGCTGGTGATGTCGCATCACCCAGGGATCCTGCTGGAGCTTGGGGCCGGCCTACAAGGGGTCAGGTAAGTGCCGCCTGAAGGCAGCCTCCACAGCCCTCTTCTGTGTGGGCACGGCTCTTCCTTGGCTCTGAAGGCCTAAGAAGAAAGGTGTTTGGACTGATAAACTAGATATCCCTGTTCTCTTAGCCTGGCTAATGGGGCATGTAATGCGTCATGTATTTGCCTTGAAAGTTTCACAAATTGATTTGCAGGTCACCTTTAACCTAAAAAGCTGCATCTTTGAATGAAACGTGTTTGGCTTGCCATATGTACCATGTTTTTTGCCTTCTGTGACGGTGTGTTGTGGTTTATATTTAGATGAGATCATGGTCTGGCTGCAGAAGGGTCGGGTCTGTTACCGTGGCAAGCTACAGCAGCTACTGCAGTGAGTTAGATCAGCAAACCAGCTAGCCCAGCAGCCCTGTGAGAAGTGTTTGAGATGCCTGGGACTGTAGCAGGCTGATCTAGGAAAGTTGTTGTTAGTTGTTGTGTGCTTGTTTGAAATGAGAGTTTGTATCTCTTCTAAAATACATTTGTTCTCTTTAACCTTTGGAAAAGTCTTGCTGGTTGAGTTCCCTCATCCTTTTTAATCTGGTTCCTCTGCAGAACTTGTAAAATCCTGTGGCAGACTTCTGCCAGGCAACTTGTTGTCTGGCAATGTTACACTTGCAGTTTGGTATCGCCTGGTTTACTTGATTGCGTTCATTCTGGTGTTATGGAAGAAGGCAGGCAGGTTAGGAGCACCTCTGTTTCCCAGAAGAGAGAGAATAGGTGCGGTATTTCACCCAGTCTTTGTTCATTGTTAATGACGACTTTAGAACCTACTGTAACCTCACAGCAGAAGGGCTGGGCTGGTGTGGTGGTAGCCCTGTTCAGATGGAGCTGTTTGTCAGCTACTGCAGTAACACTTTTTTCTACCCTTCTCCGTTTGCTTGCGGAACGTACTTGTTTTCTTGCTCGTTGCTGTGTACCTGTGATCCATGTAGTGTTTTCCAGCTGTACTTAATGCTATCGCAGCACTTCGGAGGGAATGTTTGAGTAACATACTTCGTATATTTGGCATTTAGCTGAGAGTGTTTTCTGCTTGTAGTGGCCGTTCACGTTGTCTTGCTGTAGTTCTCATGTTCATGTGCACTGCTTAACAATAATTTACGAGGGAACAGAAGTTATCTGCTTCATTGCCCAGTGTCTGCTTTCTGAATAGCACCCGTAGGCCTAGTGATGTTTTGTCAGAAGAAAGCTGGCCAAAGCCATCCCTATTTACTGTTGCTTAGCTGTTTTCAGACACATGACAAGTCTGTGAAGAATTTTAAAAGCAACTGGCCAGTATCCATCAGTGTGGTAGCTGGTGAGCTGATGACTGGCTTCTGAAGCCATTTGTGTAGTCTGGTAGCATCGTCTTTATCTCCTATTATTAAGTTCTAGGGTACGGAAGTACAGATCATTGTCTTGTAATTCCCAGTATCATCTCCATATGTTTCCTTAAGTTATGGATAAAGTATTCATTTGAAGAGATTCAGAAAGTGATCCTGGTTCTCATATGTCTGCCTCCAACACTAGGGAGTAAAAGCTGTTCTGCGGTGGAACAGGCAGAGGGCACTCGAGTAGCCAAGTTTGTGAGAAGTTTGCCAGATTCTCGTCCTCAGAGTGTTGTGGGGTACAGCGTGCTGGCTGGCTGTGATGGGTGACACCTGCGTGTGGGTAATACCGAGCTTTTTCTTTACATCCCGTCTGTCCATCACAGAGGCAGGGCTCCAGTCAGGACCTGCATGAGGATGGAGCGTCAATGGGGGCTGCTTTAATCGGCTGTGTAGGTGGTGTGGGGCAGTCACCAGAGTGCTGAGGATTGCGTGCGCCTTGGGCATGTCCTATGCTGGTCTGTTTTGTAGGAGACCAGCCTGAGGGTCACGCAGGACCTGGAGTTAAGCAAAGGTGATGCTCTGTCACTGTAAAATAAGGCCTTTGGTTATTTAAGCACTACTAAGGGAAGTAGTTAACTCCTTGTCCTGCTTTTTCTCAGGGAACTTCAGAAGGTGCAGGCTGTTTTCAGTGCTGCTGTCTAGCTGAATAGCATTGGCAGCATAGGATTGGGCTGACATATGCAGACCTGTGTCTCTAATGCCCTTGGACGGATATTTTTTTTCATGCTTTCTGCTGACATAGATGGACTTGGTGCAGGTCTCAAGCTGGGAGACTTCTGTTCACGTAGAATGGAGCAGGACTGCAGCTCTGGAATGTGTTCCACTGCTCTGCAAGGGTGTGCTGAGCACAGGAACAAAAATTTCTCTCTTAGCTCCTGAAGGAAAGGAAGTGGCTTCTCTAATGTACAAGAGCTGTTGAGAGTTGGTACGTCCAGATATGTGATTGTGATCTTAGTTGTTATATGTAGTGACATCTTTCATGACATCTTTTTTCAGTTTTAAGATGAGTCTGGAACAGGTGACTCATCAAGTTGAAGAGCAGTAGGACTTGACATTCTTGAGAATACATTCTTTGTAATGAATAGCCTTGAAAGACACCTTGGGAGTGAAAAATGCAGTGGTGTTGGACCACGTGCTTTCTTTTGACTCCCCCATCTGTGAATATCTGATCTTGCTGTTTCTCCTGGCAGCACAAACTGTGTTTCAGTCTTCTCATTGCTCTCTGGAGCTGCTTTTCTTCCAGAATATTTTTGTTGCGTGTTTACTGTTCTTGGCTTTTTCTGTGAAGCAGGTGTGTCCAAACCCTTGGTGTTCTGAAGCGCTGGCTGGTTGGTGATGCAAGCTCAGGCCACTGACTGTACAAGAGGCTGGGGGAATGTGAGGCCCAGGGAGCTGAGAAGGTTTCTTTCTCCAGGCAGAACAAACGCTGTTTCAGGGATGTAAAAGTTCATTTAGTATTTTTTTCACTGATACCACCATTTGGTTGAGGCAACACCTAGTTGTTAGGGTAATCTTTAGAGAGGTGAGTGACAATATGTATGTGGATTAGGAGGTAAAGGCGGAGGAGAGGTGACAGCGGGTTGGTGGCAGGTGCGTACCCTGTGCCACTGTGGGCTGTGGGAAGGATTCAGGAGACTGCTGTGGCACGAAGGCACAGAGTACAGCCCTTCTTGTCCCTCTCAGGAGAGCCTGGTGGAAAGCGTTGTCAGACTGGATTAATATTGGCTCTACCCGCTTTGCTTCTTGGCAGTAGAAGTAACCTGTGGCAATACCTGTCTTTCAAACAGATATGAGGTTTGCAAGCCAAGTGAAGATGGCTCGGAGTACGTCACTCTCTCTGTTTACTTTCGGGAGAAGACAGTGAGGCACTCCAGCAACACTTCGGGGACTGTCCTCTTTGGTCAACCACTGCTGATAGCTGTGCCGAAACAGAGGCTCACTGTGGATCACTTGTACAGTGCAGTCTGGGAGCAGATCAGGTAGGTCTGTCTGTACCTCAGAATCCCATGTCAAATTATAGTGTTAGCTTATTGAATTAGACTGCAATAGGATTGCTGCCTCCTATTGGATAGGAAGAATTTTCCTTGATTTGCTTGTGGAGTACCAGCCAATGTTTGCATTATGTGGGTGTGTGGAGGCCACAAGGGCATCTCAAGGTTTTCTGGGGCTTGTAAATGCTGGCTGTAAGATAATACTGGTGGCAGTGGTCCCGGGGAACTTCTAACTGCTTGGTGTTGCAAAACAGGTGGGCAGCAGGACTTGGGAAATGCTTTGAGGGCTCTCAAATGAGCCACCATAACTTGTTTTTATGCTTTTCATCTAATTTGGCCCAAGCAGTGAGAAGATAGTAGTTTTTGTTTGACTCTGAGAGCTGTTGATGCTGTACACAATGCATTCTGCTTTGCTGAGGGGAACTGGGTGGCAAAGACTGGTGCTGTGGGTGATGGAGAGGGCGCAGCTGTACAGCTTCGTTATGGTTGTGTGCTAAAAACGCTCCCCCCGTTCAGCCGCTACGTGAAGCTCCCCGTGACAGAAGAGTGCTCTACGCCCTGCCCAGACAAAGGAACCTGCAATGGCTCCAGTGGTGTGGCTGAAGGTAAAGTCTCCTCAAAGCTGCTTGGAAGCTTTTCAGCCCTTGAAGCTTTTGTTAACTTTTCATTTGTGTTGTGTGCAATTGCGTCGAGCTCCTGTAATTGTGTAGAGCTGAAATCTACATCACACCTTGGCACAGAACTGCCCTTCTGTGAAGACACCCAACTGCAACCTTTGCTGATTCTCTTTTGGGATGTTTATTAGGGTGTACTGTCAGATGGTGTGGTTTATTAGCCTAGTGTGAATTGAATACACTTCATGTCTGGCGCTGAGATGTAAACCCCAGTGTTTTACCTGGCATTGGTAAAGGACAAAACGCAGCTTTGGATGCAGGGGTCAGCAAGCACAGATTTTTGTGTTTTTCATTATTTTCTAAATCTGTGCATGTCATAATAGGCTTATGCAAGCAGCTGTCAGTATGAGTTCTCAATCTAAACGTTTAGCTGAAGCTGTCCAATATTGGGCTTGTTTTACGTTTTGCCAGGTGACATTGAAGAGATGGAGCATCAGGATGGCGGAGAGGAAGGCAAGGAAAGGCTGGCAGAAGTTGACCCCTGCCACTCTGAGGGCTGCATGCAGATTGAGACGACAAGAGACCTGCAGCCTTGCAAGAAGCAGCATTTCACTTTCAGCCTCGTGAACTTGTATGGGACCTCTGAGATAAACTCCATTGTAGAAGGAAAAATCTTGAAATTGAATGGTAACTACTGGCCTGCTGTCCTTGATCTTCCTTCTCCTTACACCAGCAAATTTCCAACAAATGTTTTTCTTTTCTCTCCTAGCTTTTTCTACGCTTGCTATTGACTGGGATTCTGATACGCGGAGGCTGCTGTTTGATGACCGGGAGGCACAGGTTGTAGTGTGCTCTTTTCATAAATGTTCTGTGTGTAACCTTGCATGGTGCTTGCGTACTTTCCACTGTTTACTGTAATCTATTTGTGGTCCATAAAAAATGGAGTCACCGACATGAGATAAATTTACTCAATCTTCTGTAGGTAAGGCCTACAGGTTGGTTATTGCTGATTTGCTGCTACCAATGTTCCTAAAAGTAGATGCTTTAAGTTCTCCAGTCCATAATCCTCTCAGATTTGTAAGCAAACAAACAAAAAAATGCCCACGCAAACAAACCTAAGCCAAATGCATAGAACCTAGTGGATGCCTCAGCATTCTTTCTGTGAGTTCTGCTGGATCGTGTCTTGTAACAAAATAATCTGCTATAACACTCTATCTTGCCAAAACAAAAATAATTCAACTTTGAAGTAAAAACATGTGTTTTCCCTGTACATTTGTTAGATGTGGTCTCACACAAAGCAGCCCTTCACACCTTCTGGACATATTTTTGTACTGAGAAAGTGCTGTTTCTGGTAAATGCCAGTCCTATTTCATTGCTTCTAAGGTATGAGGATTCTAACTGTGAGGAGCCTGGGGAGGGTCGTATCTGTGGAGGCAGAAGTGAAAAGGACTGTTTGTAACACAAGAAAGGAGTGGCTAGAGGCCTGAGATGGCTGGGTGGAGAAAGGGGCCAGAACTCACCAGCAGGGTGAAGCGGGCCATGTTCATTTTCGTGATGTCAAGGATTAAAGCCTACATGGAATTGAATGAAGCATGCATCCCTTTCACTAGGCATTTGAAAAGCATGCAAGTGTGCTGCAGCCACAGAAGATGAAGGCTGTGGTAGCCCTCAGAGACTGCATAGAGCTCTTTACTACGATGGAAACGCTTGGTGAACATGACCCTTGGTAAGAGCTTCTTTCTGCCTGTCACATTTACCATAAAATGCTGCAACTGTTTGAGGTCGTGTTGTCACAGGATTCTGATAACTGCCCACATCTGTGTGAGAGAAGTCTGTTCTGGGTTCAGTCATGGACTCAGTAAGCTGCAGGCATGGGCTAAAAAGGGGTGTTTGTTTCCTGCCTGTATTTATATATATATATATATATATGAAACATAAAAACAGCAACAGCTGAACAATGTGTAGAGATTGGGCTATTTTTAATTCCCCAACATATGTCTACCTTTCAGACAGCTTCAGAGGAAGCAGTTGTGACAACAGTGAAAGCACGTGGCTACTTCAGGGTTTAACACTGTTCTATTTCCAGCTTGTACAGAAAATCCCTAGTCCAGAGGGATTAGGTAGAGCCTGTAGGTCGTTCTGAGTGACCAAATTTTGATCTCTGTGCATGCAGAACATCTTTGAAAGTTGTTTGCATAATGTGTAAGAATCACTTCTTGCCTGGTAGGTGTTTGTTGCTGATTTCCAGTTCCATGTTATTAGGGGCTTGCACCTTTTACTGTTTTTTTTTTTTCTTAACAGAAGGAAAATTTCTGAACAATGATTAGTCAATGCACTTGCAGTAGGACATTTTTACCTATAAAGTGAAAGTGAGCTGTAGTTTGGAAACATCTGAGGAACTGTATTCTCCTGCATATTCCACAAGCCAAAACCACCTTCTGTAAGGCAGGGATGGAGCCACGCTGTTCATGTATCCTCTAACAGAAGGACAGAAGTTTTTCTTTTAATGTAGTCTTTCATTTCCTTATTTGTACGTGTTCCTTAGGTACTGCCCGAACTGTAAGAAACATCAGCAGGCCACGAAGAAGTTTGACTTGTGGTCTTTGCCCAAGATTTTGGTGGTACATCTAAAACGCTTCTCGTACAGCAGATACTGGAGGGACAAACTTGACACTGTTGTTGAGTTCCCTATCAGGTAGGATTCTTCCCTCGAGCTAGTCTTCCTATGAAGAGCTGATCGAGAGGATCTAATTCTGGTGTTACTGTTGTGTGGGCTTGGTTACTAGTGTTGTAACTGGAACAGCTCTGTCTGATGGGTTTAAACTACAAGGCAGCAGGCATGAGTGAAATTTGGGTAATAGTGTCCAGGTTGGGGACAGATCAACAGTTTACCTGCTGCTGTAATCCTGATTGCTCTGCTTCTGGGCAGATGGAGTGGGTCAGAATGTTATGGTACACGGTAGGCATGCTCCTAGGAAAGCGAGAGTGTGAATCAGCCGTGGGTTACCTTTCTTGGTTTGGTTAATGTTGGTCAGTTCCACACATCTCAGAGAACACCAATTTCTAGCAGGTATTGTTTCTTTGGAAAGAAAGGATGAAAACCATGAGTTTCCTGTTGAACAAGGCTTATACAGAGAACTCGGGAAATCAGTTGTGCAGAGTTGCATTTGTAGTCCTGAAGATTGCAAAAGTACAGGATGAAAGCTTGCCTCATCCCCCTGCTTCTGCTTGCCAGCATCCTGCAGCTGGGTGCTGGTGCTCCTTACTACTTCCATTTCACTTCTCATGCCCACACAGGGACACACTCTGAACTGCTTTTTATTCAGAACCTCCCTCGGTTGTTTGGCAGCCCCTGATGAGTTTACCAGGACCTGCCCTGTGTGGGAGGGGTAATGTTGCTGGTCTCACTGATACCATCTAGCTGTTGAGCAGCAGGGCACAACACTCAGCCATCACCAGTGCTGCCTGCTGGCAGAGCTTCACTGGTGTCAGGTGTTAGTTTTTAGGAAGCACAGGTTACCAGCATGCTGATAACATCTGGATTTCCTTCCAGGGGTTTAAACATGTCTGAGTTTGTCTGTGACCCAAGAGGAGGCTCGTATGTCTATGACCTCATTGCAGTTTCCAATCACTACGGAGCCATGGGAGTAGGCCACTGTAAGTAACTGCTGTTCTGTACCTCAGTGTGAGGAAATAGGGGCAGAGGGTTCCCGTGAGTATGACACCTGGGACGTGGTTCTAGACTCTCCAGACCAGCCAGCATGTTCTTGAAGGTGTTAGTGAACTAGCTCTGGGGCAGCTAGTGACAGAGCTGGCTCTTGGGCCGTCTTGCTCAGTTTGAGTCTTGAGCGTCACTGGCGCAGCACGGCCAGGAGGGCAGCCCCTGAGCTGCAGTTTCTTCTCCCGGCAGACACTGCCTATGCGAAGAACAAAGTGAATGGCAAGTGGTACTACTTTGACGACAGCAGCGTCTCGTTGGCTTCAGAAGACCAAATAGTGGTGAGTACTTGGCCTGAAGCTCATCTGAGTTTGCTGTAAGTGTGGTTCCCTGCTCAGGGCACTGTGTTTCTTGCCAAGCTATGTGGATTGTTTCAGTCTTTGAGATTCTTCTCCTCTTTGTTTGGCAGACAAAGGCTGCGTATGTGCTGTTCTATCAACGGCGAAACAGCGAGGAGCACACTGCCCCATCTCCTCCCCAGGATGAGGGTGACGGCATGGACACCAACTAAACGCTGTCTCCAGCGCTCGGCTGCCATGCTGGTGGTCACTCTTCTACAGCTGTGGCTGAGGCATCCAAAATTTCTTCCTTCTGTAGGAGTTGAGCAGAAAATCTAGCACTGAAAGATTCAGTGCTTGGGGGGTTGCAGAATAGCACTGGAGAGCCAGGAGTAGGTGCTGACACTTGGATATTTAGAAGCCAAAAATGACATACATTGGAGCTTTGATAAAGTTCTTAAAATCTGGCTGAGCTGTGGGGCTTGAGGCAGGGGTCAGGGCTGAGCTGGGCTGCGGCTGTAGCTGGGGTTGGAGGAGCACAGCCTGGATTGAATGTTATGGGGCCTGTGGAGGAGCGCAGTGGGTAGGATTCTGTGAAGTGGTGCAGGAGCTTTTTCTCAGCCCTCTGGTGTTGCTGATGGGCCCTGCTTGTGTCAGGGAGGCTTGAACACCCTTTGTGGAAGCTCTCAGCTCAAATCTTTATACCTCTGGCCTGCCTGTTGTCATCTCTGCTGCTGTACGTTGGTTCCCATGCCTAGCACCAAAGCTTCTTTTCTTGTGTCCTTTCACCTGCTGATGCACTTGAGACTCTTCTGGGCAGTTCTGACTCAGCCTTGTAAATGTGAACACCGAATCCTGCAATGTGGGAAACTTCTCTGGAAGTGAGTTGTACCTTTCTGTGTGGTTGGCGTACACTGTGCTGGTCTGCACAGTGATGGCAGGAGACAGCTCTGACTCCTGCTCTTCACCAGAGAAAATATCATAGAATCATAGAATGGTGTGGGTTGGAAAGGATCTCAGAGATCACCTAGTTCCAACCCCCCTGCCATGGACAGGGCTGCCAGCCACTAGCTCACTAGATCAAACTGCCCAGGAACCCATCCAGCCTGGCCCTGAACACAGCCAGGGATGGGGCAGCCACAGCTTCTCTGGGCAGCCTGTGCCAGCGCCTCACCGCTCTCTCAGTGAAGAATTTCTTCCTGATGTCCAACCTAAACCTCCCCTCTTTCAGTTTTAGCCCATTCCCCTGTATCCTGCCATTATCCACCTGTGTAAGAAGTCGGTCCCCCTCCTGCCTGTAAGCTCCTTTCAAGTACTGGAAGGCCGCAATGAGGTCTCCCTGGAGCCTTCTCTTTTCCAAGCTGAACAATCCCAGCTCCCTCAACCTTTCCTCATAGGAGGGGTGCTCCAGCCCTCTGATCATTTTGGTGGCCCTTCTCTGGACCCGCTCCAACAGCTCCACATCCCCTCTGTGCTGGGGTCCCCAGGCCTGGACACAGCACTCCAAGGGCAGAGTAGAGGGGGACGATCACCTCCCTCTCCCTGCTGGCCACTCCTCTTGATGATGGTATCATCTGTAAGGCTGGCAATTTCTTGTCCTCTCCATCTCTCTCTATCCCTCATGTTGTCTTCCAGGCCACTTGAAGGGTTTTCCTGCATCCACTGTTTCTTCCAGCACAACTGGCAAATGCTGTTCCCCTCTTCCCATCTTTCCCTGAACTGGCTCTGTTATTTGCAGGACATGAGTCCAACTTTCCTCTTGAATGAGAACTCCTCTGAATGCTACATGAGGTCAGTCCTCAGTGGTGGACTGGTCTTTCCCATGAAGAATGGGGAAAAAAAAAAATCTGTGGTTTGTCTGCAGTTCTTGAGGGAGCAGTCTAGCTCAAGGCGGTGAACCACACAGGAGGGTTTTCCCCTCTTGGAGCCAAGTGTGTTGGTGGAACAAAAGGCCAAGAAATCTACTGCCCCACCTGCACGAGGTGTCAAAGCAGCCACTGTCCTCTCCACGCAGTTCCTGTGGCTTCACTGCTGACCATAACTCTGACTGTCAGCGCAGCAGCAGCCATCGTTTCTCTCCGAGCACCTCAGTTCACCTCCCTTTCCCCTGCTCTCAGCGACACACCCTGTAGGAAGTTGTCCTGTCGCCATGCAAAAGCACAGCCAGCTGCTCGCTGCCTGTCCCCCAAGCAATGGGAAGAGAAGGCAGCACACTGAGGCTCCCTGCCAGGGCTCTGAGGAGGGAGGGCTGTCTAGCTGGCACGTTAGCATTAAGATCACCTTCTGCGGAGTTTTGCTTTTAAAGCATTGAAATTTGAATTTAGAGATCAGAATTGCTTAATTGCTTCTGCTCTTCTGGTTTTTGGGTTGTTTGGGATTTTTACAACTCTTAATGTTTCGTGTTCTTTCCTCGTTAATGAGGGGAGCATCCAAAAAGCAATTTTTAAGCTGTAGCACTGCACTGAATTATTCTGATCAGCATTTTGGTTAGTTTTACCCTGAAAGAGAATCACATGGGCATTCCAAAACAGGGTAGGGGGGGAAGGGGAGTAAACCAGCTTTTTAAAGGAAAGATCCCTCTGAAATAGCCTTTGTTCTCCCCTTCACCTCCTTTCCTGCACTGACACTGAGAAATGTGTCTGTGGGGCTAAATCTCTGATGCTCAGATGCTGAACAGGTTCTGTTGTACTGCAGAAAAAGTGGCCCAGCTCTTACTTTCTCTGCCTCTGAGCTGATGGGCTTCTGCTCATGTGTCTTCTGTAATACCAGACCTATTTTTTAGACTAGCACTTTGTAAGTGGCTGGATCTATTGTACAAAAATGAAAATTAAAGAGTGGTTTGCACTGAAACTGGGTTTCAGGGTGTATTCATTTTCCGTTAAGTGTCTGTTCTCCTTGCGGCTGTACCACTGAAATGGCTGTCCTGCAGTTACTGTCGCTTCCTCCTGAGGCACGCTAAACAAGTACCATAAATTAAGCTGGGAAAGACTGCAGCAGCCTTGTATGCGTGTAGCATTGGTGCACATGCATGGCATTGTAGGAGGAAGAAGAGCCTAAAGAAGGACAACCAGCACTTCAAGGAGTGCAGTCCTCAACCTTTTCTTGAATTCCAGGCAGTTGTGAATTGTGAACATGACATCTTGTTTAAAGGACAACTGGCAACACACCTGTTGAAGTCCAGAAATGTAAGCACTACTTTGTTCAGTTGTTTTCAGTTCCTTAAGCAGGCTTGCTACTTGTACTAGAATTAGGAGCTTTAAGCCTTTCCTAAGGCATACATGGTTCAGGAAGAGAAAGAACTGCTACAAACCCACACAGACGCCCTGCCTCAGATAACATACTTGAGCCTGAGACTCAAATGACAATGTAACTGCAGTACTGACCATGGTGTGTTTTTTATTCTCAGCTTTCCTAAAATACATTATACTGTTTTATATAACAGATTTCTTTCCCAATCCCTTACAAGAAGAGACAGTCTGTTATCAAATTCAGAAGATGGACGTCTGTAGTTCTTCCTTAAACATGCCTTCAAAGTGGAGGTCTTTTGCCATGAGCTCTTCTTCTACATCTTCTAAGGCCCACTGATGATCAGTCAGTTCTAAGGCTTCCCATTCAGTCTTCAGTGAAACGAAACAGAGGCAGAGAAACAGCACAGCGTTAATAGTTGTCAGCACAAGTTAGATGGTAACTAAGAAAAGTCTTCCTCTGCACAGGTAGAAAATAACACGAGTTTTTTTAAAATCAGATATGACTGCCTGATCGTGTTTGCTTCAGAGTATTACAGCTCTGCCAGACTTGGGGCAACTTCCATATACCTCCTCAGCTGTCACCTCTAATTTTAGGAACAGGAATCAGAGCAATTCCCTTGCTTGACACAAGGAGAGGAGTTATGTATAGCCTGCAGTCCTGTAAGTGCACAGCAAAATGCAGGTGGAAATACTGTACCTTAAATGCTTTGTTAGTGTCTGCCGGCATGGCCATTGCTGCCCCCGTCATTTGTTCTTGCATCACCCTAGACTGATCTGCAGCTACAGAAAGAGAAATGAGAGGTTCATTTTTTACTTGTTTCATTAAACAGCACTTCTTGGAGCATCGTGCCACCAGGCTGGCTTCTACCTGAAGACCAGAAAGTTGCAGAAACCCCAGAATGCAGTAGTGCCAGTGTGAGTCCTCACCAGACATCTTGTCCATGTTTCTGTACATCTTAGCTAAATGTACTTAGCATATGCAGGCAGATGGAGGAAAATATGGTCCTTGACATTCCCCATAACCATCCTGCCTTGCATCTAACACTGTGACCACTGCAGCTTTCCTTAAACCTGGTCCTTCCTAAAAATAAAGGCAAGCACAAGACGATAGTTTCTGCACACCAATCTGATGTGCAGAATGATGAGAAGGATAGCTTGGGTTAATTCCCTTGGAAGTTTACAAGCAGTTAGCTAACAGCTGGTGCAAGAGAGGAGTAATTGCTACAGGTGCTGTCAAACTTGGCCAGTGGAGGGTATTCTCACAGAAGTGAGGGAGGCTTTGAGGAACTTGTTGGTTGAAGATGTAGGAATCCTTCCCCAGCCTCCACAAGAAGTCATCCAAGGGAAGGAGAAGCCAGCTCTTTCACAGAAATGAGACTTACCATTATCTTGGCCCAGGATGAGAGTATAAATGCTTCTGAGTCCAAACACATTCAAGAAGTACCAGGAAGCAGAGCTCACCCTGGGAAATCACAATAAGCATGTCCGATTTCAGTTTAAAGCTGCCTGTGTGTGGGAAACATGGCCTGTGACCTCACTTCACAAGCACACACAGGCTGTTCAGCGCTTATTGGCACACTCAGAGTATTCCAAGTAAACATTCAGCCTTGCTTGTGGAGAACACACACTTACCAGGATGCATCCAAAGTGAGCAGTTCGATTCCCTGCTGCAGCATGGGTTTGAAACGCAGTGTCAGAGGAAATGGGACCTTTGCTGCAGGAAAAAAAAAAAACAAAACATTTCACAAAGCAACACTAGGTGACTGCGGAGCAAACTGCAAAGCCTGTAGATACTTGTTTTGTGAGATCTAGTGTAGTCTCAAGGTAACGCATACAGTAACAACACATACTTTGGAAAAAGCTGTAATTCTAATATTTAAAGTGAAGCCTTTTGAAACTGTCACAGTGAAACCACAGTGTTGTTTCAGTGACTGCAAAGGGGAATGTCTCCTGCTAAGGAAACAGTCACCACAAACAGCAAGAAAAAAAAAACAACTGAATTTAAGGGAGTACTTCTGATTTGCATCCCCCACGTGACGCAGCAAGCGACTGCCTGGACAAGTTCAGAGGAAAATCCCCTGCATCAACTTGAAGTCTAGGCAGTTTTAACCAATATTGGTTTTGCCACTACAACTGTTCCCAAATACGAGCTGCTTTGTTCGTGATCATGTCCAGTGCTCCAAAAGCAACTTTCTTCCCTTTTCTGAGTCAAGCACATCAATGCACTTCACAGAGTGAAGAGCGGCAGTGCCACAAGCCAAACTCATGCTGCTTTCAGGTATGGAATCAAGTTTCTGATGGAGTCCAGACCCTAGAGGCCATCCCCCAATGTGGCCACACCCACGGGCTGCATTATTCCATGTGCTTACTTGTGACAAATCCCGAAAATGTCATGTTGATCCAACCACCGATGAGGATCATAGGCAGAACGTTGGTCACATTCCCTTTCATCATATCTGTCAGCATGGTAGGGTCTGGAACTCAAACAGTTAGCATCATGTAGCAGTTTATCACAACAATGGTAAACAGGAGATTAATTTCACCAAGTTCAGGTGTTTTGTATTCAAAACTGAATGAGAAGTAGCAGCCCTACCCCACTATCTCCTCATGTCTATTATTTTCCACTGTCAATCATAAAATACTTGGCAAAATGGGAGGAGCAGTCAGCGTGGCAGCAGCTGCTGCTGAAAGCATCTTGTGCTCTCTGCTGTGTACAACCCCATCCCTTGCTCCAGGATCTCCACAACGGCTGGACCTCTCTGCGAGATCATTTACCTAGAACAGTGACAACGAGCAATGCAGCTCATTTGCTGCTGACATCTCTGGCCCCGTTAATGAGCCTGTATCTACAGCAGAGAAGGTCCTGGAGCTGGTGCAGAACGGCAGCAGGACACGAGGGAGAGCAGGGCTTCCCACTTCCAGCAGTGCTGAGCTGGCTGTGATCTTGTGAGGTGCTGCAGCCAGGTGTAGAGCGAAGTCAGGCAAAACGAAGTGACCCAAGACATTGCTGCTGAAGGAAGCCATCTCCCTCCTCTCTCCTCCTCTGCCCTCCAGCCCCACAGTCCCCCCACAGTCCCTGAACTCTTTGCCAAGGTGCTTTCCCGTGCTACCTTGGCACCTTTTCTGCCTGCCTGTACTCGCTGCACCTTAACATACCTGTCATTGGTGAAGGAGGCACCACCTTTCTTTTTGTTTTCTTAAAAAATCCATCCTCTGGGTTATTAAAATAGTATTTCCGGGTCAGGAAAGACTGAAAACAAGAAGAGCCAATGCCAGCACCGTAAGAAATGAAGGACAGCATTATTTCTTGCTCATTCAGTCACCCGAGGAGCTATCTGATGACATGCCCTTTTCCTCAGGCACTTCACCGACTGGATGCCCTAAAGCTCTTTACTTTGACGTTTCCCCAGATCCTGAGCACTAACTCTCTGCCCCTCTAAAATTCCTCCAGTAATTCTAAGTAATTCTAATCCACTTGAGCAAACACCCTGTGCCAACACCGGCGCACGGCACCCTGGGACGCCCACCCCGGCACACAGCTCTTACAGCGGGCGTGTTCGGACCACCGGAGCCAACGCAAGCGGCCGACACCGTGCCTCCCTCGCCACCCCGAGCTCTCGCCAGCCCCCTGCAGCTTGCTGGCAGACGTCGGACGCGGGGCTCCGGGGGCAGGCCCCGCTCCGGCTCACGCGCTTCCCTACCTGCTTCGGGATGTACTTCCCGTTCTCCCGCAGCACCCTGCTCCGAATCAGGACTTGGCTGCGAAAGAGAAGCGCGGTGTGAGCGGCGGCGGCGGCTCCCGGGGGCCGGGGTGGCCGGGGGGGGCCGGCGCTGACCTGTCGGACACCTGCTCCTGCGTGAGGCGCTTGTCGCTCTGCAGCAGGATGGAGACG